>OX451738.1:337441949-338013005 GCA_948472305.1 Vicia faba | reverse complement strand
GAGAGTTTAGTCAAGTCCCTTATGTGAGACTTTAGTTTAGTCCAGCTGGCCAGACTTTAGTTAATTCCCTCTAAAGGGACTTTAGTCGAGTCCCTCAGATGAGACTTTAGTCAATTTCCTCATGCGAGACTTTAGTCGAGTCCCTTAGGCAATACTTTAGTTAAGTCCCTTTGATGAGAGTTTATTTAAGTCCCTTTGGAGAGACTTTAGTTGAGTCCCTCAAGCAAGACTTTAGTTAAGTCCTTCAAGCAAGACTTTAGTTGAATCTCTCTAGAGAGACTTCAGTTTAGTCTCTCGTGTGAGACTTTAGTTGATTCCCTATGGTGAGACTTTAGTTGGGTCCCTCAGGAGAGACTTTAGTCGAGTCCATCAGAAAATACTTTAGTTGAGTTCCTTTAGCGAGACTTTAGTTGAGATGTCATACATAGACGAAGTTTATGTTGCCCCTTTCTAGGACGACAGAGATCTTCCTTTGGAAGTCCTGTTAGACTATGACGACTTATCTAGAGGGGGTGGGTGAATAGATCCCCAATTAAAAATTATCTTTCATGCATAAGTATTTAAAAATTTATTTGGAAAACAATATTGAGCGGAATGTTTTTGGCCTAGATCAAAATAATAGTCTAAACGAACCTATTTATTAGAAACTCGGGTATGCACAAGTCATATGAAATTAAGATAATGATAAAATTAATCAACATAGTAATATCTCAATTAACAGTTTAATATCAAACACAATAGTTTCCTATTTCCAATGGAATCAAGTTAAAAACATAGCTTGACAATTTGTCAAACAGTTGGCGTGCGATCAATTTTTCAGAATTTTCTTTTGAGCTTTGTTGATATGAAAAAGCACTTACAATCAAAGTGATTATAAGCTAACCAACAAAGCAATTTAAATTTTAACAATCAAAGAAAAATTCTATAAATCGATCGATCAAATAACATATTCAACAAATTGCATATAGAAAGTAAATGAGAGTAAGAGACAGAGAAGAGAGAGAAGAGAAAGAGAGAGAGAGAGAGAGAGAGAGAGAGAGAGAGAGAGAGAGAGAGAGAGAGAGAGAGAGAGAGAGAGAGAGAGAGAGAGAGAGCAACACAAAGATTTGTTTAGGAATTTCACCAATCGTCCTCGCTATGGCTATGTCTCCCCCCAATTCCATTTTGGAATTGAGATAAATTTCTTACTTTGTAAAAGTATGATTACAAGAAAAGTGTTCAAGAGAAACCCTACAAACCCTAACTGTTTGATGTTGATTTAATCCCTTCTTTTTATTTGATCTTTAACAAGACCAAGATACAATAGCTATCAACTGATTTATTGAATCTTTCTACTTCGTTGGGTATCAAACTCCAAAGCTCTTTCGTGCATGATTAATTGTAACTATTGAACACTATAACTTTCATTTTAATTCGTCGTTCTCTCGCTACTTCCTTGAGTACCAAACTCCAAAGGCTTTTCACATGGCCGCAATCCTCCTTTGAAAGTATTGAACAAAACCTCCAAATCTACCAAAGATCTTGGAGGAAAAACCGTAGGTTTTTCCGAATGAAATCCCCCACAATTCTCAACCCAATATTCTCGGTTTCACAAAAACCTAATTGAACTTCATTAAACCTTGCCTAGATGGCACCCCGAAAAAAGATGATTATGTGTGATTTATCAGTGTGTGCATCGGTTGAAGGTTGAAAATGAAGAGCAATAGGGGTAAATGTTTATAGTTTTATCCGGTTAGAATGATGCATGGATGATGTATTTATAGTTGTAGAAGTTTGGACGGAAAGAGGTAATTTTTGGAATAAAAAAGAACTGAAAATTTGACTCATTCAAACAATATGTGCCAACCTGAAATGCGGATGTGCTGACACATAAGGCTAAATTTAACAGTATGTGTCGGCCTAAAATGACTCATGTGTCGGCCTATGAAAAATAGAGGCTACAATCTTTAACATTGAAGCACATGTGTCGGCTTGAAAATCGTATGTGTCGGCAAATAAAATTGAAAGTTACAGTATGTGTCAGCCTCTTCGTGTAGAAGTTCAACATTCATATTGCCCTTTTTTAATTCGGCAAGGATCTTCATGTGGAAGTCCAACATTGATATTTCCCTTTCTAAGGTAGCAAGGATATTTCTGTGAAAGTCCAACATTCATATTGACAGTAAAACCAAAACAACCCATTACAAATGATAAAACAACTTTAAAGAGATTCACGCATTGGTAGGCTATTTACCTTTCTTACAATAAAATATAATAATATCTTAGATAGACTAAGTTCCATGTTTTGGGAATTATTTTTCCATCCAACTCCTCAGGCTTGTAGGAACTTTGAGGTAGCTTCCAGTATATGTGATATGACCCTTCTCATTTGAGTTGTAGTTTCCCCTACTTGGAGAGCATGACAAATTTCCTCAACACTAGGTCTCCCTCTTGCATTTCCCTTATAGCCACTTTGGAGTTATATCTTTTAGTCGCCCTTTTCTTTGTGAAAAATTCTTGAATATGGGCAACATTTCTTATTTCGTTGACACCTGATGATGCCTTCACCCAACTTGACCTTGATTACTTTTGGGGAAACATAACCGGAAACTATAATCCTAAGCCTCACACTATGTTTTTTGAGAATATCCACAACCCTGCTATGCGGTATTTCCATAAGATTTTAGCCCATACACTGTTTGGTAAGGAAGAGAACATCACCTCTGTTTCCAAGGATGAATTGTTTATCATGTAATGTGCCTCACAAGGTAGGCCCATGAATCTCGTTGTTTTTATGTTAGCCAACCTTGACAGGATTGCTTGAGAGACCCATGGAACTATTCCTATAGGAGGACTTGTCACTATGATTGTTGATGCCATTGGCTTGAGATACCAGCTTAACCGTATACATTCCTTTGGAGGTATCCGACCCATGCACCTTATATTTTTCTTTAACCGTGGCATCATTGCTAATTTAGGACCAGCTGAATTTGAGTTCATGATTAATAATAATGTGGTCATTAACTTTACACTGCCAAACTGTGAGAAAACAAATGCTCATAACAGGGATAATTGATTTTATGTCTTAGAGGATCAAATTGAATCACCTACTCCACCTATCAGCCCTCAGCCCTATGAAATTCCTGACACTGGTCTTGCATATGATACTTCTCATGTCCCTGCAGCTTATCCTCTCAATCCTACCATTGATGTTCCTACCTCTATCTATGCTCTACAGTTTGAGCTTGATCTTCTTAGAGGAGAGCTCACCTCTCTTCGAGTGGATTTCCTCAGTTTTATGGATGTCGTTAATGAGCAGTTAGACAACCTTTTCTAACATGTTTACTCCCTTAGGCGTGTCGATGAGCCTACCGTTAGACACCGTGATGGCTAGTGTTGATGGTTGTACCGCTATTTCACTATTAGCTAGTATAATTTTTTTTTCATTATGTTCTTTTCCGTTTTGTTGCTATTTTCAGTTGTACTTGCTTTGATTTAGACAAGAATTTGTATTACAATATTTATATTAATATAATTTCCCTTTCTGTTGTTTATTTTCATATATATATATATATATATATATATATATATATATATATATATTAATTTCGTCAGTAGCGCAATATTTTATATTCTCGATTTAAGTTATGTACTTGGATTACTTCAAACAGCAGTAGCTTAGCCTTAAAAACCTGTATTTCACTGCTCTGTGCTGCCAAAACTTTAAATTTGCGCATTTTTACTGAATGGCGTTCGTGATCTGTTCAGATTTCAAATTTTAAACATTTTAAGCAAATGGCGTTCGCCATAGCAGCGAGACAGATAGTCGCACCTATTTGAACCTCCTTTGCACGTTTTACAATGGTTTTATCTTAAAACCTTTTTATTTCTCTCTTAGCCACCCATATTAACCTCTCTTTAATTCTCTCATAACCTCCAAACCATCCAACTTTTCCCTAATCACTATAAATCACCATCATTTCTCTACCACCATTACACCACACTTCTATTTTCACAATCTCCATACCCAATCATTCATTTTCTCTCTTCTTCATTCAAGCAACATCATGCCTCCAAGAGTTGCAAGAGAAATCAACTACATGGGTATCACCTTCGTCGAAGGGATTAACGGTGAAAATTAAAGAGCTAGTTATCACAAACTTTGCATGTGGACTGTCTTAGCAACGAGGTATTGTGACAACAATGCTCTTCGTGCAATAGGATTATTTGACAATGTCCATTGGATGCTCAATAACCTAGGTATGTCCTAATTCCGTTCCTTGACCAGTCCCACTTACATTAAATCCACCTATGAATTTCTAAGTTCTTTTCAATATTCCATTCCTATTGCTAGCGCTGATACTGTATGCACTATCACTTTCAGAATGTTTGGCCAAGATTTCATATATAGCCAAGATCAAATGGACAACATCTTTCAATTCCATCACAAAGATGGGTTCACATGTGAATCCCCTATCGGTGGTGATTAGGAATCTGATGCCTTCGGTTTTTGGCAACAAATCACTCGTAAAACCACCACTTCTTGGGAAGGCCTTAAAGCCACCGTTATCCAGAACCTAGCCATTAGGTACTTGCATCATATTCTAGCTAGTAAAAATTTTGGTCGGGAGAAAACTAGAAATATGAACTCTAAGGACCTTTTCTTTATCTGCTATGTACTATCTGAAACAAAAGTTAACCCAACACCGTTCCTTTTAGCCCACCTTCAGTCTGCTAGCAGTAGAGTAGGAGGTCCTATATGTGTTGGAGGGCTGATTACGTATATATCCCTTGTGTTGAACTTAAACACGGAGTTGGCTACACTTGAGATGCCATTTGCAGATTTAGATTACTGCCATAACTTGCACCTGATTAAGAACAAACCTGATGGCAAGTATTTTCTTATGGTTAGTAACCGAGAAGTTAGGAGTGTCACTTTGCCTTCCGTTGAGAAAACTAATGTGCGGGTAAGAGCTAATTGGCTTTATGATGTTAACGCCCCTGACTCTGTTGCTAATGCTAGGTCTGCCTCTATGGCACATGATGCTCCTGAGACTAGTACCAATGTACACACCGCACATGCTTTTACTAACTCTTTTGCATGTGCCCAAACCAGAAAACAGTCTCAAGCGAAGTATGATTACACCATTATGAGAATAACTTTTGATGATATCCTGATTGAACTAAGACATCAGAATGATGTTGAGTGGAGCGTGATGTGGGGATTTGGAGTATGCATAGGCATCATGAAGAGATGAGAGTTGCGATTGACGAGATTAGAGATCATCAGGTTGACCATGTCAACAGAAATAAGTATAACTTGGGTGACCTTCTTGAGTAGGTGGAAGGATTGTGCATGACTGTGGAAGATGTAAGCGAGCTTATGCGTCATGCCTCAAATCCAAGGGGCGATGGAGGCGATCGTGGACGTCACAGAGGCTGCACCCGCTATTATTGACCTTCCTACCAGGTTTTACCTACTCCTTCTTTCACCTTGCACTAAAACATTAGGGACAATGTTTGGTTCAAGTGTGGGGGATGGGCTTTACCGCTTTAATTTTATCTTTATTTTGTTTTGTTTTTCCTATTTTTCTTTCTTTTGTTTTGTTTTTCATGTTTTTGTTTATTCTGTTTTTATATTTTCGAGTCATAAGTGCGGTTGAGTCTTATTGTATGTTACTTAATATTTTTGTTAGAAAACTCCCTTAAATTCTACCCTCAAATGGAATTTTTTAAAATTTTCTCTGATTTAATGGCATGACACTCTGAGGGTATATGTTGTTTTTCATCTTTAGGCTATGCTATTTAGACTTGGGAAAGTTTTGATAATATCGGTACCGTCCTAGCACCCTAGGTTCCCTAAGTATGCGATTTCAATTTGAGTACCCATTATGTCGAGACCTCGAGTTCTAAGTTGGAAGTAACCTCTTGAGTAGTTTATATTAGTAATCAGCACCATCTTAAGCACAAACTACATATGGAAGCTGGTGAAAATAAGTGAATGATCCTAATATTGATTAATTTGTAAATGCCCGTTGTTGGTTGGTCCAGTGGTATCTGGTGCTGGACTTGGTAGGAAGCATTAAGGTCTGATCCCCCGCAGCCACAACTTGGGTAAATAAGGGGTTATGCCACCTAACTACCGGAACCCCATGAGAAAAGAGAGAATAGAAAAGTATGATAAAAAGAACACGCATTGTTAGTTGGTTCATAGGTCTCTTGTATTAAACTTGGTAGAGCGAATTACAGTCTGATCCCCCACAACTGCAATGAGTTATAAAAAGGGGTATGTCGCTTTTGTTACCAGAACCCTAAGTTGATAATGATCATAGTTACTAACAAGTTTCCCTACTATGTGTGTGTACAGATAACAAGCTTAATGTGATTATGCTAGAATGAAAAAGAGGTGAAAAAGAGCGAATTGTGTAGGTCAAGTTATAATGCCATGATTCAAATTGGTATTGCATATGAGGTAGCCTTTGTTCGCAAACACGGATATGTACCATTACGATATCCTTGTTTTCGATATCCTTGTTTTTGATATCCATTACCTATTTTTCTATCACTAGCCTAGAAGCCTCGCGCCTTTTAGAGTCTTGTTGTGCCAATGTTTCATACATTGAGCTTTCTTGTTTCTCTTTTGTGTTGGTGATTGCTTGAGGACAAGCAAAGGTCTTAGTATGGGGGAGTTTAATAACGAGAAATCATGTCATATTTTTAGGCTCATTGCGTATATTTAGTGTCTGCATTTCATCTTACTTTATTGCATCTTACTTTGTGTCCCTTTGTTTTGCAGTTATCAGGTGAATCTTTTGAGAATTTGGAAGCAACCCGGAAAAGAAGTGAAAGAAGAGCTATAGTGCAACAAAAAGGCCAGATTCTGCCAATTTTCCTGATATGGTGTTCTCCATAGGGAGATGGTGTTCGCCTTTCCCCAGTCTTCCACGTCCTTTAATGAAAAAAGGAAATGACGTTTACCATTTCCCTAATGGCGTTCGCCATTTGTTTGCATAAAATAGTTTTTGTTTAAATTGCAGTTGTTTGGCAGTTGCTGACAATTTTTGTCTTTCCCTCCAATAGAAGCACGACCAGAGGAGGTTATCAGAGGATATTTCTCTATATATAGGTCCTCCGAGTCAGTTTTCGAGGCATCCAATTAGTACGGAAGCTCTGTCAAAATTGCTTCATAGTCTTAGGCATAAAACTACTTGTAAAAGTGACAATAACTCACATTGAGGGATTGTCACAAATTGTTTTTATTTTCATTTTCATTGTACTCTTGGATCAAGAACAAGCTTGCCGGCATTTTAATTCCAGTTTTCATTTTCTTCAATTCTTAAGTTTCTAACACTTCACAAATTGTTTCCCATTATTATTTTTTTCTTTATTGTATGCCATGTTTTCTTTAAATTCGGTCATGTCATTTATTTTGTCTTTACTTAAAGTTATGTCAGGCTAATTTTGTTTGAGACCGGTGTATGAGGACCGTCGTAACCCACGAGACTTGGTAGAAAACTTTAGGTGCAAAGTTATCAATATATGTTTCGTTCTGGTTTTAGTTTCTAAATAGCATGATTTATTGTTTCGACACGAGAGTGAAGAATAAACTAAAGTTCAGTCTGATAGTGCAAGAGTATGAGTAATGAACTAGATAGTACAAACTAAGCACCGATCCTAAAAATAGCGAGAGCGCTTTAGGTATAGTTTAGAATTTTATTGACTTTCAAAATATGCTTTCTAATTAACAGGCGAGCGAGAGAAAAGTCATGTGGTTAGGAAGTGTGGTTCTTGTTAATAGCGCGAGATTATGAGACGGAGTCTTTAAGTTAATATATTTTACAGAATTAAGATTTATTCGTAATTAGCACTTGTATTCTACCAATCTCTTAGGAACACGAAATTCATACTCCAGAATTGTTTTGTCATTATTTCCAAACCTTTAGTAATTAATACCTTTATTCCAGTTCTTACCAATTTAATCGTTAAGTCTTAGCTGTGCACTGCAACATAGATAACATTAATTTGAATATTAGTCGTTGTGGGTTCAATACTCTTTTAAAACTACGTGATATAGTGTATAGTTGCAATTATTATCCGACAGGAACGTCAGTGTGTGATCAGAATGCAATCTCTCACTTTCAAATCCCTAACTTTTTCCTGGACCACCCTTTCGGGTTTTCAGTCCACCGAGATACCTTTTTTTTTGCCTAAGTTGCCCTTTCTAGTTTTTAACTTAGCGGGTCATTCATTTTTTATCCTTAATTTTTCCCAAACTTTTTCTTTTTGTTCTCCGGGATGCCCATTTTTTTCTAAGTCGCCCTTTTGGGTTTTAGACTTAGTAGGTCTCTTCAATGAAAGTATTTTTTTACCACATATGCATTCACTGGGAGTGGGAAATCTTCACGATCCATAGTTGCAAGAATTATGGCTCCTCTGGAGAAAACCTTCTTCACAACATATGGTCCTTCATAATTAGGAGTCCACTTTCTCCTGAGATCTGGCTGAGGAGGATCTTTCTTAGCACCAGGTCACCAACTTGGAAGGTTCGAGGATGAACCTTCTTGTCAAATGCTTTCTTCATCCTTCTCTAATATAACTGCCCATGACATACAGCTTCCATCCGCTTCTCTTTAATAAGATTCAACTGATTAAACCTTGTTTGAACCCACTCGACTTCATCAAGCTTCACATCTGTAATAATCCTCAGCAAAGAAATCTCTACTTTCACAGACAAGACTGCTTCTATAATGTATACCAGAGAGAAAAGGGTTGCCCATGTTGAAGTATGCACCGAAGTATGATAACCATGCAAAGAGAAAGGCAACATCTCATGCCAATCTTTATACGTTACCACCATATTTTGCACAATCTTATTTATATTCTAATTTTCCGCCACAATAACATCGTTCATCTTTGGACGATATGGAGAAGAGTTGTGACGCTTAATCTTGAAACTCTGGCATAGTTCTTTCATCACCTGGTTATTGAGATTTGATCCATTATCAGTAATGATATTTTCAGGAATCCCATAAAGACAAATGATTCTCTCTTTATGAAGCGGGTAACCACTTGTTTGGTGTCGTTTGAATACGAGGCAACTTCTACCCATTTGGTAAAGTAATCAATGGAAACCAGAATAAAATAGTTTCCATTGGAAGCAGTTGGTTCAATACGACCAATCATATCAATGCCCCAAATATCAAAGGGCCAATGGGAGGTTAATATGTTCAAAGGAACGGGCGACACATGCACTTTATCTACATAGATATGACATTTGTAACAAATTCTTGCGTTATTATAACAATCAACTTCCATGGTGGACCAGTAGTAGCCTGTTCTCAGGATTTTCTTAGCCATTGTATGCCCACTAGAATGTGTCCCAAAGGAACCCTCATTCACTTCTTTTATGATTTTTGCTGCTTTGTGTCTATCTACGCATCTAAGTAGAACATAATATTAGTTTCTTTTGTATAATACGTCATAGTTAAGGAAAAATCTAGCTGACAACTTCCTAAGAGTCTTCTTATCTATAATAGAATCATCCTCTAGATACCGTTGCTTCTCAAGATACCTTTTGATGTCATAAAACCACGGTTTGTCTTCATGCACCTCTTCTTCATTAGCATAACAATAAGCTGGCTCATCCATATGTAGAATAATGATAGCAGGTGCTTCATTGGCCCGCTTGACTTCAAACATGGATGACAAAGTTTCCAAAGCATCTGCTAGCTGATTTTCTTCCCTTGAGACGTGATTGAATGTGATTTCATTAAAATATGAAACTAATCTCAAGACATGCTCCCTATAAATAATCAAATTTGGGTGACGTGTCTCCCAACCTCCATTGATCTGACTAATCACAAGAGTTAAATCTCCATATACTTCTAGAATCTTAATTCTCAAATCAATTGTTGCTTCGATCCCGAAGATACAAGCTTCATACTCATCCATATTATTGGTCAAAGCAAATTATGACTGTAAAAGGGAGATGAAAACCTGTAGGAGATGTAATGACAGCTCCAACACCATTACCCAATGCATTAAAGGCACCATCGAACATGAGCTTCCATCTCGATCTTGGTTCAAGTCCTTCTTCTGAGCATGGTATTTCTTAATCTCTAATATTACATAATGTCTTCATATATGAACTCAAACCTCATAGGCTGATAATTATCCACGGGATGATGAGCAAGATAGTCTGGCAATACACTATCCTTGATGGCTTTCTGAGTAGTAAGCTAGATGTCATATTCTGTCAAAACCATTTGCCAAAGAGCTACCCTTCTAGTGAGAGATGGATTTTTAAAGATGGACTTGATAGGATCCATTTTGGATATCAAGAGAGTGGTATGAGTCAACATGTACTGTCTCAAGTGCTTAGCAGCCCATGCAAGTGCACAACATGTCTTTTTAAGCAAAGAGTACCTTGACTCATAATCGATGAATTTCTTGCTCAGATAGTAGATGACATGCTATTTCATACATGTCTCGTCGTGTTGACTGAGTACACAACCCATGGAATTTTCAAGAACTATCAACTACATTATTAAAGGTCTTCCTTCCACTAGAGGAATGAGAATAGGAGGTTCATGCAAATACTCTTTTATTCTATCAAAGGCATTTTTGCAATTATCATTCCACCTGATAGCCTGATCTTTTCCCAACAATATGAATATTGGTTCACAAGTGGCTGTTGTTGTACCCCAAAATTTGTCCTCTCATTTCATCAACATTTTCTCACCACAAGACCCTTGGAGCTCAAGATCAAGTTAGGGTTTGCTCTGCTCAAGACTCCTCCTTGCACTGTTGACCCAAATTAGGGTTTGAGTTTGCACAAAGATGTTTTGACCTAAAATTCCCAAAGTGACTTTCATGCTTCATGTTGGACTCACAAGTTTATCCATACGAGGTTTCAAGCCTTGATTCCAATCTTTGCCCAGTCAATTGGACAGTTGACCTAGAAATCAACTATATTGGGGAAAAAGTCAACTGTGGCCAATTGACAGTCAAACTTCATGATTTTTGACCCACATCAACATTTTGAACTCATATGGACCATTTGATCAAGTTTGGATCACAATTCCACAAGAAATTTGATCAGATCACCAAAAGGGAAAAATGGTCATTTTTAGGGTTTTGACTGCACAAAGGCAATTTTTGACTGTTTGACCTAACCAATGGTAAACCAAGCTCACATATGGACTCAAGAACTCAATGGCATTGTCTTGACACATTCAACAAGTTTAAAAGATCTCAAATGCACAGGATTGACAGATGAATTTTCCAGTCAACTGATCAAAATTTGACTGTATACTGAAAAGTCAAACTTTGACTTTTTGGTCAAAATCAAGTGCCAAGATTCATTTTTCATCAAGACATATCAAATTACGAAACTTGTTCATCAAGAAATTCAAATTTGCAAATTAGGGTTTAAGATGAGAAAATTTCATAACTTAGAATTTTTCTAAGTTATGAAACTTCCTTATTTTTTCCTAACTTTGCCCCATTTTTTCACCAAGATGCAAATGGATTCAAACAAAACTCAAAACATGAAAGTTGTAGTCCATTACAAAATATACAACTTTGATTCACAAAGTTTTCTCAAAATAAGCTTGTAGCTCAAGTTATGATTTTTGGAACAAGGGTGCAAAACTTTTTTAACTTAGAAAATTTTTGACCTATTCTAGGCAGGATTTTTGTCCAACTTCTTGGCCATTTTTCACATGGTTCCACTTGTAGTTTCAATTTTAATTACAAAGATAGATTGTAGTACACATTCCAAGCTTTCCAAATTGTCCAAGAACTTCTCAAACACCCTTGTGGTTAGGGAGAATCGAATTTGCAAAGTTGGGCAAAATTCACTTTTGTTCTTGGCCAAGGCTTGTTCATAACATTGGCATTTTTCAAATCAGCTTGTACAAGCTAGCTTACAGGCCTCAAAACCAGTCTCACACACCATAATTAAATTCCTAACCATTGTATGAATGCATTATTTCTTCCCTTTGGGCATTACACATGAAATTATCCCTTAAATAGAAAAAGCAAACATGCCATTTTGATAAAGATGCACTTTATGTCAAATACCATATCCAAGAGGTACAAGCCAGATCTTTGAGGCACAAGTTTGTAGACAAATCCCTCTAACCAAGAGCCAAAGTTGCAGCATACTTTAGGGCATTGTACAGGCCTGTATTGAAACTGGCATTTTCTTGCTTCAAGTAGAAGAAAGCTTGCAAAAACTCTCCAACTCTCATTCCTGTAAAGACCAACCTAAGAAAACTTTGTTCTCATCTTACATACACCCTAACTGACCTAAAACACGATTCCTTCATCCTCAATCCATCCTCATACACAAAAACACCCTCTTGCTGCAGAAACAGAGCAAGTTCTGCAACTTGACTTCCACTATCCATTTCACTCGTGCATTTTGGCTAAAACCAGTTCAAACACATTCTATATTATCCACACAAACTATCCCAAGCATTAAATCCAAGTTGTAACATCCTTAACATCGTTTGCTATTTTTGCTTTCAAGTTGTGCAGGTGGACTTCCATAGCACGATACAGGCAGTTTCAGAGCAAGCCAAGCATAGGAGAAGCATCCTTGGACTTCAGGCAAGCTGTACCAAAGCTCAAACTCCATTGAAGATACCTCCATTGCTGTACACGACTCAAGCTAAAACAGGTAAAAACATGAACTTCTATCTCTCAATATAGGAAGAGTTAGGCTTAGGTTTGTGAATGAAACATGTTCTCCTCATAGCCCTGAAGCCATCCATATACTTACTTTTCATTTATATTGAGTATGCTGTGAGAATTTTGGCCATGAACATTGGAGAAAATTTAGGTCAGAAATTGGGGATGAAGAAATTCTCCTTCGTTTCTTAGAGTTAGGTCAAGTTTTTTATATGTATGAATTCGTCTCTTGATGCTCTATATTATTTGTGTTGTGAGTTTTTGCTAAAAGTCAAGGAATCGGGATTTGTGTTGGACAAGAAGAAGCGCGCGTTTTGTTTCAAACAGGTTGCTGGAGGTTGAAGATAAAGTTGACTTGGGCTGGGCCTGAGTCAACTTGCTGCTTGCACCCTCTTTTTCCATTTACACCCCCTGGCCCATTGTGTGATATTTTGATCATTTTTTATTTTTTCTTTTTTGATTCTGACTTATTATTTTTTGCTCAAATATAAAAAATATCAAAAATATTTTTCCACCCTTTTTTGCATTTATTTGGCATTTATTTGTTTTATTTAATTTATACATGTAAATAAATATATATACTTTTTATTTAAAACCCTAGAAAATAATACAAAAATATATATGTTTAGTTATTATTTATTATTTACATTTTGAAAACATTTTCTAAAATATACTTCTTTTTGTAAATAATTAATATTTTTATTCTTGTATATATTTAGTATATTTAATATATAATATATAACAATTTGTATATTTATTAGAATATTTAGGATAAAAATTTTAAAATAATACGTTTTTATTTTTATTAATATGTGACACTAAAAAATACTTTTTTTTTACAATATACCTTTTTTTTATTTTTTTTATTTGTATAAATTAATATATAAATATTGTATATAATTAATAAATAAACACTATTTATTTAAAAACTAGGGTTTTGCCCTAAACCATAAAAATATTCAAATTTGACTTTTTTATTTTTGTTTATATTTCACATAAAAAACACTTTCACATACATAAAAAATCGTTTTTGTGCATAATACATTTTGCGTATTTATTATATTCGTTTAAATATTGTACAATTTGATATTTGTATATTCAATATGGATGTAATAGTTTTAGATTTAATTTCTTGCTAAATATCCCCCCATTCAAACATTTGTACCCCCATCCCCATAATTATGTTGTAATAATTTAGGACTTTAAATTTCCGCATTTAAAAGCTTTCAAATTATGCCATGATAGACCTAGGGTTTGTATGCAAATCAAATAACAAATAGCTTGACTAATACAAAGACAAAAAGCATGAAAAACGGACAACACAATGCACACTTGCACCCTTAGGGTTACTCCACTTGTTGCCTTCAAAAATGGGCCATGTTGCATGTTGAGTGTCTTTGGCAAAACAAAAACAAATTAAATGATCATAGTCCCTCGATGACGCTTTCTCAAGTTGCCTAAAAAATGATCAAGTCCCTTAGAGAAAAATTGCCAAAGACACTTGGCACTATTGCATTCATGGTCTAAACGATGACCCGCGCCCGTCCCGTTAACATCCTAACACAAGATTGTCCACCAAATACAATGGTGGAACAATATTGTTAAAAGGGTTAAAACATAGGAAAGATCTTTGAGAAATTTAGGGTAGATAGCTCTTGGTTACTTGACCAATCTTGCAAAACAAATCCTTGCCATTTTTCAAAACACACTCCACAACACAACTTTCAAAACAACTTTCAAAAAATATTGAAACATCTTTTCAAAAAGACAAACACCTTTGTAAAACATTCAAGTAAAGAATTGTTACAACGGTTGCCTAGACAAGGCATCTTTTTCAAAACATATTTCAAAACCACACACACAAAGCACCATTTCAAACAATTTAAAATGCAAGGCAAGTGATCTAAGCAAGTAACTAAGAGCCCATGGATAACCATGGATGAAAAGGGTGCTAGCACCTTCCCTTTTCATAATCTACCCCCCGAACCCACGAAAACATCTCAAAGGTTTTTCCTATGCTTTTTAGCCTTTCCTTTAGGATAAAATAAAAAGTCGGTGACGACTCTTGCTAAACCGAAACATTTGCGAAAACAAACGCAAAACCTCAAGTCAGTTCTCCCACCGTATCACAGAACTGGCGACTCTGCTGGGGAGAAAATTAAAAGTGGAGTAACCTTAGGGCTTAGATCACCCTTTTGCATGACTAATTGTTTGTTTTGATTGCTTTACATTTTGGTTCTCTTGTTTGGGCTTGAAATCCTACACCCGGATTTGGGGAAACATTCATAGATAGCAATACGTTGTGGAAACTGTACGGGGTATACCGACACGGTTGAAGCAATAGCTATATTAGTGCGACATATTTGTGAGTACCGGTAACCCTTGAGTTCAATCAAGGAGAGTACGGGGCCACTGAGTGATGTCACTAAGCACTAATGACCTAGAACCTTACTTGACCATCTTGGCCTTTTATTAGGGGTAGTGAGATGACCGGCTTTGGTGCAGTCCGAAGTTGGTAGATACTCGATACTACACTCATTGAGGGTTGTTTTCTTGGAATATTTTGGTCGCTAGTTAAGTGGCTAAACCAAAACAATGAACATAGAAAACAATTCAATGATATTGAGCTCCTTAGAACCCGGTTACTATTTATAGGACAGGTTTTTAAGCCAACTTCACTCAAGAGGGTACTTACCTATGAAACCTCATGCAAGCCTGAAACTAGGGTTTTTGTGTGACTTGCTTGTACATATGTTTATGCATACATCATGAACATCATAAAGCATCATATGCATCCACTAACCATTTCAAGGGTTTGGATCTTCATCTTTGTTCTTGTTTTGTAGGTCATGGAAATTCTTCGCAGGAAAACTATCCAAGTCAACCTTGTGAGAATCCCTCCTCAACTCAAGGAGCTTACATCCAGAATTCCAGAAAGTTCTCTCTTCAGTGAAAGACATGGCAGACTTCTCAGCGTAGTCAACACCAGCATTGAAGAAGACATGGTGAAAGTGTTGTTCCAATTCTTTGACCCCCTTCACCACTGTTTCACATTCCCCGACTACCAATTGGTGCCCACTTTGGAGGAATTTTCTCAACTCCTGAGAATTCCTATTCTTAATCAACTACCCTACAACGGTACGGAAAAAGAACCAAAGCCTGAAGACGTTGCTCAAGCACTACACTTGCAACCATCTGACATCAAGGGGCATTGGGAGACTAGAAGTGGTGTCAAGGGCTTCTTGGCAAAATTCTTGTTTGAGAAGGCACAAGAGTGTTGGAATTCCCTGGATCTACAAGCCTTTGAGGAGGTTGTGGCACTCCTTATTTATGGGTTGGTCTTGTTCCCAAATCCTGACCAACTTATAGATGTCAATGCTGTCAAGATTTTCCTATCCAGGAATCCCATACCTACATTGCTTGGGGATATCCTCCACTCATTTTACACATGAAAAATGAGAAAGAGAGGAGTTCTCATGTGTTATACTCATCTCCTTGCAAGGTGGTTTATTTCTCACCTTCCACAATCTGTTTTGAAGAATGAGCAAGGCTTAAGGTGGTCACAACGGTTGATGACCCTCACACATTCTGATGTACATTGGTATTCTCGGTCCAGAGAAAATGTCATCATCGTCGATCATTGTGGTGAGTTCCCCAATGTTCCATTACTTGGCATTAGAGGAGGCATTACCTATAACCCTTGTCTAGCTTTGAGACAATTTGGATATGCACGGAGGGATGGCCCTCATGACATGCTGATTCCTGACCTAGTTTTTGACTTTGACAACGATGCGCAAGGACTTCGCCAAAGATTCATCAGAGCTTGGAGGATGCCTAACAAGGTAGATAGCAAGACACGGGGCACAAGAACTCCATCCCTCTTGAGCCTTACCTCAAGTGGGTACGAACCCGAGCCCAGAATCTTATGATGCCTTACCCTCATATTCTCCCTTTGATTAAAGAGCCTGTTAAGGAAGGAGAGGTTCCTTACACCATCCTACATCCTGACATGCCTACATCATGGGAGGAGATGCAGAAGAGTTGGATCCAACTCAAGGAGGAACAGAATACTTTTGAAGCTAGCTTCTACGCCAGTGAGAAGAAGGTTTTGGAGCTTACCCGCCGACTTCACGAGGAGGAGACCCTCAACACTTACATCGCACCAAAGAGGATGCGCAACGTCTTTTTACCTTGAGAAGTTTTTGTAATATTTGGCCCATGGGGCATTTATGTACTGACAAAATTCCTTTTTATTAATATGACGTGTGTTCTTTTTGTTTGCAACAATTTTGAATTTCTAAATCCTTGAATTCATTGCATGAATAAACATATCATTCATCATACGCATAAGCAGGTATTCACACCAGGTTTCCTTATCTTTCTGCTGTTTATTTCAGTAAGATGGATCTCGAACAGACGGTCAAAGATCTGCAGGAACAAAACTCGCAGTTTCAACAGCTCCTTATGACCTTGGCCAAGGGTCAGGAGGATCTTAAAACACTGTTAGGGAACAAAGAGCAAGAAAAAGGAAAAAAAGAAGAAGAAAAGAGTTGGGGTAGCTACACTGGGAAGAAGATTTGAGAATGAAGCTAGGAGAGTTCTTGAATTCCCTTCCACATCTGATGAGGGGACCGGTAAAGGAAAAGGGGCTGCATTACCTTCTGAGTCCGAGGCTGAAGAGGAAGAGGTTGAGGAAGATGAAGACTACTCAGAGCAGCAATACCCGCCAGCGGACGACAAATACAAAAACCTGGAGGATAGACTGGCAGCTATGGAGCTGCAAAGGGTTCCTGGTTTAGATTTTGAAGAATTGGGATTGATTGCTGGAATTGTGATCCCTCCAAAGTTTAAGGTGCCAATTTTTGCAAAATATGACGGGCTGTCTTTCCCGAAAATGCACCTAAGGTCATATGTTATAAGAATTCAACCTCATACATCTGACAGAAATCTTTGGGTACACTTCTTTCAGGACAGTTTGTCCAGTACACAGCTAGACTGGTTTTACTAGCTTGAGAGGTCAGAAGTGCATAACTGGGAAGACTTGGCAGCTGCCTTTTATCTCCAGTATCAATATAACACTGACTTGGCGCCAACCCGTACTCAGCTACAGAGTATGGGGATGGCCTCAAATGAGGGATTCAAAGAATACGCCCAGAAATGGCGCAACTTGGCCGGAAGAGTGCAGCCACCTCTTTCTGATAGGGAACTAGTTGATATGTTCTTGAGGACCCTATCTGGCCCATTCTTCAACCATTTGATCGGGAGCTCTTCCGCAGGGTTTACTGAATTGATTCTGACTGGCGAACGGGTGGAAGCTGGTATTAAGAGTGGGAAGATTCAAAGGGATGCCTTTGCATCCACAACTGTTAAGAAATCATTTCCGGCCAAGAAGGAAGCAGCTGTTATATACTCTCAGAAAAGATTGGGAAGAACGGAGCGCCGACCGACTGTAGGGGCCGTGATGATTCAAAATTCGTCAAATGATCAGCCTCGTAACAATCAGTCCAGATCTAACCAGCAACGGGTAGAACGGCCACAACGGCAGTTCACCCGCATCAACATCACGCCTGCACAAGTTCTTCCCCATTTGTTGAAGTTAAATCTCGCCACTATCAAAGAGGCACCAAAAAATGTGAATACAACTTCCCCGCATTATCATCCCAATGTTAAATGTGCCTATCATTCTGACAGCGTCGGGCATGACACCAACGATTGCTGGGCGCTTAAGCATAAAATTCAAGACTTGATAGATGCAAAAGAGGTTGAGTTTGATACTCCAGAGAAGCCGAACGTAATATCCGCTCCAATGCCGAAGCATGGTCGCAATGTCCATGCTATTGAAGAAGATCTGTATGTTGCTACTGTTGATGATCTGGTAACTCCACTACTAACAATCAAGTTGAATCTGTTGAAAGCTGGGATTTTCCCAGGATGTAAAGAAGACTGCTACTGTTGTTCCTCCCTACCAATTGATTGTCCATTGCTGAAGATAGGCATCCAAGGCCTAATGGACAGGCAACAAATTCTTTTCGAAAAGATTCCTGCTACTCCAACCCCTATCAAAGATGTTTCAATAATCACCATTTCCACCAATCTTTCCAAGGTCCCTAAAAAGCCTGTTAAGATTACATCCGCTACGAAGATTGTTCCTCTGAAAATAACCATGCCCGGGCTTGTCCCCTACAAATCTGACAAATCGATACCGTGGAATTATGGTGGAGAAATCTACTACCACGGTGTTAAAAAAATTGAGATAACTGAAGAGAGCTCTGACGAAGAGACTACCGACATTGGAAACATTGCCGGTACGAGCAAGATTACCCGAAGTGGGAGAATTTTCTCTCCAGAGATTGCCCCTCCAAAGACAATCCTTGGACCCTCAGCTGCTGCCAAAGTTACTCCTGCACCGATAAAACTTTCTGCAAGAACTCCGTTAATTGAAGAAGTTGTTACTCCTGTGGTTGTCTCTCCTACTTTTGCTGATAAGGGGAAAAGGATCCAAGATGAGCTCGTCAGGATGAGGGCTCAGCCATTGGTCATCCCCGAAACCTCTAAGAAAGAAATGGAGGAGATTCTGAAAATAATTAAGAAGAGTGATTATGACGTGGTGGAGCAACTGGGGCAAACCCCCTCGAAGATCTCCATGTTAGCTTTGCTGCTTTGTTCGGAGGCTCATGCCAAGGCATTGATAAGGTTTTTGAAGACAGCCCATGTGCCCCAGGAAAACTCAGCCGATCAATTTCAGGATTGTGTAGCCAGCCTTACCGCTGACAACGGCCTAGGTTTCTCTGATGCTGACCTGACTCTGAAAGGAAGAAAGCACAATGACGCATTGCATGTGTCAGTTGAATTCCGAGGAACTACTCTCGCCCATGTCTTGGTCGACACTGGTTCTTCTCTAAATGTGCTGCCTAAGAAAGCTCTTGACCGGTTGGATTGTGAAGGCTTGGAGCTGAAACCAAGTAATATCATTGTCAGGGCCTTTGACGGGTCTAAAATAATGATGCATGGGGAGGTCGACATTTCCATCAAGGTGGGCACTGAAGTATTCCACTCAACTTTCTATGTGATGGAAATCCGTCCGTCATACTCTTCCTTGCTAGGGAGACCATGGATACATAATGCTGGCGTAGTCACTTCCTCCCTACATCAGATGCTGAAATACCCTGTCAAAGGAAAGATCATAACTGTACACGGTGAGGAGGAATATATGATCAGTCACCTGAACTCCTTTCGGTATGTAGAGCTGGAGGGAAAATTCATTGAAACACCGTTCCAACACTTCGAGGAAATTGCTCCCGAAGTTGCAGTAGCAAAGGCAGTAGCCGAGGTACCCAAGCAGGTGGCCAGGATGGCATCTCTAAAAGACGCAAAGGCTGCGATGAAGGAAGGAAAAAGCACAGTGTGGGGTCAGTTTCCTGACATTCCTCACAAAACAGACAAGTTTGGGTTGGGATTTACCGCTGCGGGGCAAAAAGCTATGCGTCGCTCAAAAATTGAAAGGACACCCATCAAGATTTCTCCTCATGGGATCAATGCTTTGGAAGATGAAGACGAAGAGGGTAACATTGAAGACTGGATCTTCCCAACCATCGGAGGGGGACTACACAACTGGGAGGCGAAAGACTTCGTCCCCATTACTTTCATTAATCAGTAACTTATCTTTCGAACATTTCCTGTTGGTCTGTAATAATTACTTTAAAACAATATGCACACTACTTTTTCACCTCATGCCTTGCCCGGGGCATGTAGGTCCATTTGCAAGGGTTTTGATTCTCTTCATACTCATATGCCATGTTTAATGAATCATTGGACGTTTTTCATATATAAACTGCGGTGTTCATTTTCTTCCCTTTTGCATTTTTGTTTGTTTAAGGATGGCTATCCCTTACACACACCCACACTCACAAATGTAGGTACCCATCCACTCTGGATTCTATGGGTAACTATTTTGTTGTATCCTTCAATAACTCTGAAGATTTGGTCAACCAGGCTGAATACGAAGATGACGAAGATTGTGAAGTACCAGGAGAGCTAGCCAGACTTCTACAACAAGAATAAAGGGCCATCTTGCCTCATGAAGAGTTGTTGGAAACTGTCAACTTAGGAACAGAGGAGAACAGGAAAGAAGTACAAGTGGGTGCCAATCTGGAACCAAGTGTTAAGGAGCGCTTAATACAGCTATTGAATGAATATGTTGAAATCTTCGCCTGGTCTTATGAAGACATGCCAGGTTTAGACACATATATAGTGGTCCACCATCTCCCTACAAGAGAGGATTGTCCACTGATCAAGCAAAAAGTCCGCCGAATGAGGCCCGACATGTCTGAGAAGATTAAAGCTGAAGTAATGAAGCAATTCAATGTTGGCTTTCTGGCTGTTACATCCTATCCGCAATGGGTTGCTAACAATGTGCCCGTTCCTAAAAAAGATGGCAATGTCAGAATGTGTGTGGACTACCGGGATTTGAACAGGGCTAGCCCTAAAGATGATTTTCCGCTACCGCATATCGACATTTTGATTGACAACACAGCTCAGCACAAGGTGTTTTCCTTCATGGACGGATTCTCGGGCTACAACCAGATCAAAATGGCCCCCGAGGACATGGAGAAAACAACATTTGTTACACAATGGGATACCTTCTGCTACAAGGTGATGCCGTTCGGACTGAAGAACGCAGGGGCAACTTATCAGCGCGCCATGGTGGCTTTGTTTCATGATATGATACATCATGAGATCTAAGTTTACGTAGACGACATGATAGCTCGATCACAAACAGAGGAGGAACACCTTGAACATCTGCAAAAGCTGTTTGCCAGGTTGAAGGAGTACAAACTCAGACTGAATCCAAGTAAGTGCACTTTTGGAGTTAGGTCTGGTAAACTTCTAGGATTTATTGTCAGCAACAAAGGCATTGAGGTCGATCCAACAAAAGTAAAGGCTATACAAGAAATGCCTGCCCCCCGTACTGAAAAGGAGGTTAGAGGGTTCTTGGGGCGCTTGAACTATATTGCCAGATTCATCTCTCATCTGACGTCTACATGTGAGCCAATTTTCAAACTATTGAAGAAAGATCATGTAGTCGAATGGAACGACGATTGCCAAGCTGCTTTTGATAAGATCAAGGAGTATTTGCTAGAACCTCCTATTCTGATGCAACCCGTCGAAGGAAGGCCGTTGATCATGTATCTGACCGTTTTGGACAACTCAATGGGGTGCGTACTGGGCCAGCATGACGAGTCTGGTCGAAAAGAGCATGCCATTTATTACCTTAGCAAAAAGTTTATCGACTGTGAGACTCGCTACTCACTACTCGAGAAAACTTGTTGCGCTTTGGTATGGGCTGCTCGCCGACTAAGGCAGTATATGTTGACTCATACCACTCTGTTGATTTCCAAAATGGATCCTATCAAGTATATCTTCGAGAAGCCTGCTTTATCTGGAAGAATCTCTAGATGGCAAATGATCCTAACTGAGTATGACATCCAGTATACCACCCAAAAAGCTATAAAAGGGAGTGTACTAGCTGACCATCTAGCTCATCAAGCTATCGAAGATTATCAGTCCATGAGATTCGACTTCCCGGACGAGGACATCATGAATTTGGACAACATTAAAGGTAACGGACCGTATGACGGACCTGAAAATGGATCCCAATGGACCCTGTACTTTGATGGTGCTTCAAATGCACTTGGAAACGGTATCGGTGCGGTACTCATTTCCCCAGAAGGTTGCCACACACCTTTCACGGCCCGACTTTGCTTCAGCTGTACCAACAACATGGCCGAATATGAAGCCTGCATTTTTGGTCTCAAGGCTGCTATAGACTTGGGGATCAAATCTTTGATCGTATTTGGGGACTCGGCTTTGGTTATCAGTCAAATCAAAGGAGAGTGGGATACCAAGCATCCTAATCTTATCCCATACAAAGAACATGTCCTGACATTGTTGCCTCATTTCGAGCAAATCGCCTTCAAGCATTTCCCGCGAGAAGAGAATCAGCTAGCAGATGCTCTGGCTACAATGTCTTCCATGTTTAAACTCAACTGGGATAACGAGGCTCCCCAAATTACCATCGAGCGAATGGATGAACTTGCGTATTGTCATGAGATTAATACCGAAGAAGTAGTGGAACAACCTTGGTTTCACGAAATCAAAAGGTATCTCCAGACTAGAGAATATCCCGAAGGAGCTTCCGTAAATGACAAAAAGTTCCTAAGGAAATTTGCTGCCAAGTTCTTCCTGAGCAACGACATCCTCTATAAACGCAACCCTGATTGTGTTTTACTCTGATGTGTAGACAAAGCTGAAGCAGAGTTAATCATGACTGAGATGCACAGTGGCACGTTTGGCACCCACTTGAGTGGGCATACGATGGCTAAGAAGATTCTAAGGGCAGGCTATTACTGGTCTACCATGGAAGCAGATTGCCATCAACATTCCCGGACTTGCCACAAATGTCAAGTCTACGTTGACAAGATTCATATTCCTCCTGTTCCTCTCAATGTTCTGACAGCTCCTTGGCCATTCGCAATGTGGGGCATTGACATGATTGGAGAGATCAAGCCCACGACATCCAATGGACATCACTTCATCTTGGTCGCTATTGACTATTTCACCAAGTGGGTCGAAGTAGCTTCCTTTGCCTCTGTTACAAAGAATGTGGTTGCCCGCTTCATCAAGAAGAACCTCATATGCCGGTATGGTGTACCCGACAGGATCATCACAGACAACGGTACAAATCTGAACAATACTATGATCACCGCTCTCTGCGAACAGTTCAAGATTTATCATCACAATTCATCTCCCTATCGGCCGAAGATGAACGGTGCTATTGAAGCTGCAAACAAAAACATAAAGAAAATCATTCAGAAAATGACAGTTACCTACAAGGACTGGCATGAGATGTTACCGTTTGCTCTGCATGGATACCGTACCACGGCACGTACTTCAACAGGGGCAACCCCATTTTATTTGGTATATGGCATGGAAGCTGTCCTACCCATGGAAGTTCAGATTCCTTATTTAAGGATTATGAAGGACTCTGGTTTGAGTGAAGACGATTGGATTCAGACCTGACTTGATCAACTCAATTTGATCGATGAGAAGCGACTCACTGCTGTTTGCCATGGTCAGACGTACCAAAAACGGATGATCAAGGCTTTCAACAAGAAAGTCATACGTCAAGTATATCAAGTCGGAGATCTTGTAATCAAGCGGATCATCTTGCCGCAAAGTGATCCCAGGGGAAAATGGACTCCTACTTACGAAGGACCATTTGTAATCAAAAGTATCTTTTCTGGTGGTGCAATGATTCTGACCACCATGGACGGTGACGAGTTGCCACACCCTGCGAACGCAAACATAGTCAAAAAATACTACGCATGAAACAAACCCGACAAGTCGAAAACCCGAAAGGGCGGCTTGGGCAAAAATGGGCATCCCGGTGAACCGAAAACCCGAAAGGGCGGTTCAGGCAAAAATTAGGGATAAAACAAAAAATCTGTACACCCGGCAAGTCGAAAACCCGAAAGGGCGGCTTGGGCAAAAAGGGGTTTCCCGGTGGATCGAAAACCCGAAAGGGCAATTCAGGCAAAAATTAGGGAATTAAAGCGTATGACTATGTCTCGTCGGATCACTTTAAAGAACAATCTCTTCATCAACAAGCTCCGAGCTTCTGATTAATCCAGTCATCGACGGATGAAGCATTGAATGGACAAATATTCAGAGTTGTGAAGGCTATAGCAGAATGGGGATCCCATGGAATTGTTTCACATAGCCATCTTTCTTTTGTATAAATTTTTAAATTTTTACGACAACATCCTCTTACTAGGATGCCTGTCTCCCTTGTACAAAGATACTCATAGAAAGTTAATACAAATACTTTTCCAAATACAGAAATTTGCTTTGTCTTATTTTTGCTTTTCTACACTTATGTTTTATTTGAGAAACGTCCAATGTTTTGTTAAAATAGGCATATGCATTTGAACATAATCATTTCCTTACAAATCAAGAAAGAGGATTACTGATAGGTTGAAGGTACGGATAGATATCTTGATGCCCTTTCAGAAGGAATCCCCAGCAGTTCTAAACTCCAAATTCCTCAACGAGGTTCAAATCCAGAGCTTAATTCCCCAAACAGAATTAAACTTCAGGATCCTCAACAGAACAAAAGCTTTCTCAAAACTGATTTCCCCAGCCAGAGAGCCTTCCAGAACTCAATTCCCCTCAGAGTTAAGTTTCAGTATCCCCAGTGGAGCCTTAAAAATCTGAAAATCCTATCCCCAGTTGAAGTCAAAACTACCAATCCCCAGCGGAGCTAAAACTTCCAACTATCAATCCCCAGCGGAACCAGACTAGTGAACCTTCTCCCCACAGAGATACTTCCCGTCAGATTGAAGATTCTCAATTTTACTTCTCCAGCTTAAGCCTACCAGGTTCTGGACTCCCCAGTAGAGATCATCGGAACTCTCATTCCCTACAAGTCACCAAGGAGTTCCAATCCCCAACAGTGGTCCTAAGATCCCTCAACAATTGAAGATCTTGTTCCCCGAGCAGTCAACAGTCAACAAGGATGTCTCATCTTCAACAATTGAAGATTCTTGCACTCCCTTGCAGCAGCAAGGATTCGCTTTCCCTGGAAGCAGTCAAGATTCTATTATCTCCGGCTATCCAGGATTCATCTATCCTCAGCAAGACAGCTCATCAGCTTACATGCGCATTCATTACATTCATATCATAAACATTGATATAACATATATTGCATCATACATTTCATGCAACATAACTTTGTGTTTAGCTAACCTTTTGTACCTTTCAGGATAAGAATAAAAGGTTATCATTAACAATTATTCAGATGCAGTTCTACACGGACTCATCATCAGGAAACCCTACACCGGTTCCTTCTCCACTTCAAGACTTCTGAAAACAGTTTACGGGTTCTCCAGACACGGATGTTAACCTATCGCTTGTTCAGATTCTTCAACTTCTGAAAACAGTTTACGGGTTCTCCAGACACGGATGTTAACCTATCGCTTGTTCAGATTCTTCAACTTCTGAAAACAGTTTATGGATTCTCCAAATACGGATGTTAATCTATCGCTTGTTCAGACTCAACTTTTGAAAACAGTTTACGGACGCTTCCCAATATGGATGCTGCTCTATTTCTTATTCAATTTCAAGACTTCTGAAAACAGTTTACGGGTTCTCCAGACACGGATGTTAACCTATCGCTTGTTCAGATTCTTCAACTTCTGAAAACAGTTTACGGATTCTCCAAACATGGATGTTAATCTATCGCTTGTTCAGACTCAACTTTTGAAAACAGTTTATGGACGCTTCCCAACATGGATGCTGCTCTATTGCTTATTCAATTTCAAGACTTCTGAAAACAGTTTACGGGTTCTCCAGACATGGATGTTAACCTATCGCTTGTTCAGATTCTTCAACTTCTGAAAACAGTGTACGGATTCTCCAAACACGGATGTTAATCTATCGCTTGTTCAGACTCAACTTTTGAAAACAGTTTACGGACGCTTCCCAACATGGATGCTGCTCTATTGCTTATTCAATTTCAAGACTTCTGAAAACAGTTTACAGGTTCTCCAGACACGGATGTTAACCTATCGCTTGTTCAGATTTAAAACCTCTGAAAAACAGTTTACGGGTTCTCCAGACACGGATGTTAACCTATCGCTTATTCAGATTCAAGACTTCTGAAAACAGTTTACAGATTCTCCAGACACGGATGTTAATCTATCGCTTGTTCAAATTCAATTTTTGAAGATAGTTTACGGATGCTTCTAGATACGGATGCCAATCTATTGCTTGTTCAGACCCCCCAGTCCAGAGATGTTCCAAAACATGGACACCTTTCTGATACTCTTTCCTTTCACCTACAACATACATTCCAGATGGCATCTTTAAGCCCATCCCCTGACAAGATATTAGTCACATCTCCAGATGGCATCCTTAAGCCCATCTCCAAATGGCATCTTTAAGCCCATTCCCGCATCCATGCTTCGACGAGTGCAAATTTAAGGGCACTCTAGTGTCCAATCTCCTTTTACCTTCGAGACGCGAAAGGCAAACTTGCCAATCCAACTCTTCAGGTGCAAGAAGATTGAACATGGTCAACTGTTGTACCCCAAAATTTTCCCTCTCATTTCATCAACATTTTCTCACCACAAGACCCTTGGAGCTCAAGATCAAGTTAGGGTTTGCTCTGCTCAAGACTCCTCCTTGCACTGTTGACCCAAATTAGGGTTTGAGTTTGCACAAAGATGTTTTGACCTAAAATGCCCAAAGTTACTTTCATGCTTCATGTTGGACTCACAAGTTTATCCATACCAGGTTTCAAGCCTTGATTCCAATCTTTGCCCAGTCAATTGGACAGTTGACCTAGAAATCAGCTGTATTGGGGAAAAAGTCAACTGTGGCCAATTGACAGTCAAACTTCATGATTTTTGACCCACATCAACATTTTGAACTCATATGGACCATTTGATCAAGTTTGGATCACAATTCCACAAGAAATTTGATCAGATCACCAAAAAGGCAAAATGGTCATTTTTAGGGTTTTGACTGCACAAAGGCAATTTTTGACTGTTTGAACTAACCAATGGAAAACAAAGCTCACATATGGACTCAAGAACTCAATGGCATTGTCTTGACACATTCAACAAGTTCAAAAGATCTCAAATGCACAGGATTGACAGATGAATTTTCCAGTCAACTGATCAAAATTTGACCGTATACTGAAAAGTCAAACTTTGACTTTTTGGTCAAAATCAAGTGCCAAGATTCATTTTTCATCAAGACATGTCAAATTATGAAACTTTTTCATCAAGAAATCCAAATTTGCAAATTAGGGTTTAAGATGAGAAAATTTCATAACTTAGAATTTTTCTAAGTTATGAAACTTCCTTATTTTTTCCTAACTTTGCCCCATTTTTTCACCAAGATGCAAATGGATTCAAACAAAACTCAAAACATGAAAGTTGTAGTCCATTACAAAATCTACAACTTTGATTCACAAAGTTTTCTCAAAGGAAGCTTTTAGCTCAAGTTATGATTTTTGGAACAAGGGTGCAAAACTTTTTTAACTTAGAAAATTTTTGACCTATTCTAGGCAGGATTTTTGTCCAACTTCTTGGCCATTTTTCACATGGTTCCACTTAGAGTTTCAATTTTCATTACAAATATGGATTGTATTACACATTCCAAGCTTTCCAAATTGTCCAATAACTTCTCAAACACCCTTGTGGTTAGGGAGAATCGAATTTGCAAAGTTGGGAAAAATTCACCTTTGTTCTTGGCCAAGGCTTGTTCATAACATTGGCATTTTTCAAATCAGCTTGTACAAGCTAGCTTACAGGCCTCAAAACCAGTATCACACACCATAATTAAATGCATAACCATTGTATGAATGCATTATTTCTTCCCTTTGGGCATTACACATGAAATTATCCCTTAAATAGAAAAAGCAAACATGCCATTTTGATAAAGATGCACTTTATGTCAAATACCATATCCAAGAGGTACAAGCCAGATCTTTGAGGCACAAGTTTGTAGACAAATCCCTCTAACCAAGATCCAAAGTTGCAGCATACTTTAGGGCATTGTACATGCCTGTATTGAAACTGGCATTTTCTTGCTTCAAGTAGAAGAAAGCTTGCAAAAACTCTCCAACTCTCATTCCTGTAAAGACCAACCTAAGCAAACTTTGTTCTCATCTTACATACACCCTAACTGACCTAAAACACGATTCCTTCATCCTCAATCCATCCTCATACACAAAAACACCCTCTTGATGCAGAAACAGAGCAAGTTCTGCAACTTGACTTCCACTATCCATTCCACTCGTGCATTTTGGCTAAAACCAGTTCAAACACATTCTATATTATCCACACAAACTATCCCAAGCATTAAATCCAAGCTGTAACATCCTTAACATCGTTTGACATTTTTGCTTTCAAGTTGTGCAGGTGGACTTCCATAGCACGATACAGGAAGTTTCAGAGCAAGCCAAGCATAGGAGAAGCATCCTTGGACTTCAGGCAAGCTGTACCAAAGCTCAAACTCCATTGAAGATACCTCCATTGTTGTACACGACTCAAGCTGAAACAGGTAAAAACATGAACTTCTATCTCTCAATATAGGAAGAGTTAGGCTTAGGTTTGTGAATGAAACATGTTCTCCTCATAGCCCTGAAGCCATCCATATACTTACTTTTCATTTATATTGAGTATGCTGTGAGAATTTTGGCCATGAACATTGGAGAAAATTTAGGTCAGAAATTGGGGATGAAGAAATTCTCCTTCGTTTCTTAGAGTTAGGTCAAGTTTTTTATATGTATGAATTCGTCTCTTGATGCTCTACATTATTTGTGTTGTGAGTTTTTGCTAAAAGTCAAGGAATCAGGATTTGTGTTGGACAAGAAGAAGCGCGCGTTTTGTTTCAAACAGGTTGCTAGAGGTTGAAGAGAAAGTTGACTTGGGCTGGGCCTGAGTCAACTTGCTGCTTGCACCCTCTTTTTCCATTTACACCCCCTGGCCCATTGTGTGATATTTTGATCATTTTTTATTTTTTATTTTTTGATTCTGACTTATTATTTTTTGCTCAAATATAAAAAATATCAAAAATATTTTTCCACCCTTTTTTGCATTTATTTGACATTTATTTGTTTTATTTAATTTATACATGTAAATAAATATATATACTTTTTATTTAAAACCCTAGAAAATAATACAAAAATATATATGTTTAGTTATTATTTATTATTTACATTTTGAAAACATTTTCTAAAATATACTTCTTTTTGTAAATAATTAATATTTTTATTCTTGTATATATTTAGTATATTTAATATATAATATATAACTATTTGTATATTTATTAGAATATTTAGGATAAAAATTTGAAAATAATACATTTTTATTTTTATTAATATGTGACACTAAAAAATACTTTTTTTTTTTACAATATACCTTTTTTTTTAATTATTATTTGTATAAATTAATATATAAATATTGTATATAATTAATAAATAAACACTATTTATTTAAAAACTAGGGTTTTGCCCTAAACCATAAAAATATTCAAATTTGACTTTTTTATTTTTGTTTATATTTCACATAAAAAAACACTTTCACATACATAAAAAATCATTTTTGTGCATAATACATTTTGCATATTTATTATATTTGTTTAAATATTGTACAATTTGATATTTGTATATTCAATATGGATGTAATAGTTTTACATTTAATTTCTTGCTAAATATCCCCCCATTCAAATATTTGTACCCCCATCCCCATAATTATGTTGTAATAATTTAGAACTTTAAATTTCCACATTTAAAAGCTTTCAAATTATGCCATGATAGACCTAGGGTTTGTATGCAAATCAAATAACAAATAGCTTGACTAATACAAAGATAAAAAGAATGAAAACAGACAACACAATGCACACTTGCACCCTTAGGGTTACTCCACTTGTTGCCTTCAAAAATGGGCCATGTTGCATGTTGAGTGTCTTTGGCAAAACAAAAACAAATCAAATGATCATAGTCCCTCGATGACGCTTTCTCAAGTTGCCTAAAAAATGATCAAGTCCCTTAGAGAAAAATTGCCAAAGATACTTGGCACTATTGCATTCATGGTCTAAACGATGACCCGCGCCCGTCCCGTTAACATCCTAACACAAGATTGTCCACCAAATACAATGGTGGAACAATACTGTTAAAAGGGTTAAAACATAGGAAAGATCTTTGAGAAATTTATGGTAGATAGCTCTTGGTTACTTGACGAATCTTGCAAAACAAATCCTTGCCATTTTTCAAAACACACTCCATAACACAACTTTCAAAACAACTTTCAAAAAACATTGAAACATCTTTTCAAAAAGACAAACACCTTTGTAAAACATTCAAGTAAAGAATTGTTACAATGGTTGCCTAGACAAGGCATCTTTTTCAAAACATCTTTCAAAACCACACACACAAAGCACCATTTCAAACAATTGAAAATGCAAGGCAAGTGATCTAAGCAAGTAACTAAGAGCCCATGGATAACCATGGATGAAAAGGGTGCTAGCACCTTCCCTTTTCATAATCTACCCCCCGAACCCACGAAAACATCTCAATGGTTTTTCCTGTGCTTTTTAGCCTTTCCTTTAGGATAAAATAAAAAGTTGGTGGCGACTCTTGCTAAATTGAAATATTTGCGAAAACAAACGCAAAACCTCAAGTCAATTCTCCCACCGTATCACAGCTGTAATGTGAGAGATGAATCTAGCTATGTAGTTCAATCTCCCTAAGAAACCACAAACTTCTTTTTCTGTTCTAGGCTCAGGCATTTCTTGTATAGCTTTTACTTTGGCAGGATCAACCTCGATACCTTGTTCACTTACTATAAAGCTTAACAGCCTCCTAGAGCTTACTTCAATGGTGCACTTATTTGGATTCAACCTCAATCTGAACTTTCTTAATCTTTCAAACAACTTCTGAAGTTGAATCAGATGCTCTTCCTTAGTTTGGGACTTTGCATTCATGTCATCAACATACACTTCAATCTCTTTATAAATTATATCATGAAAGAGAGTCACTATAGCACGCTTATATGTCGCCTCTGCATTATTCAAATCAAAGGGCATCACCTTATAGCAAAAAGTTCCCCAAGGGGGAATGAATGTTGTTTTCTCCATGTCTTTTGAGGCCATCTTGATTTGGTTATACCCAAAGAATCCATCCATGAAGGAAAACACCGAAAATTGAGTTGTATTCTCTACCAGAACATCAATGTGGGGAAGTGGAAAATCATCTTTAAGACTTGCTCTGTTCAGATCCTTATAATCAACACACATTTACACCTTACCATCTTAGGCACGGGGACAATATTTATAATCCACGAAGGGTAATTAGTAACATCTAGGAAACATGCATCAAGTTGTTTTTGAACTTCTTCATTGATCTTGGTAGACATATATGGACGAGTCCTTCTAAGCTTCTGCTTGACGAGAGGATAATCCTCTTTGGGAGGGAATCCGTGCATGACAATATTTGTATCAAGTCCAGGAATATCTTGATAAGACCAATAAAATACATCAACATACTCTCACAGAATTTCAAACAACTTCCTATTCACACCCTCTTCTAAAGAAGCCCCAATGCTCACCTCTTTCTTTACCTCTTCGGTGCCAAGGTTAACAATTTCCACGAATTCCTGGAGCGGTTGAATAACTTTATCTTCCTGCCTCAACAATCTGGCAAACTCTTTAGGGAGTTCCCAATCTTCCTCTTCCTCTTCTTCAACGTGGTAAATTGGATTATCAAAGTCATAATGAGCCATAACATTGTCGTTATCAATGGAATCTGAGGTGAAGGTGGATCTGCATGAATGAAACACAGGGAATAAAATATTTGAATGCAAAAACGTATTTTATTAATGATAAAATTGCAAATGGGAAAATGAAGCCCTATAAAATGTTCACTACGCCTTGGGCAGAGCATATGAATTATTGCATGAAAATAAAACAAAGGAAATTACTCTTGATAAACAATGACTAAAATGATATCCTTGGATGACCAATTAGTGAGCTCTTATCCTAGGACACACGGGTAGATCCAATTATCCATAGCATAATCACTATCAGCATCGCCATCCATAACATGCACCTGACCATTATGAATGATACCAACACTGGAAAACTTGATGGGAACTGGAGAACCTTGAAATTTATGAGCTATCCCTTACATTATCTGAGTAGGCTTGTAACCAAGACCAAACTTATCCTTCTTCATAGGTAGATCCAACACACGACCCAACCTTCTGGGTGACCAACTTCAATAATAACTCTAGATTCATTCGAGAATGCCATGGAGATCTCAAGCTTTTTAACCTCGGGAGGATGAGTCTTCACAACTTGCACAACTTCAAAATCCTGAAAAGGTGTCTCATGAATCTCTCCTTCTATTTCAACATACCTGGATGATGTTGTATGACTAATCAAGGAGTTTTCCTCACCACACACGGTGACAACCTTACCATTAATCACAAACTTGGTCTTCTGATGCAGAGTGGATGTTACATCATCTGTTGCATGAATCCATGGACGTCCTAGGAGAAATTAATAAGCATGCTGGATGTCTATTATAAAGAAAGTAGCATTGAAAACTTGGGGTCCCACCTTAATGGGAAAATCCACTTCACCAAAAACTGATCTTTTAGATCCATCAAAAGCCCTGACTACCAAGTCGGTGGGTCTGAGTACCACACCTTCCACATTTAAATTTATCATTGCTGACTTTGGAAAAACATGAAGAGAAGATCCATTGTCAACCAACATACGAGATAGCACAATATAAGTGCACTCTATGATAATATGCAAATCTTTGTCGTGGTTTCTCCCTTCTAGAGGCAAATCAAAATCAGTAAAACCCAAACCATTACCAGCAGTAATATTAGCCACGACCCCCTTCAAATTAGTTAATAGAGATTTCCTGAGGCGCGAAAGTAGTGTTCAGGATCTTCACCAAAACATTGTGGTGAGTTTTAGAACATAACAATAGTGAAAAAATAGAGATCTTGGAAGGTGTATGGTTCAGCAGGTCAACCACCTTATAGTCTCTTTTCTTGATGATCATTAACAACTCTTCAACTTCTTTGGAAAACAATGATTCAAGAGTAGGAGTTTGACTTTGCATCGGGTCCTCAGTTTCCACTTGCTTGACTTTAGCCTTAGCTAAAGCATCACCATCTTTATTCTGGGTAGATTATTAAGGAGTGGATATTCGACCTCTACAAGTGAATCTACCCACCCCCACTATATTATCAACATCTGATTCAACAACCACAAAAGGTTCAATCTCTTGTTTATACCCTTGATAATAAACCTCATCCCGATAACACCATGGAAAAACTTTTGTATTCTCATAGGGAACTGTTGTACCCCAAAATTTTCCCTCTCATTTTTCTCAAAACATTGCAATAAAAATCTCCAAGTTGCTCATGTTTGCTCAAGAGTGGGTCAGACCAAATCATCTCCTAAGGCAGTCAACCCCAAATTAAGGTTTTATATTGCATCAAGATCTTTGAGTCCAAATGACCTCAAATGCTCCCTAATGTCCTAATATGTTCTCAAGGTCATACATGTAAAATTTCAAGACTTGCAGAGGAAGTTTGCTCAGTCAATTGCTCAAAGGGTCCAAAAATCGATTGTGTTAGGGCAAAAGTCAACTGTGACCCAAATACAGTCAAACTTCAAGATTTTTTGTCAAAATTCTCATTTTGAAGGATATTTCATCATTTGATCAAGGGTTGATCATGATTCATCAAGGATTGCTCAAAATTCATCAAGACTCAAAAGTTGCTAAATTAGGGTTTTGCAGGAAAAGTCAACACGACTTTGACCAAGCATAACTTTCTCATACTTTATGAGAAATGACCTATACAAAGCTCATTTTGAAGAGGATGAAATTTCCTACAATCCATCTTCATACCCCAAGATCATAAAATGCACTCACAAGAAGTTATAAATTTGGACATTATAGGTCATTTTTGAAAGTCAACAAAAACACCTTTTTTGTCAAAACTTATAACTTGAGCATGGAATATCAAAATGAGATGAGACAAAAATGTTTGGTTAGAGGGCATCTCAATCTTTCTAAAAAGTCAAAGGACACTTCCAAAAGTGAAAAATTGAAGAAGTTATGCATTGTTGAAGTTGGGCACTTTTGCAAAATTTCCAAAAGTTAACTATCCCCAAAACTTCAAATTTTGTCAAATGGGGCCATTCTTTTCCACTTGATTTGAACTTGCCACATTGCACACGTGTCCTAGCTTCATCCTTGTGTCCATTTATCAATTTTATTATTTTATTTGATTTTTTATTGAATTATTTCATTTTTAATTAAATTAAATCAAATTAAATCCAAATATTGATTGCTTGAAATCTTTTTGGCTATTTTAGGACTTAATCATCATCATGATCAGCATCAAACTCGTATCAAGCATTCCATGTGCAAAAAGATTGAGTTTTGTCAATTTTGGAAGGTTTAGTAATGGTGAATCAAATCAAATCCCATGGCATTGATGTGCAAAGATTCAAGGCATATTTGTTAACCTAATGCACTCCATAATACATATAGAAGGAAAAGGCACGAAATTGGGAAAAAAAGGCTGCAAGAACAAACCAAAGAAAACTTGAAAAAAGTGGTAAAAAGTGTGAAACCAAAATCGTGTCTAGAGGCAATTTCAGAAGCAAAGATTGACACCAATCGATTGCTGGAGGACCACTGAGTCAGAACAATCCCTAGCAAGCCTCCATACACTCTCAAACTCACTGTAAGTGTCACGAAAAACCGCTCTACATTTGAATTCGTGAATCTTTTTTCCTGCACCTTTTGTACAAACCATTTGCATATTCATGATCCTCATCAAATTTCCAAGCTTTTTGTATTATCCAATTTCATTTATCTGATCTGTGAAGCCAAGTGCCATATCTAGGGTTTCGTGGTTTGTTTTTGGGCGTTTCTTTTACAGGTAAAATTAGCCCCAATAATGGCCATGGACATGACCGGAAGAGAAGGACGAACACAACCATGGTCTTGGGAGGAGTTTATATGGCCTGGAATTAATTTTGGGATCGACCTGTGCATTTAGCTGCAGATCTAAATCCGCAGGTAAAGTTACAGGGTTTGGAGGTTGGGGACGGAGACGTGGAAATTCCCCAGTGGACCATTCAAAAACATGTGCGTGTTTTTATTTTTTTTCTGGCATATGGCGCTTTATCTCTTATTATTATTTTTGCTTAATATATTAACAATTGAAACGCGATGGCTGAGTGGTAAACGTGTGCATGCAATCACCTACAGGACCTGGGTTTGAATCCCAGGTCCCCCATGTTATTTGTTATATTTTTCCTTCAGGTAATCCAGTGCAAATCCAGGCGTGGAGCTCATCATGTGTCCTCACTCAATCAAGCGCCAGATGGCCCAAGGCCAGATCTGGTGATCAAGGATGATGGTCCACCATGGGACCAAGTCAAGAGGCGCACATGGAATCCAAAAAGTCCACCAGGCCAGCGTGTTATTGGGCCTTGGAATTGCTATTCAGACTTCCAAAAACCAGGCCCATATACCTCTATCTCTCTCTATTTTCATTTAGTTTATTTAATTGTTTTATTATATTTTTAATATTAATTAACCAATCAAACATTTTTCTTTATAAAAATAAAACCAAAAAAATGTTTTTCTTCATTAAAACCAAATTTTAATTTTTATTAATAAATACTAATTATATTAATTTAGTTTTAATTAGGATAACTTTAATATATTTTGTAAAATAGTTAAAATTAACTTAGACACAATTAGGTTTATATTAACATTGATTAAATTTATTTTTATTTCTTTAAACCAAAAACCCAAAAATATTTTTATTAATTAATTTATTAATTTAATTTAATAATTAACCTAGTTTAATTTCTTTCTTAAATTCAAAAATAACTAAAAAATCTTTTCTTTAATAATTAAGGGGTCAAAACCCTAAAACTTGCGCCCAATTTAATTTCCCGCACGCGATCCATTTATATCATATTGTATTTGTTCCCGGAATGTAATAGATGATTAGGACTATTTTTATCGCTTTATTTATTTTATGCATTTAAATTTCAAAGGGTTGCTTTTGGCGATGTAAATACCCGACGTCTTGTAATAGTTAGTTAAATTTCCGCAATTTAATTTCAGCAACTTATAAACTGTTAGATGTTTGATAATAAGGATGCATGACAAGAATGAATGATTAATCTAAAATCAACTTAGATCACCATTGACATGTACAAAGATAAAATTAACTGAAAACGACACACTCGCACATGCGCACTCTTAGGGTACACCCCACTTGGTTGCCTTTGTACGCGGTCATTAAGTATAGGTCACTTTAGAGGTCGCCCTCTTGTCCAAAGATCATAGTCGCCTCGAAACGGTTGCCTCGGATATTGTTGCCTCAAAACAAATGATCTAAGACATTAGGGTTACTTTTAAAGCGTCCTAACATTGCTTTAGTGACCACACGTCCCTAAATCTGAATTGACCCTTAAACTCCAACGACTGTGCTACCTACTCATCAATAGTAGGATAACATTGTCTAAAGGAAGATATCATAGAACGATTCTTTTTTCGAGTAGGTAGATGGTTCTTAAGTACTTGCTCTTTCAAAAAAAACAAAAATACTTTTCACACTTACACTTTTCAAACAAACTTTTTCAAACCCACAAACACAAAGAAAAGCAAATTTTGAAAACATATGAGCAAGTACCTAAGAGCCTGTGGATAACCACAGATAGAAAGGGTTCTAACACCCTCCCTTTCTATAATCTACCCCCCGAACCCGAGAAATATCTCAAAAAGGAATTTTTTTGTGCTTTTTTCCTTTCCTTGTTGGATAAAATAAAAGTCGGTGGCGACTCTTGCTTACTGCTACATTTTGCAAAAACAAATGCAAAACGCAAACCAGCATTCCAAAAACAGTCAGTTCTTTCCCACCGTATCACAGAACTGGCGACTCTGCTGGGGAAATTAATAAGTGGGGTGTACCTTAGGATTAGATCATTGTGTTTTCAATTGTTTGCTTTATATGATTTATCTTTGTGGGCTTGAATCGGAGTTACTATGGATCCTAACCCGGATCTGGGGGATACCCTTTAGGTAAGTAGCAATAAATTGTGAGGGAACTGTACGGCGTAGACCGATACGGTTGAAACAGTAGCTACGTTGGTGTGGTACTTCAGTATGTACCGATATCCCTTGTGTTGGAACGAGGAGAATATGGGTCTGCTAAGGGGTAATTAAGCACCAACTGGCCTTAGAACCTTTAAATTGACCAACTTGGCCATAGAACAGTAGCAGTATGCTACACTCATTGAGACTAAACTCTCGCGATGATTCCGGCTGCAAGAAAAGGTTGCTAAACTGGAATTATGACCGATTGAGGGTAGTCAGTGATATTGAGATCCTCTAGAACCCGGTTACTATTTTTAGGACAGGTTTAAACCAACTGAACTGAAAGAGGGTAGTACCTATACTCCTTGCTAGCCTGAAATCTAAGGGCTCTCTGTGTGACTTGTGTGCCTTTACCATGTTTACTATTTGTCGATACTTGTGGTGTGCTTTCTATCATGACATCATAGCATTGCATACATCTTGCATTGGACTAACCTATTCCAAAGACACGAGGGATTCATCTTTGTTCTGTTTTGTAGGTCATGGCACCCATGCGTAAGAACACCATCCGGATCAACTTTGTACAAGTTCCCACTATGATTAAAGAGTTGGTTGCAAAGATGTCTGATACTACCTCCTTCATCAGAAGACACAAGCATCTTCTTAGTTTGGTCACCTCCAAATTGGACGAGCAGATGATGAGTGTCCTAGTCCAGTTCTATGATCCACTGTACCATTGCTTTACTTTTCAGGACTACCAACTGGTCCCTACCTTAGAAGAGTTCTCCGATCTGCTTGGTATCTCTATTCTGGAGCAGACCCCGTTTATAGGTTGGGAGAAGATCCTTAGGCCAGAAGAGATTGCTTCAGCCCTTCATATGACAAAGGATGAGGTAATGGCTAATTGGGAGACTAGAAGTGGAGCAAAGGGCTTTCTGACTAAGTTCTTGGTTGGTAAGGCTAATCATTTCTGGGATAGTCTAGACTTCAAGGCATTCAAAGATATTCTGGCTCTTCTAATATATGGCTTGGTATTGTTTCCTAACTCTGACTCCTTTGTTGATGTGAATGCGGTAAAAATCTTCATCTCTGGTAATCCTGTACCCACTCTCTTGGGTGACATTCTTCATCAGCTCTATGCCCGTACTGCTCAGAAGCAGGGAACCTTGATGTGTTGTGCCCCATTGTTGGCAAGGTGGTTTATTTATCACCTTCCCAAATCAGTTCTGAAGAACAAAGAAGGCATGGGCTGGGCTTATAGGGTTATGTCTCTCTCTCTCATAATGACATCATTTAGACTATTAAGGGTGTGGACGAGGTGGCCGTTATTGATCGCTGCGGGGAATACCCCGATGTTCCACTGATAGGAACCCATGGAGGAATTACTTACAATCCATGCTTGTCCTTACGTCAGTTTGGGCGAGCCAGAAGGGAAGGACCTCATGAGCTGCTAATGCTTAGTATCATCTTTGATTTTCAAGGGGATAGTGACGAGCAATGCCGCAGATTCATAAGGGCTTGGGATAGAGTTCACAGATCTGATCCACACGAGCTGGGTCCAAAGACTTCTCTTCTGATGGAGCCATATCTCAGATGGGTTCGCATCCGTGCCCAAAAGCTGGGAATTCCGTATGAAGCCGTCTTGCCTATCATTGTTAAAGTTGCTAATGAAGAGGGGGTTCTTCCTACCATCCTCCATCCTTACATGCCTACTGACGTTGGGGCATTGAAGAGGTCCTGGATGCAGCTAAGGGAAGAGCTGGATACTTATAGAGAAAATTATCACGAGCAAGAGCGAAAGATCCAGAAGTTGACTAGGCAGTTGGAGAAAGAGCAGATCATCAATGACTATGTCAGCACTAAAGGAAAACGACCATGGGAGCGTTGATGTCTTTTGATTACTTCTAGTTTTTATTTACTTTTCAGTATTTCCTTTCTTGTAACGCCTTAAAGGCAATTTGTTGAACAATTAATTTCAAAGTTTATCTAATAAAAGTGTGTTTCATTTCTTGTTTATGAATTTGAATCTATCGACGTCTTTGAAATCATATCATATGCATTTCATTCCATGCACCTCATAACAGGTACCCTTACAGGTTTTCTCATCTTCTTCGCTGTTTATTTCAGCATCATGTCTTCTGAACCATCGACTGAACAAGCAATCAAGGCTCTGCATGCTCAAAATGCCCAATTCCAAGAGTTGTTCATGAATCTAGCTAAGGGTCAGCAAGATCTGAAGACCCTTATTCTGAAAGAGAAGAAGAAGAAGAAGAAGAGGTCAGTCCTGTTTAACACATGTCACAGGTTTGGAAACAGGCTACGAGATGAAGTTGATTTGACCACCCCATATGGAGGGAAAGATAGTCAGGAAGAAAGGAGGGCTCCTAGCCCTGTGGTTTCAGACAACGAGACGGACTTTGACGAAGACCAGTATCCTCCGGCCGAGGATAGATACAAACAACTGGAAGACCGTTTGAATGCGATGGAAGTTCAGAAAGTGCCTGGTCTGGACTTTGGTGATCTGGGTCTATCATCTGGGGTGGTGATTCCCCACAAATTCAAAGCACCAGCCTTTGCTAAATATGACAGAGTTTCTTGCCTGAAACTTCACCTCCGGTCGTATGTAAGGAAGATTCAGCCGTACACCACTGACAAGAATCTCTGGATCCACTTCTTTCAAGACAGTCTCTCAGGGACTCAGCTTGAATGGTTTTACCAGTTAGAAGGAGCCAGTATTCATAATTGGGAAGATTTGGCTGCTGCTTTCTACAAGCAGTACCAATACAATACCGACCTTGCTCCTACGCGTACCCAACTCCAGGGTATGTCTATGGGAACGGGCGAAGGTTTCAAAGATTATGCCTAGAAGTGGAGGGACCTTGCTGGAAGAGTGCAACCACCCTTGGCTGATAGGGAGCTAGTGGACATGTTTCTGGGGACCTTGTCTGGTCCATATTTCAACCATCTGATTGGAAGTTCTTCGTCCGGATTTACGGAGCTAATTATGACCGGGGAAAGGATTGAGTCTGGTAAAATAAAGAAGGGTGCTTCATCAGGCACCTAGAAGAAGCCTTTTAAGAAGGAGTCCAGTGTTGTTTACAGTTCGAAAAGCCAGAATAGACCTGAACACCGCCAAGCTGTTAATGCGGTGGTCATTTCAAGACCTGCTGGTGCTCCTCAGCGCAACAATCAGCAAAAGACCGAGAGACCTCGAAGGCAATTCACCCATCTCAACATGACTTTGTCTCAGATTCTGCCGCAGTTATTGAAAACCAATCTAGTAACTCCAAGGGAGGCTCTGTAGAATCCCAACACTGCATCGCCTAAGTACAATCCTAATACCCGCTGTTCTTTTCACTCTGATAGCCCGGGACATAATATAGATGATTGTTAGGCTTTAAAGAACAAAATACAGGACTTAATTGATGCTAAAGAGATTGAGTTCGAGGCGCCCGAAAGACCTAATGTTGTGACTGCTCCTATGCCCAAGCATGGAGTGAATGCTATAGATGAAGACTTGTTTGTGGTTTTTGTGAATGACATTGTTACCCCTTTGATGACTGTGAAGAAGAACCTTTTGTTAGCCGGCTTATTTCCGGGCTGTGATGAAGGTTGGCGTATGTGTTCCGTCCTATCTACCGGTTGCCATCTTTTGAAGTCAGGTGTCCAACGCCTGATGGATAATAAGGAAATTCTGTTTGAGACGATTGTTGTTCCTTTAGTTCATACTGAAGAAGTTGCCATTATCACCATTTTCGACAATTCCTCCAAGGCCCCCTCGAGGAATCCTGTTAGAATTACATATGTTCCGAGAATCGCGCCATTGATCATCACTGTTCCTGGGCATATCCCCTATACATCTGATAAAGCTGTCCCTTGGCACTACGGGGCTGATGTTTATTTTCATGGAGTTAAACAAGAGTTGGATGTTGGTACTGACGTCAGCAATATTGTTGGACCTGCTAAAGTCACCCGCAGCAGAAGACTTTTCTCCCCTGATATATCTCCACCAACTGTTTGGAAACCTGTTGTTATTACACCTGCCAGTGTACCTGCTACTATTCCTGTTCAAGTTCCAATTCTTACCCCTGTTGCCGAGTCGTTTGACACTCGGGGCAAAGGGACCAGTGATGAGCCTGCCCAGACGGAGGCACCAAAGACGATTACTGTTGAAGCTTCTAGACAAGAGATGGAAGAGATTTTAAAGATCATCAAAAAGAGTGACTACAATGTAGTTGAACAGCTGGGGCAAACCCCGTCCAAGATTTTTATGTTATCTCTGTTTCTATGCTCAGAAGCCCATGCCAAGGCTCTGATTGCCTTCTTGAAGACTGTGCACGTACCGCAAGAAGCATCAGCTGATCAGTTTAAAGATTGCGTGGCTAGTCTGACTGTTGATAATGGGTTGGGTTTCTCTGACGCCAACTTGACTGCTAAAGGGAAGAATCACAATGATGCGCTGCATGTCTCCATGAATGCAGGGGCACTACTCTTGCTCATGTATTGGTGGATAAAGGTTCCTCATTGAATGTTTTGCCTAAGAAAACTCTAGACCGGTTGGACTGTGAAGGGTTGGAATTGAAACCAAGCAACATCGTCGTCAGGGCCTTTGATGGGTCTAAGAGGATGGTGCATGGAGAAGTGGATATTCCGATTAAAGTTGGTTCTCAGGTTTTCACCTCTACATTCTATGTGATGGACATTCGGCCACCTTATTCATGTTTGTTGGGTCGTCCATGGATCCACAAAGTTGTGGCAGTAACGTCTACGCTCCACCAGAAGCTGAAGTACCCAGTGAAAGGGAAGATTGTGACAGTACAAGGAGAGAAGGAGTACATAGTGAGCCACCTCAACTCTTTCTGATATGTAGAAATGGATGGGGAGTTCATTGAGACCCCATTTCAGCATTTTGAAGAGGTTCCCCAGACGCTGGCATCAACTGAGACTGCGGTTGAAGATCCTCCTATGAAGATAGCTTCCTTCAAGGACGCCCGGGCTGTTGTTGAGAAAGGTGGGTGTGCAAATTGGGGACAACTCCCTGATTTTGCACAGAATACTAACAAGTTTGGTTTGGGTTTCACTGCAGAAGCTCAGAAGGCTGTTCAGAATGCACGGATCAGAAGACCTCTCTGTTCATCAACAATTCAAGAGTGAATTCCATTGAAGACGATGTTGAAGAGTCTGAGTTCGACATTTGGATGTATCCTACTACTGGTGGAGGACTAAGCAACTGGACCGCAAAGGACTTCATTCCAATTTCTTTTGTTATCCAGTAATGAGACTTTTGTTTTGAATTTGTAACAGACAATGTTTTAAACTTTACGGCCCAATGTCTTACCCGGGGCACCGTGGCCTCATTTGTGAGGGCTTTATGTGTGTCATTTACATATATCATCAATAAAAGCATTGGACGTTTCTTGCATTTCAAATTTTTTGCTCCTTGTTTTTATTTTATTACATATTGCAAAACAGCTATTTTACACACACTCACATATACAGGTCTACATCCACTCTGGATCTCACTGGTAACGACTCTGCTACTGCCAGTTATGACTTCGAAAGTCCGATCAACTTAGCCGAAGAAGAAGGTGAAGATGATTGTGAAGTGCCGGGTAAACTTGCAAGACTGCTACTTCAAGAAGAGAGGGCCATCCAGCCGCACGAAGAGCCGGTGGAGTCAGTAAATCTGGGTACAGAGGTAGACAAGAAAGAGGTCAAGGTTGGTGCAAACCTGGAGCTTAGTGTGAAACAACGGTTGATTCAGATGCTGCGAGACTACGTTGAGATCTTTGCCTGGTCTTATGAAGATATGCCTGGGTTGGATACCGATATTGTGGTTCACCGCCTGCCTACCAAGGAAGACTGTCCTCCAGTGAAACAGAAGGTCCGCCGAATGTGCCCAGATATGTTTGAGAAAATCAAGGCTGAAGTTATGAAACAGTTTGACGCCAGTTTTCTAGCAGTTACTTCTTACCCTCAGTGGGTGGCCAACATGGTTCCTGTGCCGAAGAAGGATGGTAAGGTTCGAATGTGTGTGGATTACAGGTATCTGAACAGGGCAAGTCCCAAGGATGATTTCCCTTTGCCTCATATCGACGTTCTGGTTGACAACACCGCACAACATAAGGTCTTCTACTTTATGGATGGTTTCTCCGGTTATAATCAGATTAAAATGGCTCCCGAAGACATGGAGAAGACAACCTTTGTTACTCAATGGGGTACCTTTTGCTACAAGGTCGTGCCTTTTGGATTAAAGAATGCTGGGGAAACATATCAGCGTGCCATGGTTGCTTTGTTCCATGATATGATCCATCATGAGATTGAGGTATACGTCGACGACATGATTGCAAGGTCCCAGACTGAGGAAGAGCACCTTGACCATCTTCAGAAGTTATTTGACAGGTCGAAATTGTATAAGCTGAGGTTAAACCCGAACAAGTGCACCTTCGGGCTGAGATCTGGTAAGCTACTGGGTTTCGTCATGAGCGATAAGGGTATTCAAGTGGACCCTGCAAAGGTGAAGGCTATACGGGAGATGCCAGCTCCCAGAACAGAAAAAGAAGTCAGAGGCTTTCTGGGACGTTTGAACTACATTGCCCGATTCATCTCACACCTGACTGCTACTTGTGAGCCAATCTTCAAGTTACTGAAGAAAGATCAAGTAGTACGTTGGAACGATGAATGCCAGGCCGCTTTCGAAAGGATCAAAGAGTATCTCCAAGAGCCACCTATTCTGATGCCTCCAGTTGAAGGGAGACCTTTGATCTTATACTTGATAGTACTCGATAACGCAATGGGGTGTGTGCTGGGGCAGCATGACGAGTCTGGCCGAAAAGAGCATGCTGTTTATTACCTTAGCAAAAAGTTTACCGACTGCGAGACCCGATACTCGTTGCTTGAGAAAACTTGTTGTGCGTTGGCATGGGCTGCTCGCTGGTTGAGACAGTATATGCTGACTCACACTACTTTATTGATATCAAAGATGGATCCAATCAAGTATATCTTCGAGAAGCCTGCCTTGTCCGAAAGAATAGCAAGATGGCAGATGATCTTGACTGAGTATGACATCCAATATACGACTCAAAAGGAAATCAAGGGAAGTGTGTTGGCGGACCATTTGGCATATCAGGCAGTGGATGATTACCAGTCTATGAACTTTGAATTCCCGGACGAGAATATCATGTTGGTAACTGATTGTGAGACACCTGGACCAGATGAAGGACCTGAGGAAGGATCCCGATGGTCTATGTACTTTGATGGAGCTTCAAATGCTTTGGGTAATGGCATTGGCACCATGATCATATCTCCTAAAGGCTCTCATACTCCGTTTACCGCCCAACTATGTTTCAACTGCGCCAACAATATGGCGGAATATGAAGCATGCATCATGGGTCTTCGAGCAGCAATTGACCTAAGGATTAAGTTTCTGAGTGTCTTTGGAGATTCCGCTCTCGTGATCAGTCAGACCAAAGGATAATGGGATACGAAACACCCAAATCTTATTCCTTACAAGGAGTATGTATTAACGTTGCTTCCACATTTTGAGGAAATAACCTTTGAACACTTCCCTAGAGAGGAGAATCAGTTGGCGGACGCGCTTGCTATGATGTCTTCTATGTTCAAAGTCAATTGGGACAACGAGGCTCCTCGAATTATCATTGAAAGATTGGACGAACATGCACATTGCTGTGACATTGAGACTAAAGAGGTAACATAAAAACCCTGGTTTCACGAAGTAAAAAGGTATCTTGAGGCTCAGGAATACCCTGAGGGTGCATCTGTTAATGACAAGAAGTTTCTGAGGAGGTTCACAGCAAAGTTCTTCATCAGCAATGGCATCCTTTACAAGCGTAACCATGATTCGACCCTACTGCGATGTGTGGATAAGAACGAAGCAGAAAGGATCATGACAGAATTACATGAAGGTACTTTCGGAACTCATTCCAGTGGATACACCATGGCAAAGAAAATCCTACGGGCAGGATATTATTGGTCCACAATGGAAGCCGACTGTTATCAGCACTCTCGGACCTGTCACAAGTGCCAAGTCTACGGTGATAAGGTGCACATACCTCCAGTTCCTCTGAACGTCTTGACGGCACCTTGTCCTTTTGCAATGTGGGGCATTGATATGATCGGCGAGATCATACCTACAGCATCCAACGGGCATCGTTTCATCCTGGTAGCAATTGATTACTTTACATAGTGGGTTGAAGCAGCTTCCTTTGCTACAGTGACCAAGAACGTCGTGGCACGGTTCATTCACACAGCCTGATCTATCGATACGGTGTACCAGAGAGGATCATTACGGATAATGGTACAAATCTCAATAATAAGATGATCACTGAGCTCTGCAAGCAGTTCAAGATACAACATCACAACTCTTCTCCCTACCGGCCGAAGATGAATGGGGCTGTAGAAGCGGCTAATAAGAATATTAAGAAGATTGTGCAGAAGATGACAGTGACATACAAAGACTGGCACAAGATGTTACCATTTGCTCTTCATGGGTACCTTACCTCAACACGGACGCCAACAGGGGCAACACCCTATTCCTTGGTATATGGCATGGAGGCCGTACTGCCCATTGAAGTTCAGATACCCTCTCTTCGGATTATGAAAGATGCAGGTTTGAGCGAAGATGACTGGATTCAGACCTGGCTTGATCAGCTGAACTTAATTGATGAAAAGAGACTTACTGCTATTTGTCATGGTCAAACGTATCAAAAGAGAATGATCAAGGCATTTAACAAGAAAGTCAGACGACAAGAGTATCAAGTTGGGGACTTGGTTATCAAGTGCATCATACTGCCACAAGGTGATCCCAGGGGCAAATGGACCCCTACTTACGAAGGGCCATTTGTGGTTAAGAACATTTTCTCAGGAGGAGCTATGATTTTAACCACCATGGACGGTGACGACCTTCCTCACCCCGTCAATGCAGACATAGTGAAAAGATACTACGCATAATTAATGACCTGCTAGGTCGACTGGCCTAGGCAAAAATAAGGGCTTCCCGGAGAACCAAAAGGGTTCGGGCAAAAATAAGGGATGAAAATGAAAAATCTGTACACCCGGCAAGTCGAAAACCTGAAAAGGCGGCTTGGGAAAAAAGGGTATCTCGGTGGACTGAAAACCCGAAAGGGCGGTCCAGGTAAAAATTAGGGATCAGCGTAACACTGTGTCTCATTGGATCATCTCGCATCCAGACTTCGATATCGACTATCAAGCTCAGACGGCGTTAATCAATCTGATCTACCTTCAACCATGTAGCAAAGTGATGAGATGCTCGAGGACATAAAGGCAATAAAAGAGTTTGAACCCAGTAGGATTGTTCACATAGTTGTTTTGTTTTTCAAAATTTGTGTAAATTCTATCTGCTCGGCGGTGTTCTCTTACTAGGACGTCAACCTCTTGTACAAAAACGCCTATTTACAGGCCAAACTTCAAAATCAATACAATTCATTTTCAAAGAAATTTCAAACTGTTTTTTTCTTTATCTATTTTGATTTGCAAAGAACGTCCAATGTTCATTTATTGATATATGCATTTGACATTAATTGTTGCTCATGAATATTTACATGCGAAATAAAAGACGATTACGGGTAATATCAGAAACAGGGGCAATAAAAATTGTCCAAACTATACAGTTGCTCTGTTCACCAGGTACAAAGGTAGATTCAGCTGAAGAATATGGCTAAGATATCTTCACTCCCCGCAGAGTAAGACAGTAATGATAGCTCTCCCCAGTTGAGACTTGCAACTGTGAATGAATCGGTAATATTCTCCCCAAGTAGGGTTTATCTACCATCAGCACTAAAAAGGCTTGATATCCCCGACAATCTTAATATTCCCCAACAGAATATAAGAATGCTCCCCGACAGAGTACAAAATATCCCCAGTGGAGTTAAAATTTTCCCAGCGCAGTCTGAAAAAATCTCCCCAGCCGAGTTCAAAGAATCATCCCCAATAGACTCTGGAAGTTTATCCCCAGCAGAGTACAAAAATAAATCTCCCCAGCCGAGTTCAAAGGATCATTCCCAGCAAAGTTCAAAGGATTATCCCCACAAAAGTCTAACAGGTTATCCCCAGTAAAGTCGCCACTGAGAGATCGTCCCCAGCGGAGTTATTTCCTTTCACAAACAGGAAATTAATCCCCAATAGGATTCAATATCACCAGCCACGATAATTCATCCCGATGGAATTTATCAGTGGAATCTTCAGTAGAACATCTCTTCCCCAGAGTAATCTCGTCATCAGTTTATTCCCTCAACGGAGTCATCCTCTCCTGCAGGATTATTCTCTTTGTTCGCCATCCCCAGCAGAAACAAAGAATCCAGCTCTATTCTTCAGCAGCTATCCGGGATTTATTTTCCCCAGCTAGAAACATTACATTTCCATACATCATGATACAGGCATATACGCATCATACCACACAATCTCATTTATTTTGAGAGAATCATTGCTTGATATATATCATGCATTTTATACATCATGACATTGCATATGACTAACTCTTTACCTTTTCAGGGAAAGACGAATCAATAAACACCGTTGACTACTTATATGACCTGGTAGTCCCTTCAAAAACTACATCTATTGAGGGCTGTTTCAGCAGATTCCTCAGAAAGATATCACAAGACTTTCGTCTGGTTCAGTTAAATCGATTCTAAGATTTTTCTGATTCTTATCCAGTCAAAGTTAATCCAAGACCTTCTCTAGTTCAGTCAGATCGACGCTAAGATCTCCCTGATTCTTATTCCAGTTGAAGATATTCCAAGACTTTCGTCTGGTTCAGTTAAATTGATTCTAAGATTTTTCTGATTCTTATTCAGTCAAAGTTAATCCAAGACCTTCTCTGGTTCAGTCAGATCGACGCTAAGATCTCTCTGATTCTTATTCCAGTTGAAGCTATTCCAAGACTTTTATCTGGTTCAGTTAAATCGATTCTAAGATTTTTTCTGATTCTTATCCAGTCAAAGTTAATCCAAGACCTTCTCTGGTTCATTCAGATCGATGCTAAAGTCTCTCTGATTCTTATTCAAGTTGAAGATATTCCAAGACTTTCGTCTGGTTCAGTTAAATCGATTTTAAGATTTTTCTTATCCAGTCAAAGTTAATCCAAGACCTTCTCTGGTTCAGTCAGATCGACGCTAAGATCTCCCTGATTCTTATTCCAGTTGAAGATATTCCAAGACTTTCGTCTAGTTCAGTTAAATCGAAGATTTTCTGATTCTTATCCAGTCAAAGTTAATCCAAGACCTTCTCTGGTTCAGTCAGATCGACGCTAAGATCTCCCTGATTCTTATTCCAGTTGAAGATATTCCAAGACTTTCGTCCGGTTCAGTTAAATCGATTCTAAGATTTTTCTGATTCTTATCCAATCAAAGTTAATCTAAGACCTTCTCTGGTTCAATCAGATCGACGCTAAGATCTCCCTGATTCTTATTCCAGTCGAAGTTCAGACCTCCTATCAACAGTCTCCAAATGGCATCTGTAAGCCCATTCCCTACATCACCAGGCTGATACCACTTCATGCGAGTGCAAATTTCTGGGCACTCTAGTATTCAATCATCTTCCACCTTCAGATCATGAAAGGCACGAAAGCCAATCTACATCCTCAGGTTTAAGAAGATTGAACACGGGAAGCTGTTGTACCCCAAAATTTTCCCTCTCATATTTCTCAAAACATTGCAAGAAAAATCTCCAAGTTGCTCAAGTTTGCTCAAGAGTGGGTCAGACCAAATCATCTCCTAAGGCAGTCAACCCCAAATTAGGGTTTTATATTGCATCAAGATCCTTGAGTCCAAATAACCTCAAATTCTCCCTAATGTCCTAATATGTTCTCAAGGTCATCCATGTCAAATATCAAGACTTGCAGAGGAAGTTTGCTCAGTCAATTGCTCAAAGGGTCCAAAAATCGGCTGTGCTAGGGCAAAAGTCAACTGTGACCCAAATACAGTCAAACTTAAAGATTTTTTGTCAACATTATCATTTTGAAGTATATTTCATCATTTTAGCAAGGGTTGATCACGATTCATCAAGGATTGCTCAAAATTCATCAAGACTCAAAAGTTGCTAAATTAGGGTTTTGTAGGAAAAGTCAACTCAACTTTGACCAAGCATAACTTTCTCATACTTTATGAGAAATGACCCATCCAAATATCATTTTGAATAGGATTTAATTTACTACAATCCATATTCATACCCCAAGATCAGAAAATGCACTCACAAGAAGTTATAAATTTGGACATTATAGGTCATTTTTGAAAGTCAACAAAAACACCTTTTTTGTCAAAACTTATAACTTGAGCATGGGATATCAAAATGATATGATACATAACGTTTTGGTTAGAGGGCATCTTAAGCTTTCTAAAAAGTCCAAGAACACTTCCAAAAGTGCAAAAAATTGAAGAAGTTATGCATTGTTGAAGTTGGGCATTTTTGCAAAATTACCAAAAGTCAACTATCCCCAAAACTTCAAATTTTGTCAAATGGGCCCATTCTTTTCCACTTTATTTGAACTTTCCACATTGCACACGTGTCTTAGCTTCAACCTTGTGTCCATTTATCAATTTTATTATTTTATTTGATTTTTTTGAATTATTTCATTTTTTATCAAATTAAATCAAATAAAATACAAATATTGATTGCTTGATATCTTTTTGGCTATTTTAGGACTTAATCATCATCATGATCAGCATCAAACTCGTATCAAGCATTCCATGTGCAAAAAGATTGAGTTTTGTCAATTTTGGAAGGTTTAGTAATGATGAATCAAATCAAATCCCATGGTACTGATGTGCAAAGATTCAAGGCATATTTGTTAACCTAATGCACTCCATAATACATATAGAAGGAAAAGGCACGAAATTGGAAAAAAAAGGCTGCAAGAACAAACCAAAGAAAACTTGAAAAAAATGGTAAAAAGTGTGAAACCAAAATCGTGTCTAGAGGCAATTTCAGAAGCAAAGCTTGACACCAATCGATTGCTGGAGGTCCACTGAGTCAGAACCAATCCCTGGAAAGCCTCCATACACGCTCAAACTCATTGTAAGTGTCACAAAAAACCGCTCTGCATTTGAATTCGTGAATCTTTATTCCTGCACCTTTTGTACAAACCATTTGCATATTCATGATCCTCATCAAATTTCCAAGCTTTCTGTATTATCCAATTTCATTTATTTGATATGTGAAGCCAAGTGCCATATCTAGGGTTTCGTGGTTTGTTTTTGGGCATTTCTTTTACAGGTAAAATTAGCCCCAATAATGGCCATGGACATGACCGGAAGAGAAGGACGAACACAACCATGGTCTTGGGAGGAGTTTATATGGCCTGAAATTAATTTTGGGATCGACCTGCGCATTTAGTTGCGGATCTAAATCCGCAGGTAAAGTTATAGGGTTTGGAGGTTGGGGACAGAGACGTGGCAATTCCCCAGTGGACCATTCAAAAACACGCGCGCGTTTTTATTTTTTTTCTGGCATATGGCGCTTTATCTCTTATTATTATTTTTGCTTAATATATTAACAATTGAAATGCGATGGCTGAGTGGTAAACGTGTGCATGCAATCACCTACAGGACCTAGGTTCGAATCCCAGGTCCCCCATGTTATTTTTTATATTTTTCCTTCAGGTAATCCAGTGCAAATCCAGGCGTGGAGCTCATCATGTGTCCTCACTCAATCAAGTGCCAGATGGCCCAAGGCCAGATCTGGTGATCTAGGATGATGGTCCACCATGGGACCAAGTCAAGAGGCGCACATGGAATCCAAAAAGTCCACCAGGCCAGCGTGTTATTGGGCCTTGGAATTGCTATTCAGACCTCCAAAAACCAGGTCCATATACCTCTATCTCTCTCTATTTTCATTTAGTTTATTTAATTGTTTTATTATATTTTTAATATTAATTAACCAATCAAACATTTTTCTTTATAAAAATAAAACCAAAAAAATGTTTTTCTTTATTAAAACCAAATTTTTATTTTTATTAATAAATACTAATTATATTAATTTAGTTTTAATTAGGATAACTTTAATATATTTTGTAAAATAGTTAAAATTAACTTAGACACAATTAGGTTTTTATTAACATTGATTAAATTTATTTTTATTTCTTTAAATACCAAAAACCCAAAAATATTTTTATTAATTAATTTATTAATTTAATTTAATAATTAACCTAGTTTAATTTCTTTCTTAAATTCAAAAATAACCAAAAATCTTTTCTTTAATAATTAAGGGGTCAAAACCCTAAAACTTGCGCCTGATTTAATTTCCCGCACGCGATCCATTTATATCATATTGTATTTGTTCCCGGAATGTAATAGATAATTAGGACTATTTTTATCGCTTTATTTATTCTCCGCATTTAAATTTCAAAGGGTTGCTTTTGGCGATGTAAATACCCGACCGACGCCTTGTAATAGTTAGTTAAATTTCCGCAATGTAATTTCCGCAACTTATAAACTGTTAGATGTTTGATAATAAGGATGCATGACAAGAATGAATGATTAACCTAAAATCAACTTAGATCTCCATTGACATGTACAAAGATAAAATTAACTTAAAACGACACACTCGCACATGTGCAATCTTAGGGTACACCCCACTTGGTTGCCTTCGTACGCGATCCTTAAGTATAGGTCACTTTAGAGGTCGCCCTCTTGCCCAAAGATCATAGTCGCCTCGAAACAGTTGCCTCGGATATTGTTGCCTGAAAACAAATGATCTAAGACATTAGGGTTACTTCTAAAGCATCCTAACATTGCTTTAGTAACCACACGTCCCTAAATCCGAATTGACCCTTAAACTCCAACGACAGTGCTACCTACTCATCAATAGTAGGATAGCATTGTCTAAAGGAAGATAGCATAGAACAATTCTTTTTTCGAGTAGGTAGATGGTTCTTAAGTACTTGCTCTTTCAAAAAAAACAAAAATACTTTTCACACTTACACTTTTCAAACAAACTTTTTCAAACACAAAGAAAAACAAATTTTGAAAACATATGAGCAAGTACCTAAGAGCCCGTGGATAACCACGGATAGAAAGGGTGCTAACACCTTCCCTTTCTATAATCTACCCCCCGAACCCGAGAAATATCTCAAAAAGGAATTTTTCAGTGCTTTTTTCCTTTCCTTGTTGGATAAAATAAAAGTCGGTGGCGACTCTTGCTTACCGCGACATTTTGCAAAAACAAACGCAAAACACAAACCAGCATTCCAAAAACAGTCAATTCTTTCCCACCGTATCACAAGAATAATACCAGGTGTAGTAATAATTAAAGGAGCCTATTTGAACGGTGCATGAATTTGAGATGGAGTATAAGGAATGGTAACAACTAAAACATCATTACTAGCATCATTCTTGGCAATTGAAATCCTATTAAAATTGAATAGAGCCTTCATCAATCAAACTTTTAATACAACCTTTCAAATCATCACAACCCTCAAGTTGAGCCAAACACTTCTTGCATTCCAAAGAACAACCAGGAAACCCATCCTTCTTAAGTAACTTCTCTTTGACAAAATATAACCGAATCTTCAATGAATTCACATCCATCACCAGATTCAAACCATCACCCCTTCTATGGCATTCACAGCAAGACCCTTATGAGGTGGCATTGGATTCTGGATCACATTAGGACCCACATCAGGAGAGAACTCAATATCCTTAACATCAATCAAATCTTGAGCCTTATGCTTTAAGGTTATGCATTTTTAAATGTTGTGACCAGGTGCCCTCGAATGGAATTCACATCTAGCATTAGCATCATAGTCTGGAGGAAGCTTTGTAGGAGTTGAGAGAGTCTTTAATTAAATTAACTGAAGCTTTAGAAGATGGGTTAACAATTGAGCTTAAGGCATAGGAATCCCATCAAATTGCCTTTCAAACATCTTTTTTCTTTGTTGATACGGACGAGGAGCATAAGGTTGTTGATACTGTGGTTGTTATGGTTGTTAGGGTGCTGTGAGGATGGACACAACAACCATTTCATAATACGGGGTATAAGATCGGCCCTTGCCTTTGTAAGAAGATACAACATTAGCTTCCCCTCCCTCTTCTCGGGGAATCCAATATAAGGTTTCTTTCCTCAACTAGAGGAACCAACATCAGTTTGAATCTTTCCCATCTTAATTCCACTCTAAACTTTCTCACTTGCCATCACCAAAATCACAAAAGCCAACATAAGTACTTCCCATTAATCTATCATAATAAGGACCCTGCAAGGTATTCATGAACATATCAACCAGATCTCTCTCCACCATTGGAGGTTGAAATCGTGCAACCAGTTCACGCCATCTCTGGGCGTACTTCTTAAATGTCTCATTGGAACCCTGGGAAAGACTCTGAAGCTGAGTCCTATTGGGAGCCATGTCAATATTATACTGATAATGCTTAACAAAAGCTTCAACCATCTCTCTCCAGTTGCGGATATAAGTTCTTTCTAGATACATATACCACTTCAACAACGCCTACTCAGGCTATCCTGGAAGAAGTGCATCAGCAGTTTTTCATCGTCAGAGTGTGCAGACATCTTTCTATAGTATGAACATATGTAGGTCTTAGGACAAGTGGTACCCTTGTATTTGTCAAAGTTTGAGACTTTAAACTTAGCAGGAATTCTCACACCTGGAACCAAGCCTAGGTCAACAACATCCACACAAAGAGTATTGTGGCTCTTTATACCCCTCATTCTCTCTTCCAGCATATGAAGCTTCTTCTTAGCCTCACAAGGAAAACCCATCATCATTATGCATAGAAAACAAGTCCTCATGAAAGTACCTTAAGTGATCAATTGATCCTTTAGAGGTAGATTTGAAATGATGAAAGTTCATCTAGTACCAATCCAAATTCAACTGAACAAAGATGAATTAATCATCATCCAATTAATCAAATGAAAAAGAAGAAGAAACGCATGGAGCAGGGATAACTTGAACAAAAAAGTAAATCCCAAATTGGATCAAAGCCATGGATCAAATTATCATCAACATTATTCATCCATTTTGGTGGATTGGGGCTTTCACCCCATCAACACCCAAGATCCAATGAGGTTGATAAAACTTATGATCAAGCAAGTTTAAATCCAAGGCCAACCAGTCAACAAAGTCAAACAAAAATTCAAATGAATTAAAACAATTAAAATGCATGTAAAATATATTTTTAAATGGAAATAAATGGAAAAATATCAAAGTCTAATCAAGACATCAAATAAAAATCAAGTGAGACCATAGAAAAACCAAAAATGGTCTATAATATTTGTATAAAATTTTGGTAATTTTAAAAGTCAAAAAACTATTTTTAAACTAATTAAAATCAAGCAAATAAGATAAAAATGATTAAAATAGAAAAAATTAAACTAAAAATATGAAGGAAAAAAATAATCACAAGGAGAAAAATCATAGAGAAAATTTAAAATAGTTTTGGTATTTTTTGGATTAAAAATGAAAGAGATATTAAGTTTTGAAGATAAAATGAATTTAAAACAAATTTTGTAAAATAAAATAAAACCAAAAAGATCTCAGGCGTTGGATCATCTTCACTTAAACTGCGTGTCAATCTAGAAGGCTCAAAAGTGAGGTCACACCATGGAATTTTGTAACAAAAATAACACTGGATCTGGAACTTACTCAACCAATAAAAACATTTCATTTGGCCTCATCTCATTGGCCAAGGTTTTTTGAAAAGACAAAACCACTGGAGATGAACTTCAGTCATCTTATCTGATCCACTCTCATCAGAGTTTGTACAAATGGAAACACGAGAACATGAGACCAGTGCCATTGGAATCGTCTTATTGAAGTGATCTTAGTCATGCCTTTAAACAAAATTTACTCAAACTGTATCAACAAAATTTTAGAAAATACGGTCTGATTTTTAAATTTTGAAAACCAAATGAAATGCTTAAAACAAAGTATAAATGAAAATGGAGGATACAGTGAGGATCAAAAGGGGAAGGACTACATCTTACCGTTTTAAATTTCTCAAAATGAAGCTCCAAACTACCTGGACAAAGTGTGTTGAAACTACTCTGAAACTTGACTTGGTCTGAGAGATTTAGTGCACTTCATGCTTTGATTCCAGTTGCATTAGCTTCAGTGTGTAGCAGTAAAAAGTTTAGATTAAGTCGTTGATTGACTTAACTCACAAAGTGATAGTCATCACCGCACTTTTTTTTCTAAAGGAAATGAGAAAAAAGAAAAGAAAACCCAAAGTAAAATAGAGATCAAGGTAAGGGGGTTAGTTATGCAAAGGGAAGGTGTTAACACCCTAAACATCTACGGTACTCCATAGGAACCTCTTTGAAAATCTGTGTATTTGGTTAAAAAAGAAGTATGTACACAATAGATTATGGAGATGAGGAAAGAAGTATTTTTTTACAATTTTTTATTTGATAAATCTTCCAATGAGCTCTAGACCTACATACCAACAATGTGCAATATTGAAACCAAAACCCATGTAGTTTAGGTAAAAAATACCAAAATGGTTTGTTATGATTGATTTTAATGTAAAAGACATTTTGTCTTATTTGAGTGGAAAACCAATACACTATGACAATCATGGTAGCAAGAGAACTTGCTTTAACTTAAATATGGAGAACTTATAACATGGACCAACTCAACAGTGCAAGTCTCATCATACAAGTGGAAATTTACTTCAATATTACCATATTTGTTAAAGTGGTGAGGTTTGCAAACACTCAAACAAAAGACTCATGTCTTAAACTTTTTAAAAAGGTTAAAAGAAAAAGTGCAATAAGGCACAAAAAGTTTGAATGAGGTTAATGACTTTTAGTATTTCAAAAAAGATGTCAAAGTATGATTAAATTGATTAAGACTTAATTAAGAAAAAGGTTTTGAAAATGCATTGACCTAAGTCCAAGTTTATTATGAAAGAAGTTCAAGTTTAAAAACAAGAAGAGTTTTGAAAAAGAGGGAGGAGATTTTGAAATTAAAGAATATATGAGGAGATGAAGGAAATATCTTATATACACAAAGTAAAAGTTAAGGTAAGGAAAGGTCTAACCAAATAAGAAGCCTAAACTTGACATAATGAAGTCAAAGTAGAATTCCCGTCCTTTGGATTAAATCCATAAGCATAGAATAGACTAAGAGAATAACAATCATCAATGTGAAAATAAATTACAAGCATGGAAGTATCGAAGAAACCCAAGGTATTAAAGCCCAAAATAAGGTCTTCAATATTGAGCCATGTGCCATATAGATCACTTAAGGCCAACATTACAACCCCTGCACGCATAAGATTTCCCAATACAAGTAAAATAACAATAAAGAAACACAAGATCCAAAGGTCTCAAGGTCTCAAAGTAACAAGGATTCTAATCTTAAGTCCAAGAGGTCCACGACTTCAATGTGTCATTAATAGTAACCAATAGTCCATAAAGAGACTTCAGTCTTTTAATGTTCAAGTTGATTATTAAGTGTCTTTAAAAGAAAAGGAAAGCTCAAGTGAGCAAAGATAAGAGAACACAAAGTAAATGCTCAAGTGAGCAAAAGGAAAATAACATGAGATGTAAATGCTAAAGATAAAAGTGCATAAAAGTCTAGACATAAAATAAATGCATAAAGTAAAGGCATAAAGTAAAGTTAATTGTTAATGAGTTAGAAGTTAATGGTTAATGGTCAAAGGCATGATCAATGATTATTGAATGATGATTTTCGACCAAAGATAATGAAACTCATTAGATGATTGATAAAATCAAAACCTCATAACAACAAGTTTCAAAGGAATTGCACCCAAGATAACCAATTAACCATACTTGGAAATTCAAACATAAATTTTGTGCCATAAATTATTATTTTAAGAAAAAGAAGAAGAAAGGGATGAAGGAGATGAATTCCATAATAAATGATCAATGATGATTAAAGATTGAACTTAGGTCAAAGTTGATGAAGACTTGTTAGAGGATTGATAAAATCAAAGCCTCCTAAAACAAGCTTCAAAGATATTGAATCAAAGTCCCATAATCAATCATACTTGGGCCTTCAAACATAGGTTAGGGCCACTAATGACCACTTAAAGAAAAGAAGAAGGAGATGAAGTAGAGATAGACAAGAAATAAATCTCACATTTGAACCAAAGGATTAATCAAGCTATCATTAAAGTCATTCATCTATTTTGGTGGAGTTTACCTTAACACCCAAGATCCAATGATGTTAATGAAACTTATGACTAAAATCTACATGATCTAAGATCAGCCAGAATATATACAAAAATAAAATTGCAATTAAAACAATTAAAAAAACAAATAAATAATGGTTAATTAATTGATGAAATACACAAAATATATCAAAATACCAAATAAAAACTCCAAAAAATTACCAGAGGTCAAATACAAGTCAAGAAGTATTGACAAAAATTTTCATAATTTTTGGAACCAAGAAAGTAATTTTAAAAATTCAGAAATTAAGTGAAATAAACCAAAAACTCAAAAAATAGAAAAATCAGAAATACAAAATCAAAAGAGGTCACCAATAGTTATCAAACTATCATTGGATCTTTCCATAATTTTTCCATAATTTTAAAAGTATTAAAAGTATTATTAAACCAATTAAAACCACTCAAATAAGTGAAAAAATAATTAAAAATAGCAAAACACGGAATTAAATTCCAGAAAAATTACACTAGGCCATAAATGAGATAAATAAATTTTGTATATTTTTTTCAGAATTTTTGGGCAAAAAATGAAATTAAAATGAAATTAAAATGATGTTTTAAAGATAAAAACAAATTAAAATAAAAATAGTAGAAAGAAATTAAAGCAGAAAAATCTGTAGCCATCAGATCAAGTCAACATGCCATTTTATGTAGGATCTACAATCCAGAAAGGGATTGCACTATAAAAAACATAGGCACACATGTGGAGAATCAAAATTACTCATCATCTTCTCAGATGTGGACAAGTGGAGGAGGGACCACTTATTCTTGTAACACCCCACTTTCCCATTCTAATAATTATAATAAAAATATACAGAATAATACATCAGAGTCCACAAATGGGATGTCACATCATTCAAATAAACTCATAAAGTCTCAAGTCACTTTATTACTTCACTTATTCATAGTAATCAACCAAGCAACGAAACAACTCAAATTAATTTACTTCATGGAGTTGAGGCCTCAACAATAATAAAAACTCCACAAAATGCGTGGTTCAACATAATCCTGAATTAAGATACGTAACAATTAAAACTAATTCAAAAACATGGCAAAACTCCCAAATCCCATGTTACGTATCAGAGCGACTCCTAAGACTCGATCCAGCAACACTCACTCCAAGCACTACTCGAGTACCTGGTTAATTATACTCTCCGAGGAGCACAGACACAATAACAAAAGAGGGGTGAGAATTATATTCAATAAATATACGGTGAACATCATAGGCTAAGGATTAGTATTTCACACAATCCACATAAATCACATAATACATTTTCACACAATACTTCAGAACACATTCTTCCTTCATATAAAACAATCATCAAATCAAGAGAGTGCAATGTAATATAATCGACAACAACTAAATGTATGTGGTACCATCAGGGCATGAGCCCTCAATATAATTCCAAATAGGGCAGTAACAGGGCATAAGCCCTCAACATAACGCCATTACAGGCCAACAATAGGGCATAATCCCTCACCAATGAATGCATGCATCATCAACATGCAACACCATAACTATGCAACTCCAAGGCATAAGCCCATTACATTTTCCAATAAGGACACCAACATTATTATCGCCATACAACATATAAATCCACACAAGGTTCCAAATTTTAACATAATATTCATTATTATTAACCTTCCTATATCTACTTAAGTCATACTATTCAATACGGATCAAGAGAAATTGCATTACGCGCGAAAACAGAAAAGAATTCGCAAAACTGGGAACTTTTGCACTTCAGCCTGTCCATACACATATGGCCATGTCCCATACACGTATGACTTCTTTCTCGCCATAGCCCATACGCGTATCACACGCATAGGGCCAAAATTCCCAAGTCTCATACGCGTATTGTACGCGTATCACCAGAAAGGGATTTTCCATTGAGACCTCCCTAAAGCTCCCCATACGCGTATAAAACTCTTCTCATATGCGTATCATACGCGTACGGCCAGAAGGCCATGTTGGCTTGGGGACATGGCACATACCAGACGTATACGACCCCTTAGAACGTGCCTCATATGTGTCCCGTACGTGTATTTCTAGTCTGCTATATGCCAAATCCTGCTATCGTACCAGTACATTTTTTACTCGTTTTGAAAACTTTCAACCTCCTAATTTGGGTCTAAAACAGTGTTTTTGTACATAACAACTTATGGGTTTCATCTAATTTCTTTGATCTATTATCCTATAATAATTTTCTACATCCAAACCCTCATTGTTCATCATCTTCCTAAACTTATATTTTCTAGATTTGGGATTTTTATAGAACATCACAACAACAACAATTAACAGCAACAGTCACAACATTGACATTATTCAATCCACAACTCCATATGGAATCACATATAAACAACTTTAATCAAATAAAAGAGGAATCATACATCAATTTTACACAAAACCTAAAGAGGGAAAAGAACCCTCACTACCCTCTCAAGTTATAATCACCATTTAGAGAACTCATTCTCCCTCCTCACCTTCGTTTGAAGCTTTGATCCTTCAACAATGGTGAAATAACTCTTGCCCTAGCTTTTCCCTTCTCTTCTCTTTCTCTGTTTCTACGTGACAGTGGTTTTTTCCCCAAATGTTCCTACTATTCTTCTAATAATTATTTTATTATACTTAACAAATAATAATGATAGTGAATAATTATAATAATAATAATAACAATATTATTACTAATAATAATATTATTAGTGGTACTATACCATATATCTAATAATATTTTTATTAATAATTATGGTATATTGCATCATTTATCAATATTATTATTATTACAGCATAGACTAAGTTTTATTCTAGTTTTCCAATTAAAACTAAATTCTCACATACCCTAAGTCATGCCTACCTACCGTTAATTATTTCAAAATAAATCAAAGTCAACAAATAACGACTAAATGTTCAAATGGAGCGTTAAAGTCCCCCTTGTACAGAGAGTGAGAGGGAAGACAAAAAATTTATGACATTTAAAAAACAACTTAAAAAGCTTCAATTTTTTTTGTTAAAACCAATCTCTCTCTTATTTTAAGACTCATATGTCATCATCATATTTCCTTCTTCATTTATAAAACAAACAAAAATAAAAAAAATTATGAAAAGAAAACATAAACAAGGGCGGACAGAGGAGTGCAGAAGGCGGAGAAGAGGACGATGCGCGGCGGCGGCCGGTGAGTCCATGCTGCCGCCGCCGCGCGAAGGGCCAGTTTTAAAAAAATTATGACAATCAAATTGGTTTCTCCTCCTCTACTCAAATCTATAATTAGTTTTTCAAGAAAAGCAGTTAAAAGGGATAGATCTATAGATGACGTTTCAGAAATTTTGTTCAAAACAACAACAACAATCACAAAATAATGAAGGATTCAGTGTTAGGGAAGGATTATCAACCTTTTGGAGTAGAAAGGGTGAAGAATAGATTAGAAAGGTCTCACATGGAGGTTTCTGTTTCCGGTGAGGTACGACTCAGGCGAGTTTGATTTTATTTTTTCACTGTGTATTATGATTATGAATTTGTGGTGTTGAAAAGAGTTTGAAAATATCCCCTCTGAATAAGTGAATCAATGCTTATATAGTGTAAAAACTAAGGCTTTGTGTGAACGAAAGGCTGAGATGAAACTGAAAAAAATGCCTGCCAATTTTCTCCTTGAAAGCCCACACGAATTTTCTATTTCCAGTCCAATAATCCCTTGTGTTTTTTTTTTGCAATTTTTTATGAAGTTTTTGATATTTGTTGGGCTGGATTTATTTTCTATTTTTGTAGTAAACATGGGCCTGAAATCGTATGAGCTTTTGATTTATTGAACTTGCGATGCTTGTTGTTCTTTTTGTTGGAACAGTTTTGAATGAATATGATGAAATTACTTTTGTTGTTGAAACTTATGAACCAAGGTCTGTTTTGAATTGATATGCTAATACACCTTCCATTTTTCTTGTGTTCATGTCTTGATGAATGATGTTGCTTGCAAAATAAATGTGTGTTAATGAATGATTTCTTCATGCTAGGAGAAAAGAGAAAAGACGAAGGATCATTGAAGAAGAAAGTGTGTTGTGGCAATTAGGAGAGGATGATGAAGGACTTGAAGAAACTTGTTATGGCATGGAGAAATTTGAATATTTTATCAAAGTTTATACATAAGCTTTAGGAGCTCATGTACTTTGTGAATCAAATTTAAACATGTTCTTTGTAGCTTTTTTCTTTCATGTAATTCTTTCACAAATAAAATGAATTGTATCTTGGATGCTTTGAATAAATTTGAATGAAGTTTTGAGAGAATTTTGAATGAATTTGAAAATGATGAATGAAAAGTGCTTGAAATCTTTGATGAATATCTTAATTTTCAAGAATCATGAATTCTCCAATTTTTCACTTTTAGTCTTGAAAATTGAACTTGAATGATCGAAAAATCTCTTTGAATCCTTCTTGATGAATTTTGATAAGGATATTGAATTCTTGAATTTGAAATAGATGTTGATCTAAAAAATTTCTTGAACAGTTAAAGAAATCAACTTTGATTCAAAGAATTCGTGAATTCTCAAACTAAAAATCTCATACCATAGCTCACTACTTTCCAATCAAATTATTGACCAAAGAAATTCCTCATAAAAAACCATTGCCTAAAAAAAACTTATGGTTTAAATTGAAATTAGAGGTAAAAAATGACTTATAATATTCCAATAGAATCCACAACTTTCTAAGCACAATTTGACTTTGACCCTTAAAGCAAATTTGTATATGACATCCTGAAGAGTATCGTGCAAAAAGAATCAACCCGAAATGATGAAAATCGAATGAGTTATGATCCTTGAAAATTGGACGAAAGTCACTTGAAACTAGGCCAAAGTCACAAAGCAACCTCTAATGTACTCAAACTTTTGATGACCTTCTACACATAATTAGATCTTGACTTGTAAAGAGAAGTTGGATAGGATGTCAAAAGAAAACATATGCAAAAAGAACCACTAAAAATATTGAATAATGAAGATATTATGATCGTTTGAACTCAAACTTGCAAATGTTGACTTTTGGTCAAACCAACTTTGAACCAACTTACAAACTTGATCGTTTCTTGCAATATAGAGTACCTTGATGCACCTATGAACTTGAGATGATAAAATCTTGATTAACCTAAGCTCACACTTGTATGAACTTAATATTACACGTCGAAGAAGACATGGAAATAAACACATGAACCTATCTTGAAGAGTCTTGAGAATTATGCAACCAAACTCGCATTAAACATGATGAATGAAGCTTGAGGATGGTGTGACCTAAGATTATAGATCACAACTTTAAAAAATAGGAACTTGAGAACCAGTCTTTGGTCTGAGAAACCCATAACCATAATTGGGGAATCATCACCAGAATTTCTTGATCGGAAGTCCTGTCTTCTAAAAGAAACAAAATAAACAAGACATATTTTTGGATTTTTGTTAGAGGTCAGTAAAATATAAAGTATATATGTACATGATACACAATTAGGGTGCTTGATGATCCATCAAGGACAAACTTAAAGATATGAGAGAGTAAAAGTGATAGCCAACCCAAATGTGTAATCTTGAAGCATTGTGATGATATGAGATGATGAGGGATCTTAGGGGCAAAAATTAGGGTATAACAGCTGCCTTATTTAAGTGTCTTCTATCCGGTGATATAAAGGTTAAAATATTCATATTGACGCGATTGAAGATACTTAAATACAAAAATAAACCATATTTTTGGCCTTAAGATACCATGCAATGCTTATGATTATGAATGTAAAAGATGAACTCCATAGAGGAAACAAGACACCACTGGGAATAAAAAACTAATGTAGACAAAGCTATGACACAAGGCAGACTAAGAAAGAGAGTTCAATTAGGAAAATAAATCACTGAGGAATGACACGACTCTGGGGATAACTATAAATGGAGAAACCTAATATTGCAGAAGCAAGCCAACAAGGAAGCAACCTTTAAGAAAGGATTACCGTCTCGACTGGGGAAAGAAAGTTAACTCCGTTGGAGAAAATTCAACTACACTGGGAAAAGAGAACTCAACTTTATTGGGGTAAATCCCAAAGAGGAGACAGAGGAAACAAGATGACATCATCTCAATAAATGAGAGTAATATTGACTCGGGGGTGACAATAGACTATAAACTCATGGTTGAAGTTAGAAAAGTAGAATTATACCGACTTACAAATGAGGGTAAGCTACCAACTCAAGGTTGAAGGTAGAAAATCAGAATAATACCAACTTTTACTGAAGGCAGAGAAACAAAAAATGCACCGACATTTACTGAAGGTGAACTATCAACTTCCACTGAAGGTAGAAATCAAAGGATACACCAACTTTTACTGAAGTTGAACTACCAACTTCCCTTGAAGGTAGAGACCTACATTAATAACAAGTTTTCCTAAAGTTTTGGCGTTCTAACTAAAACGGGTATGAACTTTCTTTTTTAATCAAGATATCACTTGAAAAGGGTAATAAACTTCACCTGAATTCTGGATTTCGCCAAGAATGGTAAAAATTTATTATTTAATCAAGATATCACTTGAAAAGGGTAATAAACTTCACATGACTTCTGGATTTAGCCAAGAACTGTAACAATTTTTTCTTTAATCAAGATATCACTTGAAAAGGGTAACAAACTTCACCTGACTTCTCGATTTAGCCAAGAACGGTAACAGTTTCTTCTTTGATCAAGATATCGCTCGGAAAGAGAAATAAACTTAACTTGACTTTTGGATTTCGCCAAGAACGGTAACAATTTCTTCTTTGATCAAGATATCACTTGAAAAGGGTGATAAACTTCACATGACTTCCGAATTTTGCCAAGAACAATAACATTTTATTCTTTGATTAAGATATCACTTGAAAGTGGTAACAAACTTCACCTGACTTCTGGGTTTCGCCAAGAACGGTAATAATTTCTTCTTTGATCAAGATATCACTTAAAAAGGGTAATAAACTTCACATGACTTCTAAATTTTGCCAAGAACATTAAAAATTTATTCTTTGATCAAGATATCACTTGAAAATAGTAATAAACTTCACCTGACTTCTGGATTTCGCCAAGAACGGTAACAATTTCTTCTTTGACCAAGATATCACTCAGAAAAGGTAATAAACTTCACCTGACTTCTGGATTTTGCAAAGAATGGTAATAGTTTCTTCTTTGATCAAGATATCACTTGAAAAGGGTAATAAATTTAACCTGACTTCTGGATTTCGCCAAGAACGGTAACAATTTTTTCTTTGATAAATATATCACTTGAAAAGGGTAATAAACTTCACCTGATTTCTAGATTTCTCCAAGAACAGTAACAATTTCTTCTTTGACCAAGATATCACTTGGAAAGAGTGATAAACTTTACCAACTTTTGGATTAACGGTAAAAGTTTCTTCTTTGACCAAGATATCACTTGGTAAAGGTGATAAACTTTACCAACTTCTGGATTTCTCCAAGAAGGGTAACGATTTCGTCTAATAAACTTCTCCACGCTTCTGGTCATAAGCCACGAACGGGTCTCATTTATTCTTTAACCAAGTCTTCCACCTGGAAAGGGTAATAACCCGTTGTAAGGATCTTCCAATGAACTGTCTCTATCACATTGAAGAGACCATCCATCCATCGAAGTAGATAATATTTCACAATGAACTGCCTCTATCATATCGAAGAGACCAACCATCCACTATAGTAAAACTGATATCTGGATGACATACAAGCTGCTCAAATAAAGAGACTTCCACCTGCTACCAAACAAATCATGTAGGGGACACACAATTTTCTTAAATAAAGAAGCTACTGCTTACTATCAATAAAAGATTCCAAGAGAGTGTAATAGAACATTGTTGGATAATAAAAATTCTCATCTTCAGATGGGGAAACTATAAACAGATTTCAGCTCTGGAGAATATATCCTCAAAGTTGCAAAATAAATGCACTCTCAAGTTAGGTTTCACAGCCTAGAGAGATCAAAACATATCGTTGCAAGGGATTACAATTCAAACTAGGAATAAACCAGAGTGAAACAATTAACCAAGACTCTACCCAATGAGGAACAAGCTCAAATGGGGATTAATTCCATCTAGGTAATGAGCTGGGGAGGAAGGTTGAAGCAAAATTTATTCCACGAGGAATAAGCTCAGTAGGGAAATTGAAAGGATATACACTTTCTACTTAAGGTTGACATTCTATTGGAGAGAGACAATATAAACTATGCAAAGAGGATAAGATATCCACATAACATTAATGAAGACAAATGAGCAATGAATTTTCATTCAGCTACGCATGATGTATGTTTAAATGAATGGACAGTGTTATGTATGTGCTGACAAAATAGATATGCAACACTGGGGATAACCAGACAAAACAAACTTGGTTATAGACGACACTAGGCTAAATCACATCTAAGATGGAAATCCCATAAAAGAGTAAGCAACCAACTGAGGGAACCACATCCTACTTCATGGCTTAACTTCTATGGAAAAGGAAATGTTGCTTGAAAATAAACAAAGCACAATCTTATAACAATAACCCACAAAGTTGCAATGATATAATGACGTCCTCTAAGCTTCACTGGTAGATAACATATGGATGGACTTCGCTAGGGAAGATGATACCACATCTGCTAGGAAGAAGACACAAGGATTCTCCAATTTCAAGAATAGTGATTGCACAAACTCCACTGGAAACGATCAAAGAAACTTAATGGGGATAACAATCTTAAAGGGAAACATCGTCCTTGAATTACAGGGGAAACTAAGAAGTTTAAACCACAACAACAAATCAATTTTATGGGGATTTTAAATCTGACTCAACACACAATGAGAGAAAACCCAAAAGTTGACAGTTGTCTCAACATTTCTTAGAGAAGATACTGCTCTTGACTTCCTTCTCGAGGAACACACAGAAGAAACAATATCATAACAAAAAAGGTAAAATACTCTGCAGGAGATTCTACATCAAGTCTCAACACGAAGGGAGAAAGAATCCAACAACTAACCAAAAGCTTCATAACTTTAAAATTTATGCTTGATCACAATCTGGTTTGGAAAATAAATCACACTCAATTGGAGAAACTTGAATCAACACTTAACTGGGGAATATAGGATCACAAACCCAACACCACATAACAACTTGGAAGAAACCCATTATCTGATTAACAATTATAGGGAAACCCATGAACATATCTGCAAGGAGGATTACGAGAAACAGTGATTATCACATATGAATGATAATTCACAATCTTTGATTCATAACTTTCCCTAGTCCATTCAAGAATTTTCTTTTGTAGAGGAAATCTTGTACCATAAGGACTTGAGACAAATCTTCCCCAGGATCCTCAAACTCTTTGAGAGATTCGTCGAATCTCGATGTAACTTCCCCAGATTAACTGAACGTTATATACTCTTTGCTCAACGGCTCTTCAAGGCCAAACGCCCTTTACTGACACTCAACTGTGAGCTTCCTTGATATCCTTCATTTATTTTACAAGCAGGATATTTTTATTCCAAGAATGAAAATTCTAATGCAACAATTATGTAAGTCTTGAAGTTTTATTAAAAATATGCTGCAAAACCTTGTAAACGAATCACTAGCTAGGATGCGACATTGATTTTTATATGAAAGATAATTAAAGCATATGATACCAACACAAATATTTAGCACAACTTGTCATAACCGGAAAAAAATTTTGAGAGTCGCTACTATTACTTTTTATCCTAAGGAAGGGAATTTAATAGATAATCCTAATTTTGTCAGAGATTTTAAATTCGCGAGTTGATTAGATGAAGGGAAGGTGTTAGGCACCCTTCATATCCCTTGTTCTCAAGGGGCTCCATTATTATGTCAAAGGGTGAAAAGGGTATTTGGTAATTGTTGTTTCTATACGTTGAGAGAAAAGATTTAATTTTTTAGTTGTGAACTCGCCTTGATTTTAACTGCGTGCCTATGTATCTCCTTGCGGAGAATTTTAATCTAATTTCGTAGTTCGTAAGTGTTTGGTTAGTTTTTTTATGGATTGTGAAAATGTTTGAAATTAATACTTGAACCTTGTTTGAGTTTGAAATAGTGTAGTCGTAGACGCAGTTCACAGTTAATGAAAAATATCTACACAATCCTTTTTTTTTTGAAAATAAGTAGAATTTGAAATTAAATTAGTAAAAAAATGTTAGTATTTGATTGGTTAGACTTCTTAGATGTATGATAAAAAAAGGTTTGAATGATAAAAAAATTGATAAAGTGGAAAAAATGGTTAGTATTTGAAAATAATTAATAAATAAATATTTCCCTATTATTAAAAATATATTAAATAATTTTAATATTAATCCAATATTATTTATTAAATTTAAATGCAAAAATATTTTTAATGCAAAAAAACATTGATGATAATAAATAAAATAAATAAATAAAAAATAAAACAAAAATAAAAATAAATTAATTAAATTAAACAAAAATAATTAAATAATTAATTTAAAAACACGGGGGTATAAATTTAGTTTACACAATAATTCTGGGGGCCTGAGTAGCAATGGGCTTGAGCCCAAATATTGATTTAGACCCAATCAAAGGGTGTGCGTTGTTTAATTTGCATAGTAATTGGGGGGTGGAATTAGTGTTAGGCCTAAGCCCAGAAGTTGGTTTGAGAGGCCCAAACAAGTCAGAGTTCGTTTGGGTTTAGTGTGGGAGGTTCATGTGCTTACGTGCATCAGTGTGATCTGAATCATTTGATTCCAATCAAAAGGCCACCAGAGACCAGCTCTGGAGCATTGATTGAAAGTAATATAAACGAATAGACGAGATGGCAGTTTGACCGAGAGTGTATCGTGGAGGGTAATTCACGGGATTACATTGAGTAATCTCATCACATGGTCAGTGGATGGCCATGTGTCACGCATCCAAAGAGGACAAAGGAGAGTATATTCTTTTCAATCGCTCGGACTCTTCATTTTTCATCCATTTTCCTCTCTCTTCCTCTCATCGTTCTCTCTACTTTCTCCACTCTTCTTCAACACAACGATAATAATCCCAAACCCAGAAAACCTAAACCGACCCAAAATCCCCCAAAGGAATAACAACAATGATATACAATCTTTATGAGCTAAGTGCTTGACTAATCCCTCAGATGTCGTGATTCTTCTAGTATTTTCCTTTTCTGTTTTCTTCACCGATCCTCTTCTTTCTTTCTTAATCGCAGGTACCAGGGGTTGAGAGGATGGCACGGTAAAGGTTTGAAGAACGGAGACTCCCAAGAGGACTTAGGGTAAAAGAAGGAGATTTGGTTGCCGCTGGTACCACAACAGGTTTTTTCCCTAGTTGACCTTTGGTCAATTCAAACAGAAAATAATAGTAATAATAAAATATAAAAACAATAAATAATAACGTCTAATTACATTTGTTGACTCTAGTCAACCTAGTTATAAAAATAGTTTAAATTAAAATAACCAATATTAGTACTAATATTATTAACAATAATATTTTGAGTAATAATAGTAACTTAATTGATAGTTGACCTCGGTCAACTTTAAAAAAAAAGACTAATAAAAACAGTTAAGCATTCAATACTTGGGCCCAAAAATAAATCAGCATAATACATCAATGATTTCTACTACACCTCCTATCTTTAAATGGATTTATCAAACTCAAATGGGCTTGTTAAATTACCCTGAATAATGAGCCCAATAACACAAAATGTGATGTAAATGAACCCCTTATTTTAGCAAAAATGATAAATACCCCTATAAAAAATGGACTTTATTTATCTCATTCTAAACACCTGCATAAGCACATGAGCATTTCATAAAAACCTAAACAATAATTGGAAAATAATAAACACAATTTAAACCTAAAATAGCTAATTTAGAATTAAGCTCTAAATACACAATAGATTAGTATTTAAAAACTAAATGTTAGTAAAGACAATAAGAACAACTTGAAAATTATTTTGACTGGAAAAGGACAAGAAAATTTGAGATATGACAGTTGCTCCTATTTAATTGCTCTTTGATTGAAGGGTGCAAGAATACAAAGGTCTCGCAAATTTGGATTGGAGGGTTATTAAATAATGGAAGACCCCAAAATTTGACCAAAAGATTATCATATAAGTATAAACTGTAAAGTATACCCAAGAGTAAAAAATAGGCAAGGATGACGAAGTTAACTCACCAATGCCTGAGTAAGGAGTATAATTGACCTAGACACGACGACGCAGATAACTAGTCAACACCTAGAAAAAGTAGTCATAGACTTTGCGTACTTACCGTAACCTAGGAGGTAAATTACATAAGTTCGAAAATAGATAGCTTATTGCTACTTTGAGACTGATGCAACAAGCTATATCGCAGTTAAAATACCATGACCTAGAGAGTAAATAACACCATTTTGAAAATTGACTTACTAACGCTTCGAGACTAACATAGTAAGCTTATAACGCAGACTTCGTCTACTTATCGCAGCCTAGGGGATGAATAACACAAAATTGACAATCCACTGCCACTTGGAGACTAACACAATAAACTATATTGCAGAAAGACAAATAACTTATTGTTGCTTCGAGACTAATGCAACGAGTTATATCACAAATTTCGTATATCTACTACAACCTAGGGAGTAAATGATACGGGTTGAAAATATCTTACTAATGCTTCGAGACTAACATAGTAAGGTATAACATAGACTTGTGCAACTATCACAACCTATAGGACAAATAACACAAACATGATAATTCACCATTGCTTAGAGACTGATACAATGAAATATGTTGCAGATTCTCGCATACCTGCCGCAACCTAGGGGGTAGATAACTCGAGTTTTGAGAATAGAAAACTTACTAGGGCTTTGAGACTGAGTAAGCTATATCGCAGATTTGTATATTTATCACGGCCTAGGGGATAAACAATGCAAATTTGAAGTTTGAAAAGTGTTTTGATAATTAAATCTCAGATAACTAAACCAAAGATATAAATCAAAGTTTACCAGTTGTGTCCATTCTCAACCAAGGTATTCGTTTGTTTCACACATATAAGCTAGTTCACAATAGGCCCCAAGATATGTCGCAGTATTCTTGGCCTAAGCAATTTTGAAAATGCAATGCATAATGTATATGCACAATGCCCTAATTTGATATGATACCCAAAACATATAATTTTTTACATGCACCAAATGTTTCGTAAATGTTTTTGATATTTTCTCCTTTTAAACCATTGGTTTCTCTTAGTCACTGACTTCCCAACGTTGTTTGTTGTCTTTTTGTAGTGTCTCCAAGTTGATTTGATATATCATGGTGAACAGTGCCAATGTGTTGTTGATAATTGTAACTTAGGTGTAGGTGTAGGCATAGGTATAGTCGTGGACGTAGACGTGGATTTTCTTTCGATGTTTTTCTAACCAAAATGCTCTTTCATGTTTTATCAAATACATTTATTTGTTTGTCAAATCCCCAAAATAATTTCTTCGGAGTATTTACAAGAAATAATCATTGTGTTTTGCAAAAAGGTCTGAAAAAAGAAAAACACAATTGAAAATTTTAAAAGTAAACTGTTTTATTGATGAAAGTGCCTTTGAATAGGCGAGAGTACAAGATGCAATTCCTTAAAAGAGGTAATAACATAAAGTTTAATAAAATTTTGAAAATGGCAATTGTTGTACCCCAAAATTTTCCCTCTCCTTTCTCAAGACATTTCTCACAAGATTTCCAAAAGCTCAAGTTTGTACAAGTGTTGACTAGGTCAAACCATCTCCTAAACACTGATGCCTCAAATTAGGGTTTTGATTTTCACAAGGATAATTGGACTTATAATGCCTAAAATGAACTTCATGGATAATTATAGACCTCCAAGAATACTCATGTCAAGTTTCAAGTCTTGAATCACAAATTTCCTCAATCAATTGACCAGATGACTGAAAATCAACTATATTGGGTAAAAGTCAACTATAGTCAACCTACAGTCAAACTTCATGATTTTTGGCCAAAATCGACATTTTAAAGTCCTATTAATCATTTGATCAAGTATTGATCACAATCCCTCAAGAAAAGCACTCAATTTACCAAAGGGGCAAAATGGTCAAAATTAGAGTTTTGACTGTAATTGACTAATCAATGACTTTTAACCTAATACATGATCTAATGGCTTGAAGAATAATCTCAAGGACTAAAACACAACATGTTGACCTAATTTCATGGCTCAAATAATTTCCCAAGATCAATCCATTGATAGTTGAAATTTCATCAACTGATGAAAAGTCATCTGATACACAAAAAGTCAAACTTTGACTTTTTGATCAAAATTCAATTTCAAAAATCACAATTCATCAAGATATTCAAAAATATAAAACTTAATCATCAAGAATCAAGAAAGTCAAGAAATTCCATTGAAAAGTCGAACTTTTCAATACTTAGAATTTTTCTAAGTGTTTTAAACCTTATTAATTTCATAACTTCATGATATTTTTTCACTAAGATGCAAGTTGATTCAAAAGAAACTTTCAACATGAAATTTGTAGATCTTGATGATATATAAAACTTTGTATTAGATGGATCATATAAAAAAATGCTTAGATTTTGAGTTATAAGCCCATAAAATCATGCACTTTTCTAAAACACTTAGTGAAAATTTGACCTACTTTAGGCAGATTTTTGATCTAATTTCTTGGCCAATTTTCACCCAGATCCAAGATGCTTTTGTCAAAATGGTCAACATTAAGGTTGTATAGGATGTTTCAATATTTCCAAAATGTCCAAGAACTTGAAGAGACCATTTTTTAGCTAGGAGATTCGAAGACTTGAAGTTGGCATTTCATTCTTGAATTTCAAGTCATTTTTATGAAGAACTCAAGACCAAATCTCATAACCTTATCACCCAATCTCGCTTTTTAGGCCATGTTGCTTCTAAATCTCCACATAATCAGATATTTACATAAATTTGTGATGCATTACACAAATATTTGAGGCTTTATCCACTTGGTTATACCATTTTTGGATGAAATTGCAAAAATCTCCATATCCATTTTCATAAAGATCACTTTAATCACAAAGTCAATTTCTTGAGCTCCCAAACTTATTTCATCTGAACACAAGCAAAGTCAAAACCAGAAGCAACAAGTCTAAGGCCTCCAACAACTTGAGACCATGATTGTACAACATATTAAAACTTGTTTTCCACTTTTCTTCAAAAGCAAGCCACCTAGCCAAAACCCTACAACTCAGAAATCCGTTGTGCAAAACATATCTAACCTTTTCAATATAGACAGACAAGTTATTTGCAAGCAAGGACATGAGTTTACAAGCCCTCAAACCTCCTCATTCTCTCTCAAATCAGAAATTGCAGCACAAGCAGAAAAACTTGTCATTTTTTATTTTGAAATCCATACACAAAATCTACTCGTGCGTTTTCCCTTAAAATCATTCTAAAAACTTCCACACATCAAATAAAACTCCTCCCAATCACCGTTTCCTAACTGTAACTCCATTTTCACCATTGTCCAAACTCAAAAACATAGTATTGCAGTTGGACTTCTCCATACCATTTCATCCACTCTCAACTCAAGTTAAGCATTGCATTAGCTTCATAGAGGTCCAAGGAAGCTAACCTGATCATTGCAACATCTTGAAATAAGCTCAAACTCAAAACACGAATTCCATTTTCCAGGTAAGTTTTCTTACTTTTGAACTCTTCATATAGGCATCATTAGCTTTCCATTTTCAAAGATATAATGTAGATATCATAGCCCTGAAACTGACCATGTCCTTAGAATTCACTTGTGTTGCCTGAGTAGTGAGAATTTTAGAGTTGAAATTTCTGAAAAAGTTAGGTCAAATTTGGTACCATTTAAAATTCGTACTCATCTTTGATCTACTATTTTAGTTATTTGCATATTTAAAATCATGATGAAATTTCTAACAAGTTTGATGTTTATAATTTCTGAAATGGTTGAGAAATGAGAAAGTTACAAAGCTCTGGTTATGGCGCAAGGTTGAAGATAAAGTACAACCATGTACATGTTTTATTTTAACTTTATTGATGGTTGTATTATAACCGGGTGAAACAGCCACCCCAGTGGCAAGAGGAGCGCGCGCAAGGCATTGTTACTAAGGGTCCTGGGTTTGAGCCCCTGGGACGCCTTTTGTTATTTTTCTCAACATTTTTTCCTTGTTTCTTTTTTATGGCTAGCGCGTTGGGCTTCCTCATCATGGGATTGACTATTTTTTCTCCCTCTCACCCTCAGAATTGCTAAACGTATACACAGGCCCACATTTGATTTGATTTGATTATTTTTCTGGTTATAACAAAAACAAACTCGGGTCTGACAAACAAAAATTTGTTTTTTCTATCAAACCACGTTCTAACTTTCAAACCCCCCTGACCCAACTTTTATATTTTTTCTTTTCTTTTCTTTTCTTTCATTATTTTTATTATTATTTATTATTATTATTTTTATTAATACCAAAAATATTATATTAAATATTTAGACTAATTTTTATTTTTGTTTCTATTTTATTTGATTTTCCTTAAACATAAAAGCCCTAAAAAATATTCTTCTAATAAGTTTAATTTATTTTTCTTTCTTAAATTAAATGAATTAATTTAGGTTTAGTTTCATTAAATCAACTTAGACTAATTATTCATTTTCTTTCTTTTTATTAGCTTAATTAGGATTAAAATCTTTCATAAAAAAAAACTCAAACAAAAACAATTTTCTTTTCCTTTTCCTTTTACATTATCTTTATATTATTGTATATTTTTGTTGTTATTCATTATTCAATATGGTTGTAATAGTAATTAGGTTTTAATTGCTTTTATCCCCCATTTGTGATTTGTATCCCCATCCCAAAAATGATGTAATAACATAGAACTTTAAAATTCTGCAATTTATCGCTTTCAATATTATTGTTTGTAATTAGGATTTGTATAGTAAGACATAAAATCAACAAGTAGAAAATCCTAATTCAAGACAAAAATGCATGAAATCAATACACCTTGCACACTTGAACCTCTAGGGTTAACCCACACTTGTTGCCTCAAATAAAACAGTCATGTCCCTCGAACGTGGGATGCTTTAGCAATGACCCTCAAATACAAGATCGTAGTCCCTCGATGACCCTTCGATGTTGCCTTAGATAAACGATCTTAGACCCTGGCGACTCTTGCTATCCGTAACAATTGCGATCAAACGCAAAACACCCAAGTCAGTTCTCCCATCGTATTACAACAATGTAAATGATAATTGATACTTTTATTTCTCCAATGTCCTTTGATAACTCCAATCTCCTTTGCTTTAGCGTCAGATAATTTAGATTAATCATTCTCCTTCATGGTTGTGGTCATAGTGGTGAACTCTCAAATCGCAGCCTATTTGTTCTTTTTTTAATAAGATCCTTAACTTTTGTCTGGATCGCTCTTTCGGGTTTTTAATCCACCAGGATGATTTTTTTGTTTATATGTCCCTAACTTTTGCTTGGATCACTCTTTAGGGTTTTCAATCCACTGGGACACCCATTTTTGCCTAAGTCACATGTTTAAGGTTTCGACTTAGCGGGCCTTTTATACATAGTATTTTTTGACTGCGTCAGAGTTCGTCGAATGTGGTAGTTCTTCCCCATCCATGTTGTAAGGATAGGTCCTCCACCCGAGAGTGTTGTTTTAACCACATATGGACCTTCGTAGTTGGGTGTCCATTTACCATGTGAATCTAGGCGTGGTATCATAATCTTCTTGAGACTCAAATCCCCTTCTTCGAACACTCGAGGATAGACCTTTTTGTCGAATGCCTTCTTCATCTTCTTTTAGTACAGCTAACCATGGCAAAAATATGTTAAGCGTTTTTCTTTCAATAATCTTGAGTTGATCAAGTTGTGCCTGAACCCACTCCGATTATTCGAGTTTGGTTTCCATTAGAACTCGTAGTGATGAAATCTCCACTTCAATAGGGAGTACAACCTCCATACCATATACAAGAGAGAAAGAAGTTGCCCCTGTATTCTTTAGACCGAAAGGAATCACTTTGTGTTGTACCCCAAAATTTTCCCTCTCATTTTACTTAACACATGCTCATTGAAGTCCTCAACTTTCTCAAGGATGCCCAAGAATTAACCAGACAAATTCTCTCCTAAGGCAATGAACCTTCAACTAGGGTTTCCATTTTCATCAAGATATGTGAACTCAAAAGGTCTCAAATATTTTCCATGGTCCTAATATGTCCTCAAGATCATCCATGTCAAGTTTCATGCTTTTCACAACAGGTTTACTTAGTCAATTGCTCAAATGCCTGAAAATCAAATATGTTAGGTCAAAAGTCAACTGTGGCTTATTTATAGTCATACTTCAAGATTTTTGGTCAGCATCAACATTTTTGAGTAACATTCATCATTTGATGAAGGGTTGATCATGATTCCTCAAGGAATTCCCCAAATTCATCAAAACTCAAAAGTTGCTAAATTAGGGTTTCTATAGGAAAAGTTAACCAAACTTTGACCAGGCATTACTTTCTCATACTTTATCAGAAATTTCCCATCCAAGTCTCGTTTTAAAGAGGATTGCATTCCCTACAACTCATCTTTAGCCCTGAAGTTCAAAAAATGCACTCATGAAAAGATATAAATTCAGACATTATAGGTCAGTTCAAAAAGTCAACAAAAACACCTTTTGGGTCAAAGCTTCTTACATGAACATGGAATATCCAATTGAGATGAAACTAAAAGGGTTGTTTAGAGGACATCCTAATATTTCTAAAAAGTCCAAGAACACCTTCTTAGGGTTAAAATTGAGGAAGATATGCATTGTCAAAGTTGGCCATTTTTGGAAATTTATACAAAGTCAACAATACCCAAAATGGTATTTTCTCCACATGGGCCTATCTTTTCAAGTTTGGGGCTTGTTCCTAACATGGTCCACGACCCATGAACCACTCCATGCCTCATTAACTTATTTATTTAATTTATTGTAATTTTATTCATTTAAAATTCAAATAAAATCAAAATAAATCATATAAGTTGCTTTTGGAATTTTTTTTATTAATAACCAAGTATTAAAAAAATATTTCGCGAATAACCGGGTTTCGGAAAAAATTACGCAAATAACCATGTTTGAGATGGCTCCACAAAGGAGGAGCCATCTCATTTGGCGCATCCTCCTCTTTTTATAAGGGAGGCGCCATCTCATTTGGCGCCTAAGGGCAAATGGCAAGCCCTAAGCCAAATGAGATGGCGCCTATGTGTAAAATTAGGTCAAAAAAATTTTTTTTTTCTTTCCTGCGCGTTGCGTATTAGACAGAGATAAACAAAATTGATTTTTTATTTGAAAAAAAATAATTACATTCAACTGTTTTACATTTAAATAACAGTAAAAAAATAGATACAAAAAATACTGGAAAAAAAAAGATACATCAATGATCCCCAGGAACCCGGTAATGACCCCCAGTTCCGCATCCCCGTCCTCGCCTTTCTCTTGCTGGGTGCCGTCTCGTTTCCTGTTGCGGCAAGGTCGATGGCCCAGCGAAGTCAATGCGATCCGAATCCATAAAATCAGTAAGATCTCCATATCTCGAAGATCCGCTCTGGTACAGTCGGTTACCCATACCCTCGAAGTTTGGTCGTGTTGGCGGTGGGTGGGGTTCCATGGTTGGTCGGTAGCATTGGTCGTCTGAGTATGGGGGGTAGAAAGGAAATGGATCTTGGGGTGTTTGGTACTGTGGATGTTGGGTTGTTTGGTGATATGGTGGTTGATGGTAGGTTTGGTCGGGTTGGTCATAATCTTCAGACATTCCCATATCAGGGCTAAGGCTGGATGTTGAGGGCCCCATATTGGGATATGTGGAAGACTGAAATTGTGTATGGGGTATGTGGGTTTGCTGGTATTGTGGTTGGTATTGTGGTTGGGTTTGAGGCATATCTGGGTATTGGTAGTTTGGCGGTGATTGTGGTTGGTAGTACGGCATTTGGTTGTAGTTGTGTTGTGGTGGGGAATGTGGTTGTGTGTTTGTTGGTCTGTTTCTTCTTGGGGGTTGGTTTGAGGTTGATGGATTTTGGGTTTGTTGGTGGGGAATCGAGGGTTGTGCCCATTGTGTGCGTGGGTCAACCAAGTATCTCGGATGAGACACGTGCATATCTGGGTTACTAACCGACCTGTACCACGACATATATTGATCGGTGTGTCGCATGTTACCTTGAGTAAGGAAAATAGGGGATTGCAAGATGTAGCGGTGACGCCTTTGCCACATTTTACACCATTCTGGAGCAAAGTCTTTCCAGTTGGTTAGATTCCACTGGGCGTCGACCCTTTTTAGATGCCAGGGGGACAAATCTGTTGGGTCACTTGGTATCTCTTGGATCATTCCGAACTGCATCTTCACACGGTCGCTGTGGTGCATCTCCACAATGTTGAACCGAATGAGTGCAGTCTTTGCAGTCCAAGTTGCTGCATCCTCTGGATTTGGAGAATGGTCCAAGCCCAAATATGGTCTCCAGACGAACTGCGATAAAATTTAACCGACCCGTTCTTCACATTGTGAGTTGGGTTGTTGAACCGACCCGTTCACCGCTTTACCGTCAATAGGGAGGCCCAGTAGCATGTACACATCTTCGAGAGTGATGGTACATTCACCTATTGGTAGGTGAAATGTATGGGTCTCCGGTCTCCACCTCTCCAACAATGCAAGGATGAATTTGGAGTCAATGGTGCAGTTGGAGATCTTTATCACGTGTCCAAAACCTGCATATTCCAGATAAGGGACGATGAAAGGGTCGGGAGCCAGGTATTTGTGCGAACGGATTCTGAATCGTTGTGTATCCTGAGATCATAATTAAACAAGAGTAAGATTAATTAAGATGAACAACACGTTTTTTAAAGTATGAAAAATGTATAACCAAAGAAGAGACTTACAAATGCAGCAATGTTTTCCCTTGTGCCTCTGTGAGTATCTCCCATTGTTAGAAGGGCCATTCTTCAGAACGCTTGAGAGAATGAAAGACTTAGGAAGAAATAAAAAGTATGATAGACTTAAGAAATATTTCGTAGCAGAGAGTGAGAGAGTGAGAGTTGTGTGGGTGTGAGAGATGTTTCATAAGGTATGTATTTATAGGCAAATAATTTTGATGTAGTGGTTGCATGCCTGCGAGGTGTCACATTTGCATGCTAAGGGAGTTACACATATGCATGCATGCATTTACAAATAATGTAAGGTGTCACTCTTGCAGGCTAGGTGGCAGCATAAGCCCATGCATGTATCACGATTGGACAGTAAGGGAGGCGCCATCTCACTTGGCGAAATAGTACAAAAATGAATGTTGTCGCCACCCCATTTGGCGAATAAGAGGTGTCACGTATTACAGCATTGGCTCAGGCTACGTGACAGCCTTTGGGATTCCTTTCTCTGTTGCATGCAAGGACATTGGAGTTGATGGGTGGCAGGCTTACACAAAACATTTATGTGTGTATAATATGGCCAGGCGAGGTGGCAGCATAAGCCCATGCATGTATCACGATTGGACAGTAAGGGAGGCGCCATCTCACTTGGCGAAATAGTACAAAAATGAATGTTGTCGCCACCCCATTTGGCGAATAAGAGGTGTCACGTATTACATCATTGGCTCAGGCTACGTGACAGCCTTTGGGATTCCTTTCTCTGTTGCATGCAAGGACATTGGAGTTGATGGGTGGCAGGCTTACACAAAACATTTATGGAATTTTTTTTATTAATAACCAAGTATTAAAAAAATATTTCGCGAATAACTGGGTTTCGGAAAAAATTACGCAAATAACCATGTTTGAGATGGCTCCATAAAGGAGGAGCCATCTCATTTGGCGCATCCTCCTAATTTTATAAGGGAGGCGCCATCTCATTTGGCGCCTAAGGGCAAATGGCAAGCCCTAAGCCAAATGAGATGGCGCCTATGTGCAAAATTAGGTCAAAAAAAAATTTTTTTTTTCCTTTCCTGCGCGTTGCGTATTAGACAGAGATAACCAAAATTGATTTTTTATTTGAAAAAAAATAATTACATTCAACTGTTTTACATTTAAATAACAGTAAAAAAATAGATACAAAAAATACTGAAAAAAAAAAAGATACATCAATGATCCCCAGGAACCCGGTAATGACCCCCAGTTCCGCATCCCCGTCCTCGCCTTTCTCTTGCTGGGTGCCGTCTCGTTTCCTGTTGCGGCAAGGTCGATGGCCCAGCGAAGTCAATGCGATCCGAATCCATAAAATCAGTAAGATCTCCATATCTCGAAGATCCGCTCTGGTACAGTCGGTTACCCATGCCCTCGAAGTTTGGTCGTGTTGGCGGTGGGTGGGGTTCCATGGTTGGTCGGTAGCATTGGTCGTCTGAGTATGGGGGGTAGAAAGGAAATGGATCTTGGGGTGTTTGGTACTGTGGATGTTGGGTTGTTTGGTGATATGGTGGTTGATGGTAGGTTTGGTCGGGTTGGTCGTAATCTTCTGACATTCCTATATCAGGGCTAAGGCTGGATGTTGAGGGCCCCATATTGGGATATGTGGAAGACTGAAATTGTGTATGGGGTGTGTGGGTTTGCTGGTATTGGGGTTGGTATTGTGGTTGGGTTTGAGGCATATCTGGGTATTGGTAGTTTGGCGGTGATTGTGGTTGGTAGTACGGCATTTGGTTGTAGTTGTGTTGTGGTGGGGAATGTGGTTGTGTGTTTGTTGGTCTGTTTCTTCTTGGGGGTGGGTTTGAGGTTGATGGATTTTGGGTTTGTTGGTGGGGAATCGAGGGTTGTGCCCATTGTGTGCGTGGGTCAACCAAGTACCTCGGATGAGACACGTGCATATCTGGGTTACTAACCGACCTGTACCACGACATATATTGATCGGTGTGTCGCATGTTACCTTGAGTAAGGAAAACAGGGGATTGCAAGATGTAGCGGTGACGCCTTTGCCACATTTTACACCATTCTGGAGCAAAGTCTTTCCAGTTGGTTAGATTCCACTGGGCGTCGACCCTTTTTAGATGCCAGGGGGACAAATCTGTTGGGTCACTTGGTATCTCTTGGATCATTCCGAACTGCATCTTCACACGGTCGCTGTGGTGCATCTCCACAATGTTGAACCGAATGAGTGCAGTCTTTGCAGTCCAAGTTGCTGCATCCTCTGGATTTGGAGAATGGTCCAAACCCAAATATGGTCTCCAGACGAACTGCGATAAAATTTAAATCAGGTAAGCGCAAAAGTAATGTATAAATAAATAAAATGAACAAAAGTTAAAAGCTACGACTTACGTCATCTGGGCCTAGGTGATCCAACAGATTCCGGTAGAGTGCGACATTGAATCTGGGATTCTTGCCGTAATCCATACCCCTCACGCAGTACCTATAGGAAATGAGAAACATGTTATTTTTAGCATATATTTTGGAAAGAGAAGAATAGTTATAAATGCTATAACTTAATGACTTACTTTGTTGCGTAAGGGAAACCAAAAGTGTTGTTGTTGATGGGGTTTAAGGACTCCATCCTCCACCAACCCCAGGCTTGTAGTAAAAATGCGCACCCATAAAATGTACATTTTTCCTTGACTGCGTTTTTGCACAAGGAACTGTACAGGTGGGCTAATACTGCAGAACCCCAACTAAATTTTCTAGTTTTATCAAAATTGGTTAGTAAATGTAAGTACATGAAATTTACACTATTTCCCGTACTTTCGGGAAATAAAAAAGTACCAAAAAGTATCATAATATACGTTCGGGCTTTTACTACTCGGTCATTTTCTGAGGAATTTTCATTTAATTCCATACTTGCATAATGCCGTTTCAGGTCAGTGAGTAGTATTCCCTGCCCTCTTGCTCCACCACCTTCTACCATGTCCCTACCCAACAGTTCTTCACATTGTGAGTTGGGTTGTTGAACCGACCCGTTCACCGCTTTACCGTCAATAGGGAGGCCCAGTAGCATGTAGACATCTTCGAGAGTGATGGTACATTCACCTATTGGTAGGTGAAATGTATGGGTCTCCGGTCTCCACCTCTCCAACATTGCAAGGATGAATTTGGAGTCGATGGTGCAGTTGGAGATCTTTATCACGTGTCCAAAACCTGCATATTCCAGATAAGGGACGATAAAAGGGTCGGGGGCCAGGTATTTGTGCGAACGGATTCTGAATCTTTGTGTATCCTGAGATCATAATTAAACAAGAGTAAGATTAATTAAGATGAACAACACGTTTTTTAAAGTATGAAAAATGTATAACCAAAGAAGAGACTTACAAATGCAGCAATGTTTTCCCTTGTGCCTCTGTGAGTATCTCCCATTGTTAGAAGGGCCATTCTTCAGAACGCTTGAGTGAATGAAAGACTTAGGAAGAAATAAGGAGTATGATAGACTTAAGAAATATTTCGTAGCAGAGAGTGAGAGAGTGAGAGTTGTGTGGGTGTGAGATATGTTTCATAAGGTATGTATTTATAGGCAAATAATTCTGATGTAGTGGTTGCATGCCTGCGAGGTGTCACATTTGCATGCTTAGGGAGTTACACATATGCATGCATGCATTTACAAATAATGTAAGGTGTCACTCTTGCAGGCTAGGTGGCAGCCCATGCATGTATCACGATTGGACAGTAAGGGAGGCGCCATCTCACTTGGCGAAATAGTACAAAAATGGATGTTGTCGCCACCCCATTTGGCGAATAAGAGGTGTCACGTTTTACAGCATTGTCTCAGGCTACGTGACAGCCTTTGGGATTCCTTTCTCTGTTGCATGCAAGGCCATTGGAGCTGATGGGTGGCAGGCTTAGACAAAACATTTATGTGTGTAAAATAGGGCCAGGCTAGGTGGCAGCATAAGCCCATGCATGTATCACGATTGGACAGTAAGGGAGGCGCCATCTCACTTGGCGAAATAGTACAAAAATGAATGTTGTCGCCACCCCATTTGGCGAATAAGAGGTGTCACGTTTTACAGCATTGTCTCAGGCTACGTGACAGCCTTTGGGATTCCTTTCTCTGTTGCATGCAAGGCCATTGGAGCTGATGGGTGGCAGGCTTAGACAAAACATTTATGTGTGTAGAATAGGGCCAGGCTAGGTGGCAGCATAAGCCCATGCATGTATCACGATTGGACAGTAAGGGAGGCGCCATCTCACTTGGCGAAATAGTACAAAAATGAATGTTGTCGCCACCCCATTTGGCGAATAAGAGGTGTCACGTTTTACAGCATTGTCTCAGGCTACGTGACAGCCTTTGGGATTCCTTTCTCTGTTGCATGCAAGGCCATTGGAGCTGATGGGTGGCAGGCTTAGACAAAACATTTATGTGTGTAGAATAGGGCCAGGCTAGGTGGCAGCATAAGCCCATGCATGTAATATTATTGGCAGCCTTGGGGGGTTGCATCACTTACTTAATTGAAATATTTTGCCTTAGGTTGAACATAACATTCATTCACTTAATCTGTAAAATTTTCCAACCTTCGAATCAGTCATCTAACCTTCAAACATTCCAGCATTCTTACCTTCATATAATCAATAAACCCAAAACATTCCCACCTTCATACCTAAAACAATTCTACACAATGGCCTCTTCACCACAATTTGTTGTCAAAGCACATTTCAACGGTGAGACATACATGTGTCCCACAGTTGGGTTTTTGTTTAGAAACACCGACAATGTCCGATTTCTCTTAAACGGGAAAGCAAATTTCACCTACTTTAAGAAAAGATTGGAGGCCAAACTTGAACGAGGCCCGGTATCCCAAATATTTTATCAGAGTCCAGTCTTTTTTGGAAACAACCAAGTCATATTTTATAAGGTTGCAATTCAAGATGACGAGGATTTCCAGAACATGATTTCCAGCCATGTCTATTCTGGAAACGACTCTATTGAGTTGTACATTCTGTTTCAAGAGCCTCCGGTGACACAGGAGGTAGAGCCTCCGGTGACACAGGAGGTTGATCCTTTGGAGAATGAGCAAGATGAGGTGGATGCAGTTGATGATGAGGAAGAAGATAACGAGTTAGAGTTCGATGAAATGGTGAACGACGATTCTGACGATGATGGCATCCCAAGTATTCCTACCGACAAAATCTACACACCACCTACGCACATGACAAACTTCAACATGGGCGGAGATGAACCTTCTACGGACTTGTTTTTCCAACCGTATATGCAATCAGATGAAAATTTAAAAGAGAAGGACAAGTTTCGTAATAGAGAGGAATGCATAAGGGCCATCAAAAAATTTCACATGCTCAACTCGGTTGATTATAAGGTGGATTGTGTAAACCCGGAAAGGTACAAGATCAAGTGTGTCCACCCTGACTGCATGTTCAAGCTGACCGCTTCATACAGACTAAGGGGTGACTGCTGGGTCATAGGTTCCATGACTACCCATACTTGTGTAAGTTCCACTCAATCACAAGACCACCGAAAACTCAACCATGATCTAATATGTCAAGAAATCCTACCCTTGGTCAGCAACGACCCTTCTTTGAAGGTGAAAACAATCATCTCCCACATCACCACGGTTTTTAACTACACTCCGTCTTACCGTAAGGCGTGGTTAGCAAAGACTAAGGCGATTGAAAGGGTGTACGGAAACTGGGAGGAGTCATACCGAGAACTTCCCCGCTACCTAAATGCACTCAAGACATATTCTCCAGTTAGTGTTTATGTTCTGGAAACATTGCCAGCGTACGCTCAAGATGGTAGTCTACTACATGGCAACGGAATATTCAGTCGCGTCTTTTGGGCTTTTCAACCATGCATCGCAGGGTTTGCATCATGCAAACCAATTCTACAAATAGACGGGACTTGGTTGTATGGGAAGTACAAAGGCACGCTTTTGATGGCAGTTGCACAAGATGGCAACAATAACATTTTCCCCGTTGCGTTTGCCCTTGTCGAGGGGGAGACCGGTGGTGCTTGGAGCTTTTTCCTGAAAAATCTTCGTACACACGTGGCTCCTCAACCAGATCTCTGTTTGATCTCGGACAGACATGCCTCCATTGAAAGTGCCTATAATAATCCGGCAAATGGTTGGCATGACCCTCCTTCTACGCATGTCTATTGCGTAAGGCATATCGTCCAGAATTTCTCGAGGGAGGTCAAGGACAAAACATTGAGGAAAGCGGTGATGAATGCGGGATACGCACTGACACAGCCCACATTCAAATATTACCACAACGAGATCCGTTTGTCTAACCCAGAAGCCGGTACGTGGATCGACAATATACCGGTCGAAAAGTGGACTAGGTCATACGACAATGGCCAAAGATGGGGGCATATGACAACAAATCTGATTGAATCAATGAATGGGGTATTCAAGGGCATACGAAACCTCCCCATCACTGCCTTGGTGAAATCCACGTATTTTAGGATGGCTGCGTTATTTGCCAAAAGAGGTGAAATGTGGTATGCGGTCTTGCAATCAGGACAACTATGGAGTGAAAGCTGTATGAAATACATTAAGGCTGAAAGTGCTAAAGCCAACACTCACATGGTTACACGGTTTGACCGCCATAGCCACAACTTCATTGTGAAAGAGACAATTGACCACAATGAAGGCCTGGCAAGACAAGAATACAGGGTCATTTTACCTTCTCAATGGTGCGATTGTGGCAGGTTTCAAGCTTTTCGTATGCCTTGCTCTCATGTCATTGCCGCTTGTGCGCATACCCATCAAGACGCGCTTCAACTGCTCTCAAACGTTTATAAATCTGAAACGTTGCTCACTGTTTACAACAACAACTTTCCTTTGGTGGCAAAACCGGACTATTGGCCTGAATACAACGGTGATATAGTTTGGCACAATGACCAAATGCGAAGGAACAAGAAGGGTCGTCCCAAAAGCAGGCGCATAACAACAGAAATGGACGATCTTGACAGGTTGGAAAGAAAGTGTGGTTTATGCCGTCAGGTCGGACACAATCACAAAAACTGTCCGAATCGGGCGTCTGGCTCGACCACATAAATTTTGTAATACAATAAATCTTTTCAATATTTGTGTTGTAAACATTATGGGTTTTCCGTTAATAAAACTGTTCACACAATTTAAGAAATTCAATATAGCAAATTACATTAGGGTTTTCGCGTACAACAATGATTAACGATAATCAATATAGGAAATTACATTAGGGTTTTCGCGTACAACAATGATTAACGATAATCAATCTAGGAAATTACAACTGTTAACACAATTTCATCTGACCCATGCATCATCAGCATTACATCACTGTCTGTTTTGACTTCCTCCAACCACACATTAGGTCTTCCTGTCGCATGCGAGGTTGTTGTTCGTTTTCGCTGGATCCTTCGAATTTTTTCCCCCTCGGCGATGTCTCCATCTAGCCACCGTATCAACTCCCGCTTCAGACGCTCCATGGAGTGAATGTGCCAGAATTTCATTTTCATCGCGGGTTTCGTGGCGGAGAATATAACGTAACCATCTCTGCTAAAAATCATAGGCGACGTCATTACGTAAATAAGGGAGTACAAAATAAAAATACAGTGCGAGAAAGTGTGAGAAATTTCAAAGAAACGGACGAATTATTTATAAAACAGCAAAAAACCCTAGTTTTGCCCTAGGCGCCAAGTGAGATGGCGCCTCCTCTCCTTTTTAAGGAGCATGCGCCATCTCACTTGGCTAAAAGCCAATGGAGGCGCCAAGTGAGATGGAGCCTAGGGCAAAACCCTAGGTGCATGCGCCAAATGACTTGGCTCCTCCTTTATGGAGCCATCTCAAACATGGTTATTTGCGTAATTTTTTCCGAAACCCGGTTATTTGCGAAATATTTTTTTAATACATGGTTATTAATAAAAAAAATTCACATTTATGTGTGTAGAATAGGGCCAGGCGAGGTGGCAGCATAAGCCCATGCATGTATCACGATTGGACAGTAAGGGAGGCGCCATCTCACTTGGCGAAATAGTACAAAAATGAATGTTGTCGCCACCCCATTTGGCGAATAATAGGTGTCACGTTTTACAACATTGGCTCAGGCTACGTGACAGCCTTTGGGATTCCTTTCTCTGTTGCATGCAAGGCCATTGGAGCTGATGGGTGGCAGGCTTACACAAAACATTTATGTGTGTAGAATAGGGCCAGGCGAGGTGGCAGCATAAGCCCATGCATGTATCACGATTGGACAGTAAGGGAGGCGCCATCTCACTTGGCGAAATAGTACAAAAATGAATGTTGTCGCCACCCCATTTGGCGAATAATAGGTGTCACGTTTTACAACATTGGCTCAGGCTACGTGACAGCCTTTGGGATTCCTTTCTCTGTTGCATGCAAGGCCATTGGAGCTGATGGGTGGCAGGCTTACACAAAACATTTATGTGTGTAGAATAGGGCCAGGCGAGGTGGCAGCATAAGCCCATGCATGTATCACGATTGGACAGTAAGGGAGGCGCCATCTCACTTGGCGAAATAGTACAAAAATGAATGTTGTCGCCACCCCATTTGGCGAATAATAGGTGTCACGTTTTACAACATTGGCTCAGGCTACGTGACAGCCTTTGGGATTCCTTTCTCTGTTGCATGCAAGGCCATTGGAGCTGATGGGTGGCAGGCTTACACAAAACATTTATGTGTGTAGAATAGGGCCAGGCGAGGTGGCAGCATAAGCCCATGCATGTATCACGATTGGACAGTAAGGGAGGCGCCATCTCACTTGGCGAAATAGTACAAAAATGAATGTTGTCGCCACCCCATTTGGCGAATAATAGGTGTCACGTTTTACAACATTGGCTCAGGCTACGTGACAGCCTTTGGGATTCCTTTCTCTGTTGCATGCAAGGCCATTGGAGCTGATGGGTGGCAGGCTTACACAAAACATTTATGTGTGTAGAATAGGGCCAGGCGAGGTGGCAGCATAAGCCCATGCATGTAATATTATTGGCAGCCTTGGGGGGTTGCATCACTTACTTAATTGAAATATTTTGCCTTAGGTTGAACATAACATTCATTCTCATAAACTGTAAAATTTTCCAACCTTCGAATCAGTCATCTAACCTTCAACAATTCCAGCATTCATACCTTCATATAATCAATAAACCCAAAACATTCCCACCTTCATACCTAAAACAATTCTACACAATGGCCTCTTCACCACAATTTGTTGTCAAAGCACATTTCAACGGTGAGACATACATGTGTCCCACAGTTGGGTTTTTGTTTAGAAACACCGACAATGTCCGATTTCTCTTAAACGGGAAAGCAAATTTCTCCTACTTTAAGAAAAGATTGGAGGCCAAACTCGAACGAGGCCCGGTATCCCAGATATTTTATCAGAGTCCAGTCTTTTTTGGAAACAATCAAGTCATATTTTATAAGGTTGCAATTCAAGATGACGAGGATTTCCAGAACATGATTTCCAGCCATGTCTATTCTGGAAACGACTCTATTGAGTTGTACGTTCTGTTTCAAGAGCCTCCGGTGACACAGGAGGTAGAGCCTCCGGTGACACAGGAGGTTGATCCTTTGGAGAATGAGCAAGATGAGGTGGATGCAGTTGATGATGAAGAAGAAGATAACGAGTTAGAGTTCGATGAAATGGTGAACGACGATTCTGACGATGATGGCATCCCAAGTATTCCTACCGACAAAATCTACACACCACCTACGCACATGACAAACTTCAACATGGGCGGAGATGAACCTTCTACGGACTTGTTTTTCCAACCGTATATGCAATCAGATGAAAATTTAAAAGAGAAGGACAAGTTTCGTAATAGAGAGGAATGCATAAGGGCCATCAAAAAATTTCACATGCTCAACTCGGTTGATTATAAGGTGGATCGTGTAAACCCGGAAAGGTACAAGATCAAGTGTGTCCACCCTGACTGCATGTTCAAGCTGACCGCTTCATACAGACTAAGGGGTGACTGCTGGGTCATAGGTTCCATGACTACCCATACTTGTGTAAGTTCCACTCAATCACAAGACCACCGAAAACTCAACCATGATCTAATCTGTCAAGAAATCCTACCCCTGGTCAGCAACGACCCTTCTTTGAAGGTGAAAACAATCATCTCCCACATCACCACGGTTTTTAACTACACTCCGTCTTACCGTAAGGCGTGGTTAGCAAAAACTAAGGCGATTGAAAGGGTGTACGGAAACTGGGAGGAGTCATACCGAGAACTTCCCCGCTACCTAAATGCACTCAAGACATATTCTCCAAGTAGTGTTTATGTTCTGGAAACATTGCCAGCGTACGCTCAAGATGGTAGTCTACTACATGGCAACGGAATATTCAGTCGCGTCTTTTGGGCATTTCAACCATGCATCTCAGGGTTTGCATCATGCAAACCAATTCTACAAATAGACGGGACTTGGTTGTATGGGAAGTACAAAGGCACGCTTTTGATGGCAGTTGCACAAGATGGCAACAATAACATTTTCCCTGTTGCGTTTGCCCTTGTCGAGGGGGAGACCGGTGGTGCTTGGAGCTTTTTCCTGAAAAATCTTCGTACACACGTGGCTCCTCAACCAGATCTCTGTTTGATCTCGGACAGACATGCCTCCATTGGAAGTGCCTATAATAATCCGGCAAATGGTTGGCATGACCCTCCTTCTACGCATGTCTATTGCGTCAGGCATATCGTCCAGAATTTCTCGAGGGAGGTCAAGGACAAAACATTGAGGAAAGTGGTGATGAATGCGGGATACGCACTGACACAGCCCACATTCAAATATTACCGCAACGAGATCCGTTTGTCTAACCCAGAAGCCGGTACGTGGATCGACAATATACCGGTCGAAAAATGGACTAGGTCATACGACAATGGCCAAAGATGGGGGCATATGACTACAAATCTTATTGAATCAATGAATGGGGTATTCAAGGGCATACGAAACCTCCCCATCACTGCCTTGGTGAAATCCACGTATTTTAGGATGGCTGCGTTATTTTCCAAAAGAGGTGAAATGTGGTATGCGGTCTTGCAATCAGGACAACTATGGAGTGAAAGCTGTATGAAATACATTAAGGCTGAAAGTGCTAAAGCCAACACTCACATGGTTACACGGTTTGACCGCCATAGCCACAACTTCATTGTGAAAGAGACAATTGACCACAATGAAGGCCTGGCAAGACAAGAATACAAGGTCATTTTACCTTCTCAATGGTGCGATTGTGGCAGGTTTCAAGCTTTTCGTATGCCTTGCTCTCATGTCATTGCCGCTTGTGCGCATACCCATCAAGACGCGCTTCAACTGCTCTCAAACGTTTATAAATCTGAAACGTTGCTCACTGTTTACAACAACAACTTTCCTTTGGTGGCAAAACCGGACTATTGGCCTGAATACAACGGTGATATAGTTTGGCACAATGACCAAATGCGAAGGAACAAGAAGGGTCGTCCCAAAAGCAGGCGCGTAACAACAGAAATGGACGATCTTGACAGGTTGGAAAGAAAGTGTGGTTTATGCCGTCAGGTCGGACACAATCGCAAAAACTGTCCGAATCGGGCGTCTGGCTCGACCACATAAATTTTGTAATACAATAAATCTTTTCAATATTTGTGTTGTAAACATTATGGGTTTTCCGTTAATAAAACTGTTCACACAATTTAAGAAATTCAATCTAGGAAATTACATTAGGGTTTTCGCGTACAACAATGATTAACGATAATCAATCTAGGAAATTACAACTGTTAACACAATTTCATCTGACCCATGCATCATCAGCATTACATCACTGTCTGTTTTGACTTCCTCCAACCACACATTTGGTCTTCCTGTCGCATGCGAGGTTGTTGTTCGTTTTCGCTGGATCCTTCGAATTTTTTCCCCCTCGGCGATGTCTCCATCTAGCCACCGCATCAACTCCCGCTTCAGACGCTCCATGGAGTGAATGTGCCAGAATTTCATTTTCATCGCGGGTTTCGTGGCGGAGAATATAACGTAACCATCTCTGCTAAAAATCATAGGCGACGTCATTACGTAAATAAGGGAGTACAAAATAAAAATACAGTGCGAGAAAGTGTGAGAAATTTCAAAGAAACGGACGAATTATTTATAAAACAGCAAAAAACCCTAGTTTTGCCCTAGGCGCCAAGTGAGATGGCGCCTCCTCTCCTTTTTAAGGAGCATGCGCCATCTCACTTGGCTAAAAGCCAATGGAGGCGCCAAGTGAGATGGCTCCTAGGGAAAAACCCTAGGTGCATGCGCCAAATGACTTGGCTCCTCCTTTGTGGAGCCATCTCAAACATGGTTATTTGCGTAATTTTTTCCGAAACCCGGTTATTTGCGAAATATTTTTTTAATACTTGGTTATTAATAAAAAAAATTCTTGCTTTTGGAATGATATTAGCATTGAATGAAGATGATATATGCTGGCATATCCAGATCAAATCGTGCAAAGGCTGATTGGAACAAGAATGGCATGATTTAGCTTGTTTTGGAAACAAATAATGCAAGGAATAAATTGAATCTTTTCTCCGTAATTGTTCAAGATTCAATCTGTTTTTGTTAACCTAATACGTTCCAATACATATACACAAGGTGGCCAGACCTAGAGAACACGAAGAAGCTGCCTCCATAAGAAGAACAAAACTCAAAATTTTTAACAAAAAGTGTGGTTCGAATTCTGAGTTAGAGGGCCATTCAAGTTGATTCAAAGCCAGCAATCAATTCCTGGGTGTGTATTGAAGCTATTCCAATAACTCTCAAGCCATAAAACGCCTAGAATCGTAAGGTACAAGACTCATTCTTTCCATTTTTTTTATTCTCGATTACATGTGTATGCGCGTTTTCAATGAGATTTAATCATGCGTTCATGTTTATTATAAGATTTTGTTGCTATCTGGATGATTTAATTGAGTTTTAAGTGGAGGAATAACATAATGCCATTGTTAGGGTTTCAAGCTCCCAAATTGGGGACTCCCCGTAGAGGAAAAATTAAACCAAATTGTGGGTGCCAATAAACTCAGAGCATGATTTGAAATTGATCTAACCTTTTGGTTTTGATTTATATTGCTGGTATTTTAATTTTGAATCTTGCAGGGATGTACCTACGGACAAAAACAGTCATTATAGCCTTTAGTGACGGTTTTGTCCGTAGGTAAAAGGTTGATACCTAAAACAACAGTTCTGAGGAGGAAGGTGATCACGTGGCTGACTCCCACTGGCCGGTTTGAAATTACTCGCGTGTTCTGGGTATAAGGCGTGTCTTTCTATTATATTATTATTTGTTATTATATTAGCAACTAAACAAAATAGAACGCATGACAAAGGATAATGCTGGTAAGGGGAAGGACCTGGGTTCGATCCCAGGTCCAAACATTTTATTATTTTCCTAACAAATGTTGCAGGATCCTATGCGTCTCACATTTCAAGCACCTATCATACACCTCAGATCTTTCAATTGGATCAATCTCTTCCCAGATCCAATGTCTCATGCAAGCAAGGTCCATGGTGCACCCTCAGGTGTGGCCCTCACTGAATCACACGCATTTGTTTGGGCTGGCATCTTGGGCCCAACGAAAATCAGCAATAGACCCCTCCTGATTACTCAACAATACCAGACCCAAGTCATTTTTTTTAATTTCTCTTGTTTTATTTGTTTGCTTAATCATTTTCTTTACAAAAAAACAAAATCATTTTTTTATTAAATTAAAAATCACAAAAAATATAGAATTAGGTTTTTTTATTATTTAAATTAATTTTATTGAACATAGTTTAGTTTAATTAGATTAACTTAATTGCTTTTTTCCTATTAATTAAAATTAACTAGAAATTAGGTTTAATTTGCAATTAAATTATTTTCTCAATAAAAAATACACAAAAATATTTTTTAATTAATGAGATTTGTAGTCTTCTAATTTATTCGTGTATTTAATTCGTCTCACATGCCTTTACTTTCTTTTAATTCAAATTATTGTAACTATTTCAAGTTTGTAATAGATTAATTAGGATTTTAATTCCCGCATCTTTATTTTCAGTCAAATATTTATGTATCTACGCAAAAGCCTTGTAATAGTTAGGACTTTAATTTCTCGCACTTTTTAATTTCTGCAACTATTAATCTGCTAGATGTATGGATATTAGGATTGTATGCGAAAGATAAATCAACGATTAAAAGGTTGATAACCCTAATTGTGCAAAGATAATTAACTGAAAAAAGCACACATGAACATGCTCACTCCTAGGGTTTTCCTCACTTGGTTGCCTCGGAAACAATGGTCATGTCCCTCTAACGTAGGGATATCTTAGCAAAGACCCACAATTCAAAGTCGTCATAAAGATCATAGTCCCTTACTGTCCCTCGAGTTGCCTATAAGAAATGATCTTCTGATGATAGTCCCTTCGAAATGCTAAGGTATCCTTACATGTTGCCTTCAGTGACAATTTCGTCCCTTCGAATATCCCTTAAAACTCCAATGATGGGGCTACCTACTCCTTAATAGTAAGATAACACTGTATAAAGGAAATGAGAACGAACAGTCTTTTTTTGAGTAGGTAAAAAATCTTAAATACTTGCTCAAAAACAATAAAAACTCTTTTACACAAACACTTTCAAAACAGTTTTCAAAAACAACTTCGTCACACTCTTGAGGACAGATACAAAGGTTATCACGAAGTTAAACAAAAACTTTTCAAAACACACACAAGCAATTTCAAAAATGAACAAGTACCTAAGAGCCCGTGGAAAACCACGGATAGAAAGGGTGTTAACACCTTCCCTTTCTATAATTTACCCCCCCGCACTCAGAAATATCTCGAAAAAAGGTTTTTTCTGTTCTTTTTCCTTTCCTTTGTTGGATGAAATAAAAGTTGGTGGCGACTCTTGCTTACCACGACATTTGCGAATACAAAACATAAACCAGTATAACAGTCGGTTCTACCACCATATCACAGAACTGGCGACTCTGCTGGGGAATTAACAAGTGGGGTATACCTTAGGATCTAGGTCATTTTTAAAATTGATTTCTTGTTTTGCTTTGCCTTCTTTATATTCAAGGGTTTTGCTTGGGTATTATTGAAGATCCTACACCCGGATCGGGGAACACCTTTTAGGTAAGTAGCAATAAACTGTAAGGGAATTGTGCGGGGTATACCAACACAATTGAAGCAGTAGCTATGTTGATGCGACACTTTGGTTGGTACCGGTAACCCTTGAGTCAATCAAGGAGAGTACGGGGCCGCTGTGTGGTGTCATAAAGCATCAACTGACCTTAGAACCTTTAATTTCACAACTTGGCCAGTAGGATGTAGCGAGATGGCCGACTTTGGTGTATTCCCAAGGTCGACAAATACTCGATGCTAAACTCATTGAGGTTTGACTCTTGAGTTTTGTTTGGTTACGAGTCAATCGCCTATTGAACGAAGCTTGGGGGAAAGATCAATGATATTTAGACCCCTTAGAACCCGATTACTATTTATAAGACAGGTTGAACCAATCCAGCTTCAAGAGGGTATGACCTTAAAACTCATGCAGGCCTTAAATCTAAGGACTTGGTGTAACTTGTTTGTTGCTTGCTATATGTAATACGGCGGGAGAACTGACTTAAGGTTTTGCGTTTTATTGCAAATGTCGCGGTTAGAAAGAGTCGCCACCGACTTTTCTTTTATCCAAAAGGAAAGATGAAAAAGCACAGGAAATACCTTTGAGATGTTTTCTTGAGTTCGGGGGGTAGATTATGAAAAGGGAAGGTATTAGCATCCTTTTCATCCATGGTTTTCCATGGGCTCTTAGTTACTTTCTAGATTACCTGCTTTTGTTTTGAAATTGTGATTTGTGTGATTTTTGAAAGTATTTTGTAAAGAGGCCATTGTTTAGGCAATCTTTGTAATGATTCTCGTTGGTAAGAATGTATACAAAGATGTTTGTCTTTTTGAAAATGTTTTCAATGTTTGTAAGATGTTTGGAAATGTGTGTGTTTGTTTTGAAAATAGCAAGGATAGTTGTTTTGAAATGGAGCAGGTAACTAGAAGCAATCTAACTACTCAAATGTCTTTCCTATTCATTTTCTTTTCCTTTGATATTGTTGTCTTACCATTGATTTGGTAAGCAACCCTATCTTTGGATGTAAACGGGACGGGTGTGGGTCATCGTATAACCATGATTAGAAATGTTGCAAAGTATCTTAGCATTTTTGAGGGACCAAGATCATTGTGTAAGGCAACTTAGAATAACGTCATCGAGGGACTATGATCTTATATTTGTTTTTTTTGCCAAGATACTTCGCATGCGTAATATGGTTATTTTTGTATAAGGCAACCAAGTGGAGAAACCCTAAGGATGCTTGTGTGCAAGTGTGTTATTTTCATGCTTGATTTTGTCTTGGATTTAGGGTTTTCTATTTGATTTATTTTGATCTTGCCATACAAACCCTAATTACTAACATGGTATATAAAAGCAGTAAATTGCGTAATTTAAAGATTACTACGCTATTACAACATTGTATGGGAGGGGGGAATACAAATTATAAATGGGGATTTACAATAATGTAAATCTAATTAAGCTATTACAACTAAATCGAATTTGTATGAATATTTGAATAAATAAATATACAATATAAATATGCAATGATATGTATGAAAGAAAAAGATTTTTGTTTTATATGCAAAATAATTTTGACCTAATCCTAGTATCTTAAGAAAAAGAAATTAATTCTTAAAAAAAAGGTTAACCCTAGTTTCTAATTTAAAAGAAAATAAAGTTCCTTAAGTATTATTTTTTGTATATTTTGTATTAAAAATAATAAATAATATTTGATGAAAATATTTGGTCTTTTTATATGTCAAAATAAATACTTATGAGTAAGAAAAAAAAAGAAAAAAGAAAAATATAAGTTTAATTTATTTTTACAAGTTTATTTAAGAAAGATAGTTAGTATATATTTATATTTAAATTTATTTTTACAAGTTTATCATATTTATATTTTTCATGATTTTTATGTGCTAAAGAAAATATTTTAATAAAACAAATATGAAAATAAAATAAATAATAAAAGATTGGGCCAGGGGTGCTGCAAGCAAACAGGGGGTAATATGTTAGAAAAAAAATAAAAGGCCCAAGAACCAAGCCCACGCTGCCAAAAATGCCAAAACTGAAGCTGAGAAAATGAGAAAAATGTAAAAGGTAGCGCCAAGGTTCGAAGCCATGACCTATGCATTGCCAGCGCGCTACCTTGCCACTAGGGTGGCTGTACATCCGTTAGTTTATATGAAACAATAAAAACATAAAATATAAAGCCTCCTTGCCCTGTACTTCATCTTCTTTCTCAAGCTGGCCAGAAGCTATGTATCTTTCTCATCTTTCCATGAAAATGGAAACTTCCAACGTGAGAATGATAGTACTCTTTCCCATGATTTTAGACATGTAACTTATGGAAACTAACAATCAAAGCTTAAAACGAATTTTAAAAACCCTAACTTCAACCCTAATTTTTACAGAAATTTGAACTCCAAAATTCTCTATACATAATGAATAGAAATGAAATCTATGAACATGGTTGGTTTCAACATAATAATATCTACATTTTTATTTCACAAATCCTGGCCAATGGATGACTGTATGAAGAGATAAAAGTTGGAGTTCTTACCTCTTTCAGCTGAGACCGTGAATGGAGTTTGAGTGAGATTTAGGAAGGCCTGAAGGTTTTTTAGCTTGCTTGAACCCCCCTGAGTGTGTTCCAATCCTTGTTGCTTTGAAGGTGCCTGAATCTCTCTATCCAAGTCAACCTGCAAGCTTGAAAAACAAAAATGGCAGATGGATAAGGAGGTGTTACAGTGAAGGGGTGATGGTCTGGAACACTTAGATATGAGGTAGGTAAAGTGTTTTTATGATTAAAACTTGAAACGCACGAGCCAATTTGTGGATTGTTATGCTTGGCCACAAACTACAAGTCTTTGACAGGTTTTTGGTGATATGGAGTTTTTGAGTATTTTTGGCCTTGAGAAATCGTGTTCTAAGTTGTAATGTGTTTGCGTATTAGTATAGAGAAGGATTCAAGTCAGCTCTACAACAGATTTTTGAGTTCTAGGCTTTTTGCACACTTTCTTGCTTTTGAAGCAAAGTGAAGAGACAAGTCTCTACATGCTTGTACTGGCCTGTTTGGAGTTGGTACAAGTCCTAGACAACTTGTATTTGGTTTATAGGACTTGTGTATGCAGAGAAAACATGTCCAATGCTCAAGAAATGAAAAGTTGCAAAAGTTATGCTTTTCCAAAATGGCAATGGCAACTTTGTGCCATTTATGGAATTAAAGCTTGGACAAAGACTCTTGTGCTTGGATTAAGGCTTTATCATCTGTGTAAGCATTAAATTATGAAATGAGAAACAAGTTTGAGACCTGTAAAGCAAGGATTAGGCAGCATAGGTTCTGATTTGAATTTTGTTCTTCATGAAATGGCTTGAAATCAAAGTGAGAAATTGCCAACTTCATCTCTTCGATTCTCTCTACTCAAACATGATCTCAAGGAGTTCTTTGACATTTTGGAAAGCTTGCAATGTGATCTATAACTCATCTTTGAAATTAATTTCAATATTAATCTTGGAACTAGGTGATAAATTTCCATGAAGTTAGGTAAAAAACCTGCCTAAATTAGGGCAGAATTTCACTAAGTTATTTAGTTCATGAGCATGTATTCATAAAATTATATCTTGAGATCCAAGCATCTTTAGGGAAAAATGTGTGATGCAAAGTTGTATATATCATGGAGGTATACAACTTTCATGTTGGAAACTTTCTTTGAATCACCTTGCATCATGGTGGAAATTTGGCTTAAAGTTGAGAAAAAATAAGAAATTTTCTATACTTAGAAAAATTTCTAAGTTAAGAAAATTTCAAATTTTAAAACCAAATCTTCAATCTTTGATTTCTTGATGAAAAAGTTTCACATTTTGACATGTTTTGATGAATTGTGATCCTTGGTACTTGGTTTTGACCAAAAAGTCAAAGTTTGACTTTTTAGTATATAGTTGACTTTTGATCAGTTGACTGCAAATTTCATCTGTCAATCCAATAAAAATGCAATGTTTTGAACCATGTCATTAGGTCAAGATGATACAAATGAAAACTTGAAAACATGCTTCAAACCAATTGGTCATTTGTTAGGTCAAAAATCAGAAATTGCCCTTTCTCAATCAAAACCCTAATTTTGACCATTTTGCCCCTTTGATGATTTGATCAAATTTCTTGAGAAATTATGGTACAAACTTGATCAAATGATACATATGAGTCTAAAATTTTGATGTGGATAAAAAATTATGAAGTTTGACTGTAAATTGGCCATGGTTGACTTTTTCCCCAATAAAGCTGATTTTTAGGTCAACTATCCAATTGACTGATCAAAGATGTGATTCAAGGCTTGAAACTTGACATGAGTAATCTTAGGGGTCCATGATGATACTTGAAAGTAATATGAAGCATTGATAGTCCAAAAATCCTTGTGCAATCCCAAACCCTAATTTTAGGTTATCAGTGCATGATGAGATGCCTTAAGCATGTCAAAACCCTAATCCAGTCTTGAGTCAAAGAGATCTTGTGAGAAAATCTTGATAAATGAGAGGGAAAATTTTGGGGTACAACAACTTCCCATATTCAATCTTCTTAAACCTGAAGAGTTAGATTGGCGAGTTTTGCCATTCGTGACTTGAAGGTGAAAAAATGATTGGACACTAGAGTGCCCAGAAATTTGCACTCGACGATGCGCGGTTGAGGGAATGGGATTAAATATGCCATTTGGAGAGGTGATAGAATCTTGTTGGAGATGGGCTTGTAGATGCCATCCAAGAATGTTTGTTGAATTGTAAGTTGTAAGCTGAAAGAATGAGTGTCAGAATGGCGTCCGTGTCTGGAGCGTATCTGAACTATATATGAAAGCTGAATTTGAATGAGTATCAGAATGGCATCCGCGTCTGGAGCATATCTGAACTGTATCTGAATTTGAAATCTGAATGAGTATCAGAATGGCATCCGTGTCTGGAGCATATCTGAACTGTATCTGAATTTGAAATCTGAATGGGTATCAAAATGGCATCCGTGTCTGGAGCGTATCTGAGCTGTATTTGTAAGTTGTAATCTGAATGAGAATCAGAATGGAATCCGTGTCTGGAGCATATCTGAACTGTATCTGAATGTTGTATCTGAATGTTGTATCTGAATGTTGTATCTGAATGAGTATCAGAATGGCATCTGTGTCTGGAGCGTATCTGAACTGTATCATGATTGCATATCGTCAATGGTAACTGTTTAATCTTATCCTGAAAAGGGTAAAATGTTATCTAAAATACAAAGTCATGTTGCATGAAATGTATGATGCAATGTATTGACTTTATTAATGTTTATGATATATGGATGCAATGTATGTGCATGTGAGCTGATTTGCTGTATTGTTGTCTGCTTGAGGAAATCCCTGAATGCCACTGAGGATATGTTGAATTTTTATGTCTTGAAGTTGAAGTACTGATGAACTTTTGTTGAGAGAAATAAGTTCTGTCGTGAGGGCAATGCCATGTACTACTTGTAAGATCTGCTTGGGGAATCCTGAGAATTTTGACGACTTCTACTGGGATTAATAATTTGAAACTTTGTTCTGCTGGGGATTGAAATGGCGTATTATAGGGGATTTCTTATGGAATATCTTGGATACATTTCCCTACTCTATCAGTAATTATCTTTCGTTTTTTTATTTGTAAACAGTAATCATGTTCAAATGCATATGTTCATTAATGAATCATTGGACATTTTTGTAAACAAAACACAAGTGTAAAGAAAAAGACAAATAGTTTTTGCACTTTCAAAGGGGGCATCTTTGTATTGACTTTGAATAAATATTTTGTACAAAGGAGACAAACATTCTAGTAAGCGAATGCCGTCGTAAACAAGAAAAAATTAATACAAAGAAAGATAGCTATGTGTAATAATCCCATGGGGTTCCCATTCTGCTATAGCCTTCGTATCCCCGAGTATCTTGTCTATTTTCCTTGTCCGAAGATGATTGAATTGATCAGAAACTCTGAGTTTGTCAGTGGAAGCCAAAGGTTGCCCGTCAAATGATCTGACGGGACATAGTCATACGCTTTTATTCCCTAACTTTTTCCTGGACCGCCCTTTCGGGTTTTCAGTCCACCGAGAAACCCCTTTTTGCCCAAGTCTCCCTTTCGGGTTTTCAACTTGCCGGGTATACAGATTTTTTTATTTTATCCCTAATTTCTGCCCGAACCTTTTGGTTCGTCGGGATGCCCTTGTTTTGCCTAGGTATGTCAACCTAGCGGGTCTCTTATACGTAGTATCTTTTGACTATGTCCGTGTTCGCAGGGTGTGGCAGGTCGTCGCCATCCATGGTGGTCAAGATCATTGCTCCACCGGAGAATATGTTTTTGATTACAAATGGTCCTTCATAGGTTGGAGTCCATTTGCCCCTGGGATCACTTTGCGGCAAGATGATACGTTTGATCACTAAATCCCCAACTTGATATACTTGGCGTCTGACTTTCTTGTTGAAAGCCTTGATCATCCGCTTTTGATACATATGACCATGGAAAACAGTAGTAAGTCTCTTTTCATCAATCAAATTCAGTTGATCAAGTCGAGTCTGGATCCAATCGTCTTCATTCAACCCTGCATCTTTCATAATCCTCAGAGAGGGGATCTGAACCTCAATAGGCAAGACAACCTCTATGCCATAAACCAAAGAATAGGGTGTTGCCCCGGTTGATGAGCGAGCCGTGGTACGGTACCCGTGGAGAGCGAATGGTAAGATTTCATGCCAGTCTTTGTATGTGACTGTCATTTTCTGTATGATCTTCTTAATGTTTTTATTTGCAGCTTTGACAGCACCATTCATCTTTGGCCGATAGGGAGAAGAATTATGATTCTGGATCTTGAATTGCTTGCATAACGCAGTGATCATAGTGTTATTGATATTTGTACCATTGTCAGTGATGATCCTTTCCGAGATACCGTATCGACAAATAAGGTTTTTCTTGATGAAGCGGGCAACAACATTCTTGGTAACAGAGGCGAAGGAAGCTGCTTCAACCCATTTTGCAAAATAGTCAATGGCCACTAGGATGAAGCGGTGTCCATTGGAGGCTGTAGGCTTGATTTCTCCAATCATATCAATTCCCCACATAGCAAAGGGTCAAGGAGCCGTCAAGACATTCAGAGGAACCGGAGGTACATGCACTTTGTCAGCATAAATTTGACACTTATGGCAGGTCCGAGAGTGTTGATATCAATCTTCCTCCATGGTAGACCAATAATAGCCTGCCCGTAGGATTTTCTTCGCCATCCTATGCCCACTGGAGTGAGTGCCAAAAGTACCTTCATGTAATTCAGCCATGTTCTTTTCAGCTTCAAACTTATCCACACACCGAAGCAAAATGGAATCGTGATTGTGTTTGTACAGGATGCCATTACTAAGGAAGAATTTAGCAGAGAATCTCCTTAAGAACTTCTTATCATTGGTTGAAGCTCCTCCTGGATATTCTTGATCCTCGAGATACCTCTTAACTTCGTGAAACCAAGGCTGGTCCACTATTTCTTAAGTATTAATCTCGTGACAGTGTGTTGGTTCATCCATTCGTTCGATGGTGATCTGGGGAGCCTCGTTATCCCAATTAAGTTTAAACATAGATGACATTGTGGCTAGAGCATCTGCTAGCTGACTTTCTTCTCGTGGGAAATGCTCGAAGGTAATCTTCTCAAAATGTGATAGCAATGTCAAAACATGTTCTTTGTAAGGGATAAGGTTTGGGTGCTTAGTGTCCTACTCCCCTTTGATCTGACTGATGACCAAATCTGAATCTCCAAATACATCTAAAGATTTGATTCCCAAGTCTATGGAAGATCTGAGACCGAAGATGCATGCTTCGTACTCCACCATGTTGTTTATACAGTTGAAGTAAAGTCTGGAAGTAAAGGGAGTATGACACCCTTATGCAGATATGAGTACGGTGCCGATACCATTTCCAAGTGCATTGGATGCCCCATCAAAGAATAGGGTCCATTGGGATTCTTGTTCAGGTCCGTCATATGGCCTGATTTCTTCACAGTTGTCTAATGTCATGATGTCTTCATCCGGGAATTCAAACTTCATGGACTGATAGTCTTCTACAGCTTGGTGATCAAGATGATCAGCCAATACATAGCCCTTTATAGCTTTTTGGGTAGTATACTGTATGTCGTACTTCGTTAGGATCATCTGCCATCTAGCTATTCTCCCAGAAAGAGCAGTTTTGTCGAAGATATATTTTATCGGATCCATCTTAGATATCAATAAGGTAGTATGAGTCAGCATATACTATCTTAGCCGGCGAGCAGCCCATGCCAGAGTGCAGCAAGTTTTCTCGAGCAGTGAATATCTGGTTTCACAGTCGGTAAACTTTTTTCTCAGGTAATCAATAGCGTTCTATTTTCGGCCAGACTCGTCATGCTGCCCCAATACACACCCCATTGAGTTTTCTAAAACAGTCAGATACATGATCGACGGTATTCCCTCGACTGGTGGTATCAACACAGGAGGCTCTTGTAAGTATTCTTTGATTTTGTCAAAAGCAACTTGGCACTCATCATTCCATCTGACTACTTGATCTTTCTTCAATAGTTTGAAGATTGGCTCACAAGTAGCTGTTAAGTGAGAAATGAATCTGGCAATATAGTTCAAGCGTCCCAAGAATCCTCTGACTTCCTTCTTAGTACGAGGAGAAAGCATCTCTTATATTGCTTTAACTTTGGCAGGATCGACCTCAATACCTTTGTTACTGACGACAAAACCTAGGAGTTTACCGAATCGTACTCCAAATGTGCACTTATTTGGATTCAACCTCAGCTTATACTTCTTCAGTCTTTCAAACATCTTTTTTAAGTGATCAAGGTGTTCTCCTTCCGTTTGCGATCTGGCTATCATATCATCTATGTAGACTTCTATTTCATGATGTATCATATAGTGAAATAAAGCTACCATGGTGCGTTGATAGGTTTCCCCATCATTCTTCAATCCGAATGGCATCACCTTGTAGCAGAATGTGCCCCACTGTATGACAAATGTAGTTTTCTCCATGTCCTCAAGGTGCCATTTTGATTTGGTTATAACCTGAGAATCTGTCCATGAAGGAAAACACTTTGTGTTGTGCAGTATTGTCAACCAGGATATCAATGTGGGGGAGTGGAAAATCATCTTTAGGGCTCGCCCTATTCAAATCTCTATAATCTACACACATTCGTACTTTGCCATCTTTTTTAGGTGCGGGAACAATATTGGCAACCCATTGAGGATAGGAAGTGACAGCCAAGAATCCAACAGTGAATTGCTTCATGACCTCCGCTTTGATCCTTTCTGACATATCAGGTCTCATGCGGCGAACTTTTTGTTTTACTGGCGGGCAGTCTTCTCTAGTAGGCAAACGATGTACCACGATGTCTGTATCAAGTCCTGGCATGTCTTCATATGACCAGGCAAAGATCTCAACAAAGTCATGTAACAGCTGAATCAGGCGCTCTTTGACACTGGGTTCCAGATTGGCACCCACCTTGACCTATTTTTTATCCTCTTCGGTACCCAAGTTGATTGTATCCATAGGTTCTTTGTGAGGCTGAATGGCTCTTTCCTCTTGCTGTAGCAGTCTGGCAAGTTCCCATGGTACCTCACAATCTTCCTCACCTTCGTCTTCGGCTTGGTAGATTAGATCCTCAGAGTCACAAAGGGCCATAGCAGTATCGTTACCCATGGGATCCAGAATGGATGGATAGCTGCATTTGTGAGTGTGGGTGTGTGTAAGGGTATAGCCATATTTAAAAGAAAATAAAATGTAAAAGAAAAAAAAACAATGAGCACAAAAGTTTGTATACGAAAAACGTCCATGATTCATTGAATGTCATATGAATATGAAATAATAACCCTTACAAATGGACCATTGTTCCTCGGGCAAGACACAATATTTTAGGAGTGCGAATTGTTTGTGAATATTACAGACCCAACAATAAAAAGAAAAGATAAATTACTGAGGGATGAAAGTTATTGGGACAAAGTCTTTGGCCTCCCAATTGCGGAGTTCTCCATTGATAGTTGGAAATATCCAATCCTCCAAGTTGCAATCCTCTTCACCATCTTCTACCGCATTGACCTCTCGGTTGCTAATCTTCAAGGGTGGCCCTCCAGCACGGGCACGACGTACATCCTTTTGAGCACTTGAAGTGAAACCTAAGCCAAACTTGTCAGATTTATACGGGATGTCTGGAAGTTGCCCCCAGATGGTGCATCCACCTTCCTCTACTACTGCTTTGGTGTCCTTTAGAGATGACATTCGGAGTGGGGGTCTTGTAATCTTGGGAATCTGGGACACAGTCTTGGTCACTGATACCTCTCGGGGGACCTCTTCGAAGTGTTTAAAAGGAGTTTCAATGAACTCACCGTCTAATTCCATATACCGAAAGGAATTGAGATGGCTAATCATGTATTCTTCCTCTCCATGGACAGTTATAATATTTCCTTGAACCGGATATTTCAACATCTGGTGCAATGTAGAGGTGACAACACCAGCATTATGGATCCATGGTCGTCCTAGCAGACATGAGTAAGAGGGGCAGATGTCCATTACATAAAAGGTTGAATTGAAAGTTTGAGTCCCAACCTTTATGGGGATATCTACCTCCCCGTGTACCATCCTCTTCGAGCCATCAAATGCCCTTACTACTATGTTACTTGGCTTTAACGTCAGTCCTTCGTAGTCAAGTCTGTCAAGAGCTTTCTTCGGCAAAACATTCAAAGATGAGCCAGTATCCACCAAGACTTGGGCCAGAGTTGTGCCCCTACATTCCATAGAGACATGTAACGCCTCGTTGTGCTTTCTTCCCCTTGGTGTCAGATCAGCATCTGAGAAGCCTAGGTCGTTAGTCGCTGTCAGACTGGCCACACAATCTTGAAATTGGTCAGCATACGTCTCTTGAGGCACATGTGCTGTTTTAAGAAACTTCACCAAGGCTTTCACATGTGCCTCTGAACACAGTAGTAATGCTAGCATGTAGATTTTGGAGGGAGTTTTCCCCAACTGTTCGACTACGTCGTAGTCGCTCCTCTTTATAATTTTTAAGATCTCCTCCATTTCTTTCTTGGAAGCCTCGGGAATAGTCAGTGATTGAGCCTTCGTCCGGACAGGCTCTACCTGAATACTTTTTCCTCGGGTTTCAGCAGCAGGAGTGTTGGTAGGAATGACATCAGGGGTTATAACGACTTCACCAATAGGAGCACTTGCAGAGATGATTATGGGTACAGAAGTAACCTTTGGAGCAGCCACGGGTCCAAAAATTTCCTTTGGGGGGGGGGGCAATCTCTGGAGAAAAGATTCTACCGCTTCGGGTAATTTTACTGGTTCTGGAAATATTGCTAATGTCTGAATCTTCTTCTTCAGAGTTTATCTCTTCGGCGGCCAGCCCATCTTGTTTGATGCCATGGTAGTAAATGTCCCCACCGTAATTCCATGGCACAGTTTTGTCTGATTCATATGGGACTGGCCCAGGCATTGTGATTATTAGAGGAGTTGCTTTCGGAACCGATGTAATTCTAACGGGTTTTTTGGAAACCCAAGAAGAATTGGCGGATATGGTAATGATTGAAACATCTTCAACAGAAATAGGTGAAACATGAGTACTTTCAAACAAAATCTCTTTGTTGTCTATCAAGCATTGAATGCCTATTTTTAGCAAAGGGCAATCAGTTGGTGAGGATAAGCAGAGGTGGCAGTCTTTATTACAGCCTGGGAACACACCGACTTTCAAAAAATTTATCTTAATGATTGGAAATAGAGTCACGAGTTCATCAACTGTGGTAACAAACAAATCTTCTTCAATAGAATTGGTGTTGTGACCATGTCTGGGCATGGGAGCAGAGATAACATTTGGCTTCTCGGGCGCATCAAACTCAATTTCTTTTGCTTCAATGAGATCTTGTATTTTGTTTTTCAAGGCCCAACAATTATTAGTATTGTGCCCATGACTTTCGGAGTAATATGCGCAACGAGCATTGGGGTGGTAATGAAGGGATGTCGTGTTGGGGTTTTTTGGAGCTTCTTTCAGGGTTACCAAATTGGACCTCAAAAGATGCGGTAATACTTGAGACGGAGTCATATTGATTCTGGTGAATTGCCGGACTGGCCTCTCCACCCTTGGTTGATTACTTCTTTGTTGATCATATGTAAGCTTTGGAATCATAACAGCCCCTACCATTGGTCGGCGCTCGGCTCTCTCTTGGTTTCTTTGTGGATAAACATCAGATACCTCTTTCTTACTGATAAAAGGCTTCCTCACAGCTGTAGAAGAAGATGAATCCTTCTAAATCTTTCCGCTTCTTATGCCAGCTTCCACCCTCTCTCCGGTCAGTATTAACTCAGTAAATCCTGCAGATGAGCTTCCAATTAAATGGTTGAAGAAAGGGCCTGATAAAGTGCCTAAGAACATGTCCACCAATTCCCTTTCAGACAGAGGGGGTTGGACTCTCCCAGCCAGATCTCTCCACTTATGTGCGTAATCCTTGAAACCTTCATTAGAAATCATAGCCATACTCTGAAGTTGAGTACGGGTAGGCGCCAAATCATCATTGTATTGATATTGCTTATAGAAAGTTGCGGCCAGATCTTCCCAATTATGGAAGTTGGCTCTTTCTAGTTGGTAAAACCAGTCGAGTTGTGTTCCATATAGATTATCCTGGAAAAAGTGCACCCACAAGTCTTTATCAGCGGAGTAAGGTTGGATCTTTCTTACATATGATCGGAGGTGCATCTTAGGGCATGACACTCCATCATATTTTGCAAACAAAGGCACTTTGAAATTCGGGGGAATCACAATACCTGATACTAGTCCCAAGTCTTCAAAATCTATGCCCGATACTCTTTGTATTTCCATTGCGTTCAAACGCTCTTCGAGATGTCTGTACTTGTCATCAACTGGAGGATACTGCTCCTCAGAGTAGTCTTCCTCTTCTTCCTCCTCTTCAGATTCTGACGAGACCGTTGTTTCCTTGCCTTTCCCTTCTCCTTCACCGGATGCAAAATTCAAAGTCCTTCTTGTCTGTTCATGAAATCTTCTCCCCATATTCAAGACTCCATTTACTTTCTTGGTTTTCTTTTTCTTCTCTTGAGCTAGCAGAGTCTTCAATTCTTCTTGCCCCTTGGCCAGGGTTGTGAGCAACTGTTGAAACTGTGTGTTCTGAGTTTAGAGGTCTTTGACTGTTTGTTTGAGATCCATCTTACTGAAATAAACAGCAGAGAGATGAGGAAACTTGTTACAAAAGACCTGTTTATGTTATGATGAATGATATGTGCATATGAAATGTTTTCAAGGATTTCAAAGATTCAAGTTCGTTTTAGACAAAAAAGATACACACGTTATATTAATAAGATAAAGTTTGAGTACATCAATGCCCCTTGGACAAAATAATACAAAACTTTAAGATAAAAAAGTAGTGCACATCCTTTTTGGTGCGATGTAGGCATTTAGAGTTCGTTCCTCATGAAGTAGCCTAGTGAGTTCCAAAACCTTCTTCTCGCTTGCGTAGAATTGGGCCTCGAACGTATCTCGCTCTCCTTTGAGTTGTATCCAATCCCTTTGTAGGTCTTTAAGAGATGTGGGCATGTCAGGATGTAGGATAGTGTATGGAACTTCTCCCTCCTTAACAGGCTCAATGATCACCGGGAGGATGGAAGGATAAGGCATCATAAGACTTTGAGCACGAGTTCATACCCATTTGAGGTAAGGCTCAAGAGGGATGGAATTCTTGTGCCCCAAAGTCTTGCTATCTACCTTGTTTAGCATCCTCCAAGCTCGGATGAATCTCTGGAGAAGACCTTGATCATCGTTATCGTAGTCGAATACCAAACCTTGAATCAGCATCTCGTACGGGCCATCTCTTCGGACATAACCAAACTGTCTTAAAGCTAAACATGGTTTATAGGTGATTCCTCCCCTAATTCCAAGTAAAGGGACATTAGGGAATTCTCCACAACGGTCAACAATGATAACATTCTCTTTGAATCGGGAGCACCAATGAATGTCTGAATGTTTGAGCATCATTAACCTTTGTGACCACCTTGAACCTTGCTCATTCCTTAAGACTGACTGGGGAAGATGAGAAATAAACCATCTTGCCAGAAGAGGAGTGCATAACATAAGGACACCTCTTTTCCTCATTGTGCGAGTGTGAAAAGAGTGTAGGATATCCCCTAGCAATGTAGGCACCAGGTTGCGTGACATGAAGATTTTGACGGTGCTCACATCTATGAGTTGGTCATGATTGAGGAACAAGACCATCCCATAGATAAGAAGAGCCACAATTTCCTCAAAGGCTTGCAAGTCTAAGGAATTCCAACAGCTTTGGGCTTTCTCAAACAGGAACTTTGCTAAGAAGCCTTTGACATCACTCCCAGTTTCCCAATGAGTTGTGACATCAGATGAGTGCAAGTGCAGAACTTGAGCAATCTCTTCTGGCTTTGGGTCTCTTTCCGTACCGTTGAAAGGTAGTTGATTGAGAATGGGAATCCTCAAGAGTTGAGATAATTCTTCCAAAGTAGGCACAAGCTGGTAGTCGGGAAATGTGAAGCAATGGTGCAAAGGATCAAAGAACTGAAAAAGCACCTTCATCATATCCTCATTTGTGTTGGAGGTGACCAAGTTGAGTAGACGACCATGTCTCTTGGTGAATGGAGAGTTCTCAGGGATCCTTGAAGCTAGATCCTTAAGTTGTGGAAGAATTCTTACAAGGTTGACTTGGATAGTTTTCCTGTAGAGTGAATCCATATCCTACAAAGCAAGAACAAAGATGAATCCCCAAAATCCTTTAAATGGTTAGTGGATGCATATGATGTTCATGATGTCCATGATGTTATGTACAAGTATGCATATACAAGCAAAGCAAACAAGTTCTTAGTTTAGGCTTGCATGGGGTTTTATAGGTAAGTACCCTCTTGAAGTTTAGTTGGCTTAAACCTTTCCTAGTAATAGTAATCGGATTCTAAGGAGCTCAATATCACTGGATTGTTTCCTTGGTCATTGTTTCAGCTCAAGCCTCTTTAATGGCGACCGAAATATCCCAAGAAACCAAACCTCAATGAGTGTAGTATCGAGTATCTACCAACTTCGGACTGCACCAAAGCCGATCATCTCACTACATCCTAAAGGCCAAGTTGGTCAAGTAAAGGTTCTAAAAGTTCATTAGTGCTTCACGACATAACTCAGCGGCCCCGTATTCTATTTGATTAACTCAAAGGCTACTGGTACCCACAAATATGTCACACTAACATAGCTATTGCTTAGACCATGTCGGTATACCCCGCACAGTTTCCACAATGTATTGCTATTTACCTATAATGTATCCCAAATCCGGGTAGAGGATTTCAAACTTAAAAAAAGAACCATAATGTAAAGCAAACAAGTCAAACAAAATAAGCAAATAAATGTGATCTAGCCCTAAGGTAACCCCACTTTTAAAAAATATTCCCCAACAGAGTCGCCAGTTCTGTGATACGGTGGGAGAACTGACTTGAGGTTTTGCATTTTATCGCAAATGTCACGGTTAGCAAGAATCGCCACCGACTTTTCTTTTATCCAAAAGGAAAGGTGAAAAAGCACAGGAAAGACCTTTGAGATGTTTTCTTGAGTTCGGGGGGTAGATTATGAAAAGGGAAGGTATTAGCACCCTTTTTATCCATGGTTTTCCATGGGCTCTTAGTTACTTGCTAGATCACTTGCTTTTGTTTTGAAATTGTGATTTGTGTGATTTTTGAAATTATTTTGTAAAGAGGCCATTGTTTAGGCAATCTTTGTAATGATTCTCGTTCGTAAGAATGTATACAAAGATGTTTGTCTTTTTGAAAATGTTTTCAATGTTTGTAAGATGTTTGGAAATGTGTGTGTTTGTTTTGAAAATAACAAGGATAGTTGTTTTGAAATGGAGCTAGTAACTAGAAGCAATCTAACTACTCAAATGTCTTTCCTATTCATTTTCTTTTCCTTTGATATTGCTGTCTTACCATTGATTTGGTAAGCAACCCTATCTTTGGATGTAAACGGGACGGGCATGGATCATCGTATAACCATGATTAGCAATGTTGCAAAGTATCTTAGCATTTTTGAGGGACCAAGATCATTTTGTAAGGCAACTTAGAATAGCGTCATCGAGAGACTATGATCTTATATTTGTATGTTTTTCCAAGATACTTCGCATGCGTAATATGGCTATTTTTGTATAAGGCAACCAAGTGGAGAAACCCTAAGGATGCTTGTGTGCAAGTGTTTTATTTTCATGCTTGATTTTGTCTTGGATTTAGGGTTTTCTATTTGATTTATTTTGATCTTGCCATACAAACCCTAATTACTAACATGGTATATAAAAGCGGTAAATTGCATAATTTAAAGATTACTACGCTATTACAACATTGTATGGGAGGGGGGAATACAAATTATAAATGGGGATTTGCAATAATGTAAATCTAATTAAGCTATTACAACCAAATCGAATTTGTACGAATATTTGAATAAATAAATATACAATATAAATATGCAATGATATGTATGCAAGAAAAAGATTTTTGTTTTATATGCAAAAGAATTTTGACCTAATCCTAGTATCTTAAGAAAAAGAAATTAATTCTTAAAAAAAATGGTTAACCCTAGTTTTTAATTTAAAAGAAAATAAAGTTCCTTAAGTATTTTTTTTGTATATTTTTGTATTAAAAATAATAAATAATATTTGATGAAAATATTTTGTCTTTTTATATGTCAAAATAAATACTTATGAGTAAGAAAGAAAAAGATAAAAATATATATGAATTTAATTTATTTTTACAAGTTTATTTAAGAAAGATAGTTAGTATACATTTAAAATAAAAATATATTTTTTTATATGAAAATAAAATAAAGTAAAATAAAATTCAATATTTATCATATTTATATTTTTCAGGATTTTTATGTGCTAAAGAAAATATTTTAATAAAACAAATATGAAAATAAAATAAATAATAAAAGATTGGGCCAAGGGTGCTGCAAGCAAACAGGGGGTAATATGTTAGAAAAAAATAAAAGGCCCAAGAACCAAGCCCACGCTGCCAAAAATGCCAAAACTGAAGCTGAAAAAAATGAGAAAAATGTAAAAGATAGCGCCAAGGTTCGAACCCATGACCTATGCATTGCCAGCGCGCTACCTTGCCACTGGAGTGGCTGTACATCTGTTAGTTTATATGAAACAATACAAACATAACATATAAAGCCTTCTTGCCCTGTACTTCATCTTCTTCCTCATGCTGGCCAGAAGCTCTGTATCTTTCTCATCTTTCCATGAAAATGGAAACTTTCAACGTGAAAATGATAGTACTCTTTCCCACGATTTCAGACATGTAACTTATGGAAACTAACAATCAAAGATTAAAACGAATTTTAAAAACCCTAATTTCAACCCTAATTTTTACAGAAATTTGAACTCCAAAATTCTCTATACATAATGAACAGAAATGAAATCTATGCACATGGTTGGTTTCAGCACAATAATATCTACCATTTTCTTTCACAAATCGTGGCCAATGGATGAATGTATGAAGAGATAAAAGTTAGAGTTCTTACCTCTTTCAGCTGAGATCGTGAATGGAGTTTGGGTGAGATTTAGGAAGGCCTGAAGGTTCTTTTAGCTTGCTTGAATCCCCCTGAGTGTGTTCCAATCCCTGCCTTGCTTTGAAGGTGCCTGAATCTCTCTATCCAAGTCAACCTGCAAGCTTAAAAAACAAAAATGGCAGATAGAGAAAGATGTGTTACAGTGAAGGGTTGATGGTCTGGAACACTTAGATATGAGGTAGGTAAAGTGTTTTTGTGTATAAAACTTGAAACGCACGAGCCAATTTGTGGATTGTTATGCTTGGCCACAAACTGCAAGTTTTTGACAGGTTTTTGGTGATATGGAGTTTTTGAGTATTTTTGGCCTTGAGCAATCGTGTTCTAAGTTGTAATGTGTTTGTGTATTAGTATAGAGAAGGATTCAAGTCAGCTCTACAATAGATTTTTGAGTTCTAGGCTTTTTGCACACTTTCTTGCTTTTGAAGCAAAGTGAAGAGACAAGTCTCTACATGCTTGTACTGGCCTGTTTGGAGTTAGTACAAGTCTTATACAACTTATATTTGGTTTATAGGACTTGTGTATGCAAAGAAAACAGGTCCAATGCTCAAGAAATGAAAAGTTACAAAAGTTATGCTTTTCCAAAATGGCAATGGCAACTTTGTGCCATTTATGGAATTAAAGCTTGGACAAAGAATCTTGTGCTTGGATTAAGGATTTATCATCTGTGTAAGCATTAAATTATGAAGTTAGAAACAAGTTTGAGACCTGTAAAGCAAGGATTAGGAAGCATAGGTTCTGATTTGAATTTTGTTCTTCATGAACTGGCTTGAAATCAAAGTGAGAAATTGCCAACATATCTCTTCGATTCTCTCTACTCAAACATGATCTCAAGGAGTTCTTTGACATTTTGGAAAGCTTTAAGTGTGCTATATAAATCATATTTGAAATTCATTTCAATATTCCTCTTTGAACTAGGTGAAAAATTGCCATGAAGTTAGGTCAAAAACCTGCCTAAATTAGGGCAAAATTTCACTAAGTTATTTAGTTCATGAGCATGTATTCATAAAATTATATCTTGAAATACAAGCATCTTTAGGAAAAAATGTGTGAAGAAAAGTTTTAGATCTCATGGAGTTCTACAACTTTCATGTTGAGAACTTTCTTTTAATCACCTTGCATCATGGTGGAAATTTAGCTTAAAGTTGAGAAAAAATAAGAAATTTTCTATACTTAGAAAAATTTCTAAGTTAAGAAAATTTCAAATTTTAAAACCAAATCTTCAATATTTTACTTCTTAATGAACAAGTTTCACATTTTGACATGTTTTGATGAATTGTGATCCTTGGTACTTGATTTTGACCAAAAAGTCAAAGTTTGACTTTTCAGTATACAGTTGACTTTTGATCAGTTGACTGCAAATTTCATCTGTCAATCCAATAAAAATGCAAAGTTTTGAACCATGTCATTAGGTAAAGATGATACAAATGAACCCTTGAAATCATGCTTCAAACCAATTGGTCATTTGTTAGGTCAAAAATCAGAAATTGCCCTTTCTCATTCAAAACCCTAATTTTGACCATTTTGCCCCTTTGATGATTTGATCAAATTTATTGAGGAATTATGGTCCAAACTTGATCAAATGATACATATGAGTCTAAAATGTTGATGTGGATCAAAAATTATGAAGTTTGACTGTAAATTGGCCATGGTTGACTTTTTCCCCAATACAACTGATTTTTAGGTCAATTGTCCAATTGACTGATCAAAGATGTGATTCAAGGCTTGAAACTTGATATGAGTAATCTTAGGGGTCCATGACGATACTTGAAAGTAATATGAAGCATTTAAAGTCCAAAAATCCTTGTGAAATCCCAAACCCTAATTTTAGGTTATCAGTGCATGATGAGATGCCTTGAGCATGTCAAAACCCTAATCCAATCTTGAGTCAAAGAGATCTTGTGAGAAAATATTGATAAATGAGAGGGAAAACTTTGGGGTACAACACTATACGTGTGATTTTTTAGAATAATCATGACATCATAAGCATGGCATATCATACTAACCATTTCAACGATTTTCTAGGGCTCATCTTTGCTTTGTTTTGTAGGACATGGCATCCGCCCGCACGAACACTATCCATATTAACCTTGTGAAAGTACCTCCTCAACTAAAGGACTTGGCACTAAGGATTCCTGAAAGCTCTCCCTTCACTGAAAAACATGGTCGGCTGCTCAGCTTGGTCACTGCAAAACCTGATGAAGAATTGTTAAAAGTTATATTTCAGTTCTTTGATCCTTTGCACCACTGCTTCACCTTCCCGGACTACCAGCTAGTGCCTACTATGGAGGAATTTTATCGATTTTTAGGGGTACCTATTCTTGATCAGTTACCTTTCAACGGTACGGAAAAACATCTGAAGCCTGAAGAGATTGCTCGAGCTCTATCCTTACAACGGTCCAATGTAGTGACAAATTGGGGAACCAGGGGAAGTGTCCAAGGAATCCCGGTTAAATTTCTATTCGAGAAAGCTCACTATTTTTAGGATACCCTAGATTTACAAGCTTTTGAAGAGGTATTGGCACTCCTCATCCACGGGATGGTATTATTCCCTAATGCAGACCAACTCGTAGATGTGAATACGATTAAGGTTTTTCTGTTTCATAATCCGGTGCCTACATTACTTGGGGATATTCTACACTCTCTGTATGCTCTCACTCTTAAGAGAAGGGGGACCCTCCTGTGTTGCACCCCTCTATTGGCTAGGTGGTTTATTTCGCACCTACCCAGGTCTATTTTAAAGAATGAACAGGGTATGAAATGGTCTCATAGGCTGATATCCCTTACACATTCTTTGGTGTTCACGGTCCTCAGAAGATGTTACCATCATCGATCACTATGGTGAATTCTCTAATGTCCCTCTCTTAGGTATTAGGGGAGGAATCACTTATAACCCTTGTCTGGCACTGCGACAGTTTGGTTATGTGAGACAGGATGGTCCTCATGATACACTTATCTAAGGAATTGCCTTCGACTATGAGAATGATGCTCAGGGTTACCGCATAAGGTTCATGCGAGCTTACGGCATGGTATATAAAGTTGATAGCAAGACACTGGGGCACAAGAATTCCATCCCTCTTGAGCCTTATCTCAAATGGGTACGATCCCGTGCCCAAGGTCTTATGATGCCTTACCCTACTGTCCTACCAACGATAGTTGAACCAATTGCTGAAGGAGACACTTCTTACCTTGTCCTCCATCCTGACATGCCAACTGATCATGAGGAGTTACAGAAATCCTGGGTTCAACTTAAAGAGGAGTGAGATACGTTTGAAGCTCAACTCTATGTCAGTGAGAAGAAGGTCCTGGAGCTCACTAGGATACTTCATGAAGAGAGGAGCATAAATGCCTACATTGCACCAAAGAGGATGCGCTCCTGGGAAACCTAATTTTCTTTTTTACTTTAAGTTTTTTTTTTATTGTAAGCCTAAAAGGCATTCTTTGTAACAATTTGAACTTATTAATACAATTAACGTGTGTTTCTTTTGGTTAAACAAATTTGAGCCTTTAAGAGTCCTTGAAATCATTGCATATGCATACCATCCATGACATTGCATAAACAGGTACCATTACAGGTTTCTCATCTTCTTCGCTGTTTATTTCAGCAATAATGTCTTCTGAATAAATCATCAAAGATCTCCAGGCACAAAATTCCCAATTTCAATAAATGTTCCTCACTTTGGCAAAAGGGCAGGAAGATCTGAAGGCCCTTATTCTGAAGGAAAAGAAGAAGAAGAAGAAGAAGACCTCTGGTGTTCTGAATCTGGGCAGAAGGTTCATGGGGTGTTAAAGCAACTAGTTGATCTGACCTCCTCGTATAAATAAGGGGAGAATCAAGAGAGAGAGAGGGACAAGGGAGAAGGACCCTAGCCCTTAAGTTTCTGATAATGACACAAACTACAATGATGAGAAATATCCTCCCATTAAGGATAGATACAAACAGTTAGAGGATCGGATGAGCGCAATGGAGATCCAGAGAATACTAGGGCTGGATTTTGAAGAGCTAGGTCTGGTATCTGGGGTAGTCATCCCACAGAAGTTTAAGGCTCCAGTTTTTGCAAAGTATGATGGGGTGTCTTGTCCCAAGCTTCATCTTTGTTCCTATGTGAGGAAGATTCAGCCTCACACTGCTGATAGGAATTTGTGGGTCCATCTCTTTCAGGGCAGTCTATCCGGGACTCAGCTTGAATGGTTCTATCAGCTGGAAGGAACCAACATTCGCAACTGGGAGGATTTCGCTGCTGCTTTTTACAAGCAGTATCAATACAATGCTGACCTTGCCCCTACTCGTACTCAACTCCAGAGTATGTCCATGGGTGCAGATGAAGGTTTTAAGGACTATGCGCAGAAGTGGAGAGATCTAGCATGGAGAGTCCAACCCCCTTTGTCTGATAGGGAGTTGGTTGACATGTTTCTTGGGACGTTGTCTAGTCCATTCTTCAATCACCTGATTGGTAGCTCCTCAGCTAGTTTCGCCGAGCTGATATTAACTGGAGAAAGGGTAGAAGTTGGGATCCGGAATGGCAAGATCTAGAAGGACACTTCTTCGAGTTCAGTGAAGAAGCCCTTCGCGGGTAAGAAGAAGGTCAGTGCCATTTACAACCCAAGAGGTCAAAGCAGAGTTGAACGTCGTCCAACGGTAGACGCTGTAATGATACCTAGGCTTGCGACTACCCTACAACGAAACAATCAGCAAAGGGTAGAAAGACCACAAAGGCAGTTTACCCGGATTAATATGATATTGAATGAGGTCTTACCCCATCTACTAAGATCCAACTTAGCAACCTTGAAGGAGGCTCCCAAGAATCCTAACACCACATCTCCTCGGTATAATCCAAACGCTTGGTGTACTTATCATTCTGAGAGTCCAGGCCACGATACAAATGACTGCTAGGCTCTGAGAAATAAGGTACAAGATCTAATTGAAGCGAAGGAGATTGAGTTTAATGCTCCGGAGAAGCCTAATGTCATAACGGCTCCCATGCCCAAGCACAACTGTGGAGTTAATACCATTGATACTGATCTATTTGTTACCTCAGTTGATGAATTTTCCATTCCTCTCATGACTGTTAAGAAGAATTTGTTGTTAGCCGGTTTATTTCCGGGTTGTGGTGAAGGTTTCCACATGTGTTCATCTCTGCCCTCTGGTTTATATTTGCTGAAAGCAGGTATTCAACGCCTGATAGACAACTGAGAGATTTTGTTCGAAAGGACTGTGATTCCGATTGTTCCGTGTGAAGATGTTGCCATTATAACCATTTCCGCCAATCCTTCCAAGGTCTCCTCTAAAAGACCTGTTAGGATTACACCTGCTCCAAGAGTTGCTCCGCTGATAATCACTTTTCCTGGCCCTATACCGTACTCCTCGGACAAAGTTGTTCCTTGGAACTACGGTGCTTACGTCTATTACCATGGCGTAAAACAGAATTTGAAGACTGAAGAGGCTGATCCCGATGTCAGTAACATTATCAGAACCGGCAAGATTACCAGAAGTGGAAGGGTTTTCTCTCCCGAGATCTCCCTGAAGAAAGTCATTAAGCATGTTGTTATTTCATCTGCTGTTCCTACCGGTACTTCCGTTACTACTCCCGTTCTTACTCCAATTGTTATCCCTGTCGATGAGTCATCTGGGGCTCGGGACAAATAAGCTATAGGTGAGCATGCCCGGACGGAGGCACCTAGAAAGATTGTTGTGGAATCCTCTAAGCGAGAAATAGAGGAAATCTTAAAAATAATCAAGAAGAGCGACTACAATGTGGTCGAGCAGCTGGGGCAGACCCCTTCAATAATATCAATGTTGTCTCTGTTGTTATATTCTGAGGCCCATGCAAAGGCTTTGATTGCATTCCTCAAGACTGTGCATGTGCCGCAAGAAACCTCAACCGATCAATTCAAAGAATGTGTGGCCAGTTTGACTGCTGACAATGGGTTGGGTTTTTTAGATGTCGACTTGACACCAAAGGGGAGGAAGCATAATGATGCTCTGCATGTCTCGATCGAATGCATGGGAACTACTATGGCTCATGTGCTGGTGGACACTGGATCTTCACTAAATGTTCTGCCTAAGAAGGCTCTCGATCGGCTAGATTGTGAAGGCTTGACCCTAAAGCCCAGTAACATTGTGGTGAGGGCTTTTGATGGGTCGAAGAGAATGGTGCATGAGGAGGTGGACATCCCTGTCAAAGTAGGCTCTCAGACCTTTGGGTCCATCTTCTACGTGATGGACATCGGGCCATCATACTCTTGTTTGTTGGGTCGTCCTTGGATCCATGAAGCTGAGGTTGTTACTTCTAAACTACACCAAATGCTGAAATATCCGGTGAAGGGAAAGATCGTCAATGTGCACGGTGAAGAGGAGTATATGGTGAGCCACCTGAGCTCCTTCAGGTATGTGGAGATGGACGGGGAATTCATAGAGACTCCTTGTCAAAACTTTCAAGAGGTTCCCCAGATTTTGGCGTCAACCGAGACTACCACCAGCACCAAACCTCCTCTAAAGATGGCTTTTCTCAAGGATGCCAGAGCAGCAGTTGAAAAAGGTGGGTGTACCAATTAGGGACAACTCCCTGATTTACTCACAAAACTGACAAATTTGGTTTGGGCTTTACTTCAGGAACTCAAAATGTTATTCGACGCGCTCGGGCTGGAGGACCTCCCCTACGCATCAGTAATCATGGGGTTAACGCTATTGAAGACAACGAGGAAGATTCTGATATCGACAGTTGGATCTACCCGACTACCAACGGTGGACCTAGTAACTGGACGGCCAGAGATTTTATACCAATTTCTTTTGTTCAGCAGTAATTATCTTACTTATTTTCCAAGTTTGTAATAAATAATTTAAAACTCTAAAGCCTTGTGTCTTGCCCGAGGCACAATGGTTTTGTTTGTGAGGGATATTATATGTCATTTTCATATGTCATCAATAAAACATTGGATGTTTCTTGCATAGAAATATTGCGCTCTCTGTTTTTCTTTTCTGCTTTTTACTTTATCAATACAACTATGCTCTTACACACACTCACATATCAAACTGCAGATCCTTATCCACTCAGGATCCCATTGATAACGGTTATGTTATTTCCATCTATGACTTCGAAAATCCGATCAACCAAGCCGAGGACGAAGGTGAGGACGATTGTGAAGTACCCGAAGAACTTGCTAGACTGTTACAACAAGAAGAGAGGGACATACAGCCTCATGAAGAGCCAGTTGAGACGATAAACTTGGGCACGAAGATGGATAAAAGAGAAGTCAAGATCGGCGCAAATATGGAGACTAATGTCAAAAAACGATTGATACAGATGTTGCACGACTATTGTTGTACCCCAAAATTTTCCCTCCCATTTCCTCAATATTTTCTCACCACAAGACCCTTGGAGCTCAAGATCCAGTTAGGGTTTACTCTGCTCAAGACTCCTTCTTGCACTGTTGACCCAAATTAGGGTTTGAGTTTGCACAAAGATGTCTTGACCTAAAAGGCCCAAAGTGACTTTCATGCTTCATATTAGACTCACAAGTTTATCCATACCAAGTTTCAAGCCTTGATTTCAATCTTTGCCCAGTCAATTGGACAGTTGACCTAGAAATCAGCTGTATTGGGGAAAAAGTCAATTGTGGTCAATTGACAGTCAAACCTCATGATTTTTGACCCACATCAACATTATGAACTCATATGGACCATTTTATCAAGTTTGGATCACAATTCCACAAGAAATTTGATCAGATCATCAAAAGGGCAAAATGGTCATTTTTAGGGTTTTGACTGCACAAAGGCAATTTTTGACTGTTTGACCTAGCCAATGGCAAACCAAGCTCACATATGGACTCAAGGACTCAATGACATGGTCTTGACACATTCAACAAGTTCAAAATATCCCAAATACACAAGAATTGACAAATGAATTTTCCAGTCAATTGAGCCAAATTTGACTGTATACTGAAAAGTCAAACTTTGACTTTTTGGTCAAAATCAAGTGTCAAGATTCATTTTTCATCAAAACATGTCAAATAATGAAACTTTTTCATCAAGAAATCAAAAATCACAAATTAGGGTTTAAAATGAAGAAATTTCATAACTTAGAATTTTTCTAAGTTATGAAATTCCCTTATTTTTTCCTAACTTTGTCCCATCTTTTCATCAAGATACATTTGGAATCAAGGAAAACTCAAAACATGAAAGTTATAGTCTATTTAAAAATATACAACTTTGATTCACAAAGTTTCCTCAAAAGAAGCTTGTAGCTCAAGTTATGATTTTTGGAACAAGGGTGCAAAACATTCTTAACTTAGAAAATTTTTGACCTATTTTAGGCAGGATTTTTGCCTAACTTCATGGCCACTTTTCACATGTTTCCACTTGGAATTTCAACTTTCATTACAAAGATGGATTGTAGTACACATTCCAAGCTTTCCAAATTATCCAAGAACTTCTCAAACACCCTTGTGGTTAGGGAGAATCGAATTTGTCAATATGGGCAAACGTCACTTTGTTCATGAGCCATTTCCATGTTCATAACTTTGCATTTTTGAACTCAGCATGTGCAAGCTACATTACAGGCCTTTTATCTCATCCTCACTCAATAATTTAATGCAAATCCTTTGTGTTCAAGCCTTATCTTATGTGTTTAACCATTACATGCCAATTTAATCCATAATTAGAAAAAGCACATTATCCATTCTTGTAAAGTGGCACTTTATGTCAAGTTTACAATCTATGAGGTACAATGCAGATCTTTGAGGCACAAGTTCAGGAACCAATCCCACTGATCAAGACTAAAAGGTGCAGCATACTTGAGGGGCCTAGAGGAGCTTGTAACTCAACTTGTCATTTTTGCTTAAGATAGAAGAAACATTGCATAACTGAACAACAACTTTCATTCCTGCAATCAGAAGCCTAAGCAAACTTGTTGAACACATTCCAAACATCAAGCCTGACCTAAAACACGAGCCAACCACCTTCAACACCTCCCCAAACACAGAAACACCACTTTGCTGCACAAAACAGGGCACCTGCTGCAGATTGAGGTCCACAACTCAATCCATTCGTGCGCCTTAGCCAAAACCAGTCCATACACACTCCATAACATCCATACAAACTATTCCAAGCCCTAGCTTTAGACTGTAACACCTCTAACCAACTTCACCATTTTCACTTTTTCTGTTTTGCAGGTTGACTTCTATAGCTCGATTCATTTAGTTTCAAAGCAAGCTAAAGGTTGGAGAAGCATCCCTGAACTTCAAGCAAGCTATACAAGTCCTCACATTACATTGAAAGTACCTCCATTGTCACACACGAATCAAGCTGAAGAGGTAAGTTTTTGAACTTCTATCTCTCTATCCAGGCATAGTTAGGTTTAAGTTTGTGAAGAAAACATGTTCTAATCATAGCCCTGAAGCCATCCATATAGTTACTTTTCATTTATGTTGTGTGTGCTAAGAGTATTTTGAACCTGAACATTGACAAAAACTTAGGTCAGAAATTGGGGGAGAAGAAATTCTCTCTCATTTCTGAGAGTTAGATCAAGTTTTTTATATGTATGAACTCGTGACATGATGCTCTATAATGTTTGTGTTGTAAGTTTTTGTTAAAAGTCAAGGAATCAAGAGATAGCAGGGACAAGGCAAAACGCGCGTTTTTTGTATTTGAAAGGTGCTGGAGGTTGAAGACAAAGTCTTTGGGCTGGGCCTGTGTTGTTCTTTCTTTTTGCACCATCTTTTTTACACATACACCCCCTGGCCCATTTTGAGATATATTTGTCATTTTTGATTTTTTCCTTTTGATTTTGATTTTATATTTTTATCCAAACATGAAAAAACATTAAAAATATTTTTCTCACATTTTTTGCATTTTATTTAGTATTTATTTTGTTTCATTTAGTTTATATGTAAATAAATATATAAATACTTTTTATTTAAAATACTAGAAATAATACCAATACATTTTTATCTTCTGATTTTATTTTATTTTTTCTCTTGAAAACATTTTATAAAAAAATATACTTTTTTTTTGTAAATATTAAATATTTTATTTTTGTGCATATTTAATATATTTAGTAAATAATATAAATACATATATATTTATTAGAATATTTAGGACAAAAATACAAAATAATACATTTTTATTTTTATTAAATATTTGACCTCAAAAATCACTTTTTTACAATGTACTTTTTTATTATTATTATTTATTTTTGTACATAATTAATAAATGTTGTATATAATAAATAATTAATACTTCTTACTTAGAAAATTAGGGTTTTGCCCTAAAATATAAAAATATCCAAAATTATTCATTTTTATTTTTGTTTATTTGTCACATGAAAAATACCTTTTTAAATACATATGAAAATCATTTTTGCATCTTGCATATTTATTTTATTTTATTTAATTATTGTGCAATTAAATACCTTGTAAATTTCAATTTGGATGTAATAGTTTAGATTTAATTTTTTCTTGCTAAATATCCCCATTTGAACATTTGTACCCCCATCCCATAATTGTGTTGTAATAGTTTAGGACTTTAAATTTCGCACTTTAAATCTTTTTAAATATGCCATGATAGAATTAGGGTTTTGTATGTAAAAATCAACCAAACAAATAGCTTGACCTAATTCAAAGATAACAAAGCATGAAAATGAACAAACACCAATCACACTTGCACCCCTTAGGGTTACTCCACTTGTTGCCTTCAATAATGGGCCATATTGCATGTTAGGTGTCTTTGGCAAAACAAAACAATATCAAATGATCATAGTCCCTCGATGACGCTTTCGAAAGTTACCTAAAAATGATCAAGTCCCTCAAAGGAAAAAGTTTCCAAAGACACTTGGCACTGTAAGTGCCCTGGCTGGAGAGTTGGCCTCATTTGTAAAACAAATAAGAAAGCAAGTTTACCCAGATCCCCTCTGTTGTTTTAATATGTGGTGTTAAAGAAGTTCAACATCTGGACCAACATGTTGTGTAAAATGTCACAACATCAGCATGTGACATCGCGCCTGAAACTAAGTACTGATGTTATATGTTGAATGTTTGTAACAGCTGTGACTTATAACCTAACTATCCTAAGTGATCTAAATTATGGAAGAGGTTATTTGTTGTGTTGAAAAAGTTCAACATCTAGGAAAACATGTTAGATGTAATGTCATGACATCTGACTTGACATCACGCCAACAGAATTGATAATTCAGTTACAGTTCTGGTACCTAAATACTCTGAGAATATATGTGGCGTTTCCTGTGAAGATTCAACCAGAATATTTGAAGAAAATACTGTTTCTAAATATGGAGATATTTTAGGAACTAGAAGATTGAAGACCTTGATTATAGGAGAAGTTTGCTGCTGAGTTGTAACAGCAAGGAGAAAAACTTGCTGAGTTAGGTAATAGGTTATAAATAGCAGAGTATAACCTAGGGTTTACGGATACACACAATGTAACATTAGGGGTGTTTTGTTAGGTAAACCTGTCGGTCTGTGGCAAGGTTACCATGTATGTAACTCGAAACCTGTAGGTAAGAGTTTGAGTGTTCTTGGATGAAGCTGTGAAGCAAGTCTAAGTATTTCTGCATTACTTCATATTCATTGTAATGTAGGAAACCAAGTGGGAGGGCACTGCTTCTTGAGTAGGAGTAAGACTTCTGTTGTTGCGACAATAGGAATGGAAACTGGTAGGTTTCTATCTAGGAGTTCCTAGGTATAGGTTGCACTGGGTAGATGATTAAGTGAAGGATGGGAACTTGTAAAGTTTAGTCCTGAATTAATATTGCTAATAGTGGATCTTCTTCCTGGCTTGGTATGCCCCCAGAGTAGGTGTGTTTCACCGAACTGGGTCAACAACTGATTTGTGTTTTTACCTTCAACACTTTATACTTCTGTTTGTTGTATATCAAGGTAAAACTGTAATGTTGTAACAGATGATGTCTCAGAACATGTTAAGACATCATGCTGATATCTGTGCAGAAGAAATAGAACTGCAAAGGCTGTTTACTCTCTGCTGATCATGTGCAACAGATGAACAGAATTAGGCACATTGGTGTTCTATCATCTGCACCTTCAAAGTAGGTCTGGCACAGCTTGGTTAAACTGTGCTTATGTTACTCTTCAGTACTAAATCATAAAAATTGGATATCCACCTTCCAGTGTATTTATTATGTCATATCAGATGTTTAGACATCAAGTATAACATCTGAAGACTGGCATACACCAGAATTTCAATTGGTATCAGAGCAGGCATCCTGTTCTGTTTCTGGATGAGATCCATGGGTGATACTTTCTGGTATCTACAAGGTCAATTGTAGTACTGAAGATTGTAACCTGGAATGGTTTGCTATTTCCCTGAATGGTCCCTTGAAGTGGGAGGATTGACTATCCTTGACAGGAATTGTGTGTACCTGTTTCTGGTGATTGGCATTTGGCATGGTTGTGTGATAGCTGCTCCAGGCTAGTCTGGTGGAGTGTGTGTGCAAAGATTGGGGTGTATTATGTTCTTCTGCTGTGCAATACCTGACAAAACTCAAGCTCTGATGTGTTTTCCCCTCTTGTGGATTGAAGACCATTGTATTCAAGAATTCAACATAAACTATTGAAGATGTCACAGATACTCGAGTCCTCTCAAGTCCACTCATGAAGACGTTCTTCGTTCAGGATGATAAGAATCACATAATCACGGATTAGTGTTATATGAAGACCTTGAAGAATTTCAAGGATGTAGCTACTAGTTGAAGAGCATATGTTTCGGGTGTCAAACAAAGGGATACCTTTGTTTGAAACCTACTCCTGACTTGGAAGAGGAGACATCTGCGTGTGCAAAGTTGACAATGGTAAAGACAACTATGTCTGTGTACTCCCGAAGTTTACTTTAGGAGTCAGAACTCTAGAAGTAAAGCTGGTTGAGATATGACATTGATCAGGGCTGAGTAATTGTTTCCTGAAGTACTATGGTGTGAAGAAAGATAAGCTCACTGGTTAATAAAAGCCAATGTTGGTACAACACTATTGCTCCTTCATAGAAGTAGATTGGGATCATGAGTCTTGAATATGAAGACTCAGAGTTTGGTTAAGGTATAGCTCTTGGAGTTAAGTAGATCTGGTAGGGATGTCATCTGTCATGTCGAGACGTTTGTGCACATGCATGGATATTTGAGGGAGATTTGGTTAACCTCCTCACATTAGTTCAGCCTGGTGTTTAGCTAGCTGTTGACCTATGTCACATGGGTTCTGGTTGTTGTGTGACATATTTGCAAGGAAGGATTCATCTCTCTCATTCCTAATGATGAATCTGATCTGGAAGGAGTCTCAAGTCTGTTGAAGTAAGTAGAGTTTGTTCAGAGAAAATTCTATTTTCTTGAGGCAAGGGTGGCAACCTAGATATCTCAACTCTTTGATCTCTCAAAGAAAGAGCTTGCAAGAAGAAGATATTAACACACAAAGAGTATGTCAAAGTATTCTAATGGTGAAAGTATCTTACTGGATAATGGGAAGGATCTATGATCAATTGCTATTAGTGACAAGTACAAGTACCTAATTGATTATCCTTGGAGTTCAAGATAACTGATGTTCTTAAAGATGTGGGAACATTCCTTCTTCTAGAACCTGTGAAGAATCACAGGAAGAGTGATACCTTAGATCTATCTCCTTGGTGACAGCAAAATTGTTTGATCCTTGAAAAGGTTTCCTGGAAACATGTTCAGACTTAAAGAAGAAGAAGACATCATGAGCTTGATGATGGTCACTTGGATCAGTCTGGAGCTGAATTCAACAACTAGATGTTATAACATAATGCTGCGACATTTGGTTCAACATCAGATTCTTGCTTGGTGAAGTGGCTCATCAACTTAAGTTAGGATGATCTACGAAGTTGAGATTAGATCCTCCAAAAGGACCGTCTCTTTGCAGCTCTTTGGAGTTGTTACATGTTCTTGTCTCAGTGTATCTAAGCCTTTTGTGATAACTTGTAGCCTGAAGTTCAAATTTCAATTGGAAGATCAGAATATCTCTGGAAGAAGACTGATAAACATGAAGGTGACATTTGATAATCAAACAGTGAATCAAGATAATCAACATATAACAGCTGATTATTATCGAGAAAATTTGATTCACAGTATGAATGCGTTCAAACAATATTGTTGAACAGAGGGTGCGCTCTTGAAGACATGAAGATACGTCTTATGTTTTCCATTCATCAAGGGGTCTTATTTACTTTACTCAGAAGCTGTATTGAAGGTCTAACTGAGTATTGAATGTGTCCTACTTGTTCTCATGAGGAGAAGTGATTGTCCCTAACAGGGGGAGTATTGGTTTGTACAAAAGGTCTTCGTCAAACTCGTAGGATATAAAGTGTGACACCTTATTGACTATTGGAATGATGTGTTCAAAACTGAAGAAGACTATGTCTGACCGAATGTCATCACATTGGTAATGACATTGTTCCGAATTTCCTCTAAAACTACAGACAGGAGGAAAATTGGATGAAGTATGGATTATTATTAATAAATCCACGTGTGTACAGTTGTATGACTCAGAGGGAGTAACCATCCTCCTTGAGAAAATGGTATGGCTTCAAGCTGTTAATCTGAAATTAGCAGAATGCATGACGACACAGGATTTGAGCATGTTTTCATCTACTAAGAAAACAGAGCTGTTGTGCCTCATTATGAAACAGTTTAGTGAGCTGGAATGTTTAGGTGATAACTTGTCATCTAATAAAGGTATTATATAACTAATGCAGAGTGTAATATACCAACGATGTTTCTTGGAAAGGGGATCCTAAGACAAGGGAATAGTCTGTTCTAAAAGACAAATGTCTGTTTTAAAAAGGCATCCTGACATGGTCAAAGGGTCAAACCCAAGGGTAGGTACCTGCATTAAAACCAGTCCTAGGGTACTGAAACTATCAGAATAAAGTACCAAGATCGTTACTATCTATGCCAAAATTGCATTATTTATAAAGACTCTCTCTAGTCTTTCTCTTCATCAGAGGGTTTCAGCAATATGAAGTTTGTTAGCATCTGGGAAAATTGTGCATGGGTATGGATCTGTATGGGCAGTCTTTGTCAAATTCTGGCCAAAAAGGGGGAGAAAGATAGGGACCCAGTAGTCTCAGGCGAGACTCAGGAGAAACCAACACACGGCAATGTCCAGCAAGACTCAGGAGAAGGCAACATGATCCCTAAGTAAGTAACTTTGGTTGTGTCTTGTGTTCTGAGTTAAGAGGATAGTTGTGACTTGTGATCTGAGTTACATGATCACAAGTAATAATCTTGAGAAAAGAAATCCTCTTGGGGCATCGATGGAGTGGAGTTGCTCACAGTTGACGACAGAGGTTTGTTGTTTGCTCAAAGGACATCAGCCTCTATAAAAGACGATGTTAGACAAGATGTTGTAACATCTCAACTGTGTTGTGGCCTGGTCCCAAAATACAACTTGCACTTATTTGTTTTAGCCAAAATTTGCCAAAGGGGGAGATTGTAAGTGCCCTGGCTGGAGAGTTGGCCTCATTTGTAAAACAAATAAGAAAGCAAGTTTACCCAGATCCCCTCTGTTGTTTTAATATGTGGTGTTAAAGAAGTTCAACATCTGGACCAACATGTTGTGTAAAATGTCACAACATCAGCATGTGACATCGCGCCTGAAACTAAGTACTGATGTTATATGTTGAATGTTTGTAACAGCTGTGACTTATAACCTAACTATCCTAAGTGATCTAAATTATGGAAGAGGTTATTTGTTGTGTTGAAAAAGTTCAACATCTAGGAAAACATGTTAGATGTAATGTCATGACATCTGACTTGACATCACGCCAACAGAATTGATAATTCAGTTACAGTTCTGGTACCTAAATACTCTGAGAATATATGTGGCGTTTCCTGTGAAGATTCAACCAGAATATTTGAAGAAAATACTATTTCTAAATATGGAGATATTTTAGGAACTAGAAGATTGAAGACCTTGATTATAGGAGAAGTTTGCTGCTGAGTTGTAACAGCAAGGAGAAAAACTTGCTGAGTTAGGTAATAGGTTATAAATAGCAGAGTATAACCTAGGGTTTACGGATACACACAATGTAACATTAGGGGTGTTTTGTTAGGTAAACCTGTCGGTCTGTGGCAAGGTTACCATGTATGTAACTCGAAACCTGTAGGTAAGAGTTTGAGTGTTCTTGGATGAAGCTGTGAAGCAAGTCTAAGTATTTCTGCATTACTTCATATTCATTGTAATGTAGGAAACCAAGTGGGAGGGCACTGCTTCTTGAGTAGGAGTAAGACTTCTGTTGTTGCGACAATAGGAATGGAAACTGGTAGGTTTCTATCTAGGAGTTCCTAGGTATAGGTTGCACTGGGTAGATGATTAAGTGAAGGATGGGAACTTGTAAAGTTTAGTCCTGAATTAATATTGCTAATAGTGGATCTTCTTCCTGGCTTGGTATGCCCCCAGAGTAGGTGTGTTTCACCGAACTGGGTCAACAACTGATTTGTGTTTTTACCTTCAACACTTTATACTTCTGTTTGTTGTATATCAAGGTAAAACTGTAATGTTGTAACAGATGATGTCTCAGAACATGTTAAGACATCATGCTGATATCTGTGCAGAAGAAATAGAACTGCAAAGGCTGTTTACTCTCTGCTGATCATGTGCAACAGATGAACAGAATTAGGCACATTGGTGTTCTATCCTCTGCACCTTCAAAGTAGGTCTGGCACAGCTTGGTTAAACTGTGCTTATGTTACTCTTCAGTACTAAATCATAAAAATTGGATATCCACCTTCCAGTGTATTTATTATGTCATATCAGATGTTTAGACATCAAGTATAACATCTAAAGACTGGCATACACCAGAATTTCAGGCACCATTGCAATCATGGTCTAAACAATGACCCGCGCCCGTCCCGTTCACATCCTAACACAAGATTGTCCACCAAATACAATGGTGGAACAAAATTGTTAAAAGGGTTAAAAACATAGCAAAGATCTTTGAGAAATTTAGGGGTAGACAAAACTCTTGGTCACTTGCCAACTTGCAAAACAAAAATACTTGCCTATTTTTCAAAACCACACATCACAACACACTTTCAAAACAACTTTCAAAAACATTGAAAACTTTTCAAAAGACATACATCTTTGTATACATCCCAACATGGATCATTACAAAGGTTGCCACCACATTGGCCTCTTTTCAAAACATTTTCAAAACCCACACACAAAGCACCATTTCAAACAATTGAAAGCACCATTTCAAACAATTGAAAATCAAGGCAAGTTGATCTAAGAAAGTAACTAAGAGCCCATGGATAACCATGGATAGAAAGGGTGCTAATACCTTCCCTTTCTATAATCTACTCCCCGAACCCAAGAAAACATCTCAAAGGTTTTTGCTGTGCTTTTTAACCTTTCCTTAGGATAAAATAAAAAGTCGGTGGCGAATCTTGCTCAACCGAAACATTTGCGAAAACAAACGCAAAACCTCAAGTCAGTTCTCCCACCGTATCACAGAACTGGCGACTCTGCTGGGGAAACTTTTAAAATGGAGTAACCTTAGGGCTTAGATCACCCTCTTGCATGACTAATTGTTTGCTTTGATTGCTTTATATCTTGGCTCTCTTGTTTGGGTTTGCAATCCTACACCCAGATATGGGGAAACATTCATAGATAGCAATACGTTGTGGAAACTGTGCGGGGTATACCGACACGGTTGAAGCAATAGCTATATTAGTGCGACATATTTGTGAGTACCGGTAACCCTTGAGTTCAATTAAGGAGAGTAAGGGGCCGCTGAGTGATGTCACTAAGCACTAATGACCTAGAACCTTACTTGACCATCTTGGCCTTTCATTAGGGGTAGTGAAATGACCGACTTTGGTGCAGGCCGAAGTTGGTAGATACTCGATACTACACTCATTGAGGGTTGTTTTCTTGGAATATTTTGGTCGCTAGTTAAGTGGCTAAACCAAAACAATGAACATGGAAAACAATCCAATGATATTGAGCTCCTTAGAACCCGGTTACTATTTATAGGACAGGTTTTTAAGCCAACTACACTCAAGAGGGTACTTACCTATGAAACCCCATGCAAGCCTGAAACTAGGGTTTTGTGTGATTTGCTTGTACATATGTTTGTGCATACATCATGAGCATCATAAAGCATCATATGCATTCACTAACCATTTAAAGGGCTTAGATCTTCATCTTTGTTCTTGTTTTGTAGGTCATGGAAATTCCTCGCAGGAAAACTATCCAAGTCAACCTTGTGAGAATCCCTCCTCAACTCAAAGAGCTCACATCAAGAATTCCGGAAAGCTCTCCCTTCAGTGAAAGACATGGTAGACTGCTCAGCTTAGTCAGCATCAACATTGAAGAGGACATGGTAAATGTGTTGTTCCAGTTCTTTGACCCCCTTCACCACTGTTTCACTTTCCCCGACTACCAATTGGTGCCCACTTTGGATGAATTTTCTCAACTTCTGAGGATTCCTATTCTTAATCAACTACCCTACAACGGTACGGAAAAAGAACCAAAGCCTGAAGATGTTGCTCAAGCCCTACACTTGCAACCATCTGACATCAAGGGGCATTGGGAGACTAGAAGCGGTGTCAAAGGCTTCTTAGCAAAATTCTTGTTTGAGAAGGCACAAGAGTGTTGGAATTCATTGGATCTACAAGCCTTTGAAGAAATTGTGGCACTCCTCATTTATGGGTTGGTCCTGTTCCCAAATCCTGACCAGCTTGTAGATGTCAACGCCGTCAAAATCTTCTTATCCAGAAATCCAATACCAACATTGATTGGGGACATTCTTCACTCATTTTACACACGAACAATGAGAAAGAGGGGTGTTCTCATGTGCTGTACTCCTCTCCCTGCAAGGTGGTTTATTTCGCACCTTCCACAATCTGTCTTGAAGAATGACCAAGGCTTAAGGTGGTCACAACGATTGATGACCCTTACCCACTCTGATGTACATTGGTGTTCTTGGTCTAGAGAAAATGTCATCATCGTCGATCATTGTGGAGAGTTCCCTAATGTTCCATTACTTAGCATTAGAGGAGGCATTACTTACAACCCTTGTCTAGCTTTGAGACAATTTAGATATGCACGGAGGGATGGCCCTCACGACATGTTGATTCCTGACTTAGTTTTTGACTTCGACAACGATGCGCAAGGACTTCGCCAAAGATTCATCAGAGCTTGGAGGATGCCTAACAAGGTAGACAGCAAGGCACTGGGGCACAAGAACTCTATCCCTCTTGAGCCTTATCTCAAGTGGGTACGAGCCCGAGCCCAGAGTCTAATGATGCCTTACCCTCATGTTCTCCCTGTGATTAAAGAGCCCGTTAAGGAAGGAGAGGTTCCCTACACCATCCTATATCCTGACATGCCTACATCGTGGGAGGAGATGTAGAAGAGTTGGATCCAACTCAAGGAGGAACGAAACACTTTTGAAGCCAGCTTCTACGACAGTGAGAAGAAGGTTTTGGAGCTTACCCGCCGACTCCATGAGGAAGAGACCCTCAACACCTACATCGCACCAAAGAGGATGCGCAATGTCTTTTTACCTTGAGAAGTTTTTTGTAATATTTGGCCCATGGGGCATTTATGTACTGACAAATTTCTTCTTATTAATATGACGTGCGTTCTTTTTGTTTGCAATAATTTTGAATTTTCTAAATCCTTGAATGCATTGCATACATAAGCATACCATTCATCATGCGCATAAGCAGGTCTCCACACCAGGTTTCCTTATCTTTCTGCTGTTTATTTCAGTAAGATGGATCTCAAACAGATGGTCAAGGACTTGCAGTCTCAGAACTCACAGTTTCAACATCTCCTGATGACCTTGGCAAAGGGTCAGGAGGATCTGAAAGCCCTGCTGGGGAACAAAGAGCAAGTGAAAAAGAAGAAGAAGAGAGTCGGGGTGGCTACCCTAGGAAGAAGGTTTGAGGGTGAAGCCAGAAGAGTGCTTGAATTTCCCCCTACATCTGAAGAGGGAACCAGTAAAGGGAATGCGACTGCGGTACCTTCCGAATCCGAAGATGAAGAAGGAGAGGCTGAAGAAGACGAAGACTACTCTGAGCAACAATACCCACCCGCCGACGATAAGTACAAAGGCTTGGAAGACAGGTTGGCAGCTATGGAGCTGCAGAGAGTTCCCGGCTTAGATTTCGAAGATTTGGGATTAGTTGCTGGAATTGTGATCCCCCCGAAGTTCAAGGTGCCAGTTTTTGCAAGATATGACGGGTTATCCTGTCCGAAGATGCATCTCAGATCATATGTAAGGAAGATCCAACCTTACACTGCAGACAAGAACCTGTGGATCCATTTCTTTCAGGATAGCCTTTCAGGGGCTCAACTCGAGTGGTTCTATCAGCTGGATGGAGCCAGTATTCGAAACTGGGAGGACTTGGCTACTGCATTTTATAAGCAGTATCAGTAAAATTCTGACCTCGCTCCCACGCGTACCCAACTCAAGAGTATGTCACTGGGGACGGGCGAAGGTTTTAAGGAGTATGCGTAAAAGTGGAGAGACTTGGCTGGCAGGGTGCAGCCACCTTTGACTGACCGTGAACTTGTTGACATGTTCCTGGGGACCCTGTCCGGTCCATTCTTCAACCATCTGATTGGTAATTCTTCTGCTGGGTTTACAGATTTGATCTTGACTGGTGAGAGAATAGAAGCTGGTATCAAGTCGGGGAAGATACAGAAAGGTGCCTCCGCGAGTACTGAAAAGAAGCCCTTCAAGAAGGAAGCCAGTGCTGTTTATAGTCCCAGAAGACAAATTAATCTGGAACGCCGCCAAGCTGTCAATGCATTGGTAATTTCAAAGCCTGTTGCTGCTCCTCAGCAGTTTAACCAACCAAGGGGTGAGAGGCCCAAAAGGCAGTACACCGGCTCAGTATGACCCTGTCTCAGATTTTTCCGCAACTACTGTCAACCAATCTGGTAACTGTCAAAGAAGCTCCGAAGGTAGTGAACACAACTTCTCCAAAGTACAACCCCAACGCCCGTTGTGCTTATCACTCTGATAGCCCGGGGCATACTACGGACGATTGCTGGGCTCTGAGGAATAAGGTTCAAGACCTTATTAATGCTAAAGAAATACAGTTTGAGGCGCCCGAAAGACCCAATGTTGTGACTTCTCCCATGCCCCAGCATGGAGTGAATGCTGTGGAAGAAGACCGGTATGTAGCCTCCGTGGAAGAGATTGTTACTCCTTTATTGACTGTCAAGAGGAACCTGTTGCTAGCCGGTTTATTTCCGGAATATGGTAAAGGTTGCCTTCTATGTGCTGTTTTTCCTGTTGGTTGTCCGTTGCTGAAATCAGGTATCCAAAGCCTGATGGATAGCAAAGAGATCTTGTTCGAGAAGATTGTTGTTCCTGCTGCCCCTGCTGAAGAAGTTTCTATTGTCACTATTTTCAATAAACCTCCCAAGGCTCCTTCAAAGAAGCCTGTCAAAATCATGTCCACTCAGAAGATTGCTCCTATCATCATCACTGTTCCGGGGCCCCTCCCCTATACATCTGACAAAGCTGTCCCATGACACTATGGGGCAGATGTTTATGTGCTCGGAGTAAAGCAAGAGTTTGATACTAGTATCGGCGTCAGTAACATCACTGGGCCTGCCAAAATTACTCGCAGTGGTAGGTTGTTCTCGCCAGATATTGCACCACCAGCTATTCAGAAACCTCTTATCATCACACCTGCAAGTGTGCCTGTTCCCCTTCCTAATCAGGTTCCTGTTTCTACCCCTGATGCCGAGTCATCTGACGCTCGGGGCAAAGGGATTGCTACTGATTTGCCTGCCCTGACGGAGGCGCCGAAGATAACCACTGTTGAAGCCTCCCAGCAAGAGATGGAGGAGATCCTCAAGATTATCAAGAAAAGTGATTTCAACGTAGTTGAGCAGCTAGGGCACACCCCATCAAAGATTTCTATGCTATCACTGTTGTTGTGTTCAGAGGCCCATGCCAAGGCCCTGATCTCCTTCCTGAAGACGGCCCATGTACCACAAGAAACATCTGCTGATCAATTTACTGATTGTGTGGCCAACTTGACTGCTGATAATGGTTTGGGCTTCTCTGACGCCGATCTGACCGCCAAGGGAAAGAACCATAACGACGCCCTGCATGTCTCCATTGAATGCAGGGGCACTACTCTTGCCCATGTGTTTGTAGACACCGGTTCTTCATTGAATGTGTTGCCCAAGAAGGCCCTATACAGGATGGATTGTGAGGGTCTGGAGCTCAAGCCCAATAACATTGTTTTCCGAGCCTTTGACGGTTCGAAAAGGATGGTACATGGTGAAGTTGACATTCCAATCAGGGTTGGTTCTCAAGTCTTTGATTCTACTTTCTATGTGATGGATATCCGACCATCCTATTCTTGTTTGCTGGGTCGTCCATGGATCCACAAGGCTGGAGCGGTGACCTCCACACTACATCAGAAGCTTAAGTACCCGGTTAGAGGGAAAATTGTTACAGTTCAGGGGGAGGAAGAGTATATGGTCAGCCACCTAAACTCGTTCCGGTACATAGAAATGGATGGGGAATTCATTTAGACTCCATTCCAGCACTTTGAAGAGGTGCCTCAGACACTGGCATCAGCTGAAACTGTGATTGAAAACCCTCCTTTGAAGATGGCTTCCTTAAAGGATGCTCGGGCTGTGATTGAGAAGGGTGAGTGTGCAAACTGGGGCCGACTTCCTGATTTTACTCCGAAGACTGACAAATTTGGTCTGGGTTTCACTGCAGAGGCTCAGAAGGCTGTTCGTAAAGCAAGGATTGGAAGACCTCCTGTATTCATCACCAACCCAGGAGTGAATGCTATTGAAGACGAAGTCGAGGAATCTGAATTCGACAGCTGGATCTACCCAACAACCGACAGTGGACCAAGAAACTGGACTGCCAAAGACTTCACACCTATTACTTTTGTCACTCAGTAATGAACTCTTTTGTTTTGAATTTGTAACAAACAATATGTTGAAACTTTTATGGCTCGGTGTCCTACCCGGGGCACCGTGGCTTCATTTGTGAGGGCCTTTGTATGTCATTTTCATATATCATTAATCAAAACATTGGACGTTTGTTGCATTTCAAATCTTGCGCTCCTTTTCTTTCTTTATTATATATTGCAAAACAGCTATATTTACACACACTCACTTATACAGGTTCCAATCCACTCTGGATCTCACTGGTAACGACTCTGCTACTGCCAGTTATGACTTCGAAAATCCGATCAACTTAGCCGAAGACGAAGGTGAAGATGATTGCGAAGTGCCTGGTGAACTTGCAAGACTGCTACTCCAGGAAGAGAGGGCCATTCAGCCACATGAAGAGCCAGTGGAAACGGTAAATCTGGGTACTGAGACAGACAGAAAGGAAGTCAAGATTGGTGCCAATCTAGAGTTCAGTGTGAAACAACGGTTGATTCAGATGCTGCATGACTATGTGGAAATATTTGCCTGGTCTTACGAAGACATGCCTGGGTTGGATACCGACATTGTGGTTCATCACCTGCCTACCAAGGAAGACTGCCCTCCGGTTAAACAGAAGGTCTGTCGTATGCGTCCAGAGATGTCCGAGAAAATCAAAGTTGAGGTTATGAAACAATTTGATGCCGGGTTTCTAGCAGTAACTTCTTACCCTCAGTGGATTGCCAACGTGGTTCCAGTGCCGAAAAAGGATGGTAAGGTCCGAATGTGTGTTGATTATAGGGATTTGAATAGGGCGAGCCCCAAGGATGATTTCCCTCTGCCTCATATCGACGTTCTGGTTGACAACACTGCTCAGCATAAAGTTTTCTCCTTCATGGACGGCTTCTCCGGTTATAATCAGATCAAGATGGCTCCTGAAGACATGGAGAAGACCACTTTTGTTACTCAGTGGGGCACCTTTTGCTACAAGGTCATGCCTTTTAGGTTGAAAAATGCTGGGGCAACTTACCAACGTGCCATGGTTGCTTTATTTCATGACATGATCCATCATGAAATAGAAGTATACGTTGATGATATGATTGCAAGGTCCCAAACTGAGGAGGAACACCTTGACCATCTACAGAAACTGTTTGACCGTCTGAAGTTGTACAAGCTGAGGTTGAACCCGAACAAGTGCACCTTTGGGGTAAGATCTGGAAAATTGCTAGGCTTCATCGTAAGCGACAAAGGCATTCAAGTGGACCCTGCCAAAGTGAAAGCAATACAAGAGATGCCAACTCCCAAGACAGAGAAAGAAGTCAGAGGATTTCTAGGACGGTTGAACTACATTGCCCGATTCATCTCGCATCTAACTGCTACCTGTGAACCAATCTTCAAACTGCTGAAGAAAGATCAAGTAGTACGTTGGAACGATGAATGTCAGGCCGCTTTCGAAAGAATCAAAGAGTATCTCCAAGAACCACCCATTCTTATGCCGCCGGTTGAAGGGAGACCTCTAATCTTATACTTGACAGTACTTGACAACTCAATGGGGTGTGTGCTGGGGCAGCATGACGAGTCTGGCCGAAAAGAACACGCCATTTATTACCTTAGCAAAAAGTTTACCGACTGTGAGACCCGTACTCACTGCTCGAGAAAACTTGCTGCGCTTTGGTATGGGCTGCTCGCCGGCTGAGACAGTATATGTTGACTCACACTACTCTGTTGATTTCAAAAATGGATCCAATCAAGTACATATTCGAAAAGCCTGCTCTGTCTGGAAGAATAGCAAGATGGAAAATGATCTTGACGGAATATGACATCCAGTACACGACTCAAAAAGCAATCAAGGGAAGTGTATTGGCAGACCATTTGGCGCACCAGGCAGTGGACGATTACCAGTCGATGAACTTTGAATTTCCAGACGAGGATATCATGGTAGTGACTGATTGTGAAGTACCTGGACCGGATGAAGGACCTGAGGAAGGATCCCGATGGTCTATGCACTTTGATGGAGCCTCGAACGCTTTGGGTAATGGTATCGGCGCTGTGATCATATCCCCTAAAGGCACTCATACTCCACTCACCGCCCGGTTATGTTTCAACTGCACCAATAACATGGCGGAGTATGAGGCATGCATCATGGGTCTTCAAGCTGCAATTGACTTAAGGATCAAGTTTCTGAGTGTCTTCGGAGATTCCGCTCTCGTGATCAATCAGGTCAAAGGAGAGTGGGATACGAAACACCCGAATCTTATTCCTTACAAGGAGTATGTGTTGACATTGATTCCCCATTTTGAGGAGATAACTTTTGAACACTTCCCAAGATAGGAGAATCAGTTAGCGGACGCGTTGGCTACGATGTCTTCCATGTTCAAAGTCAAATGGGACAACGAGGCTCCCGGGATCATTATCTGGAAGTTGGACGAACCTGCATATTGTTGTGATCTTGAGGCTGAAGAGGTAACTGAAAAACCCTAGTATCATGAAGTAAAGAGGTACCTTGAAGCTCAAGAATACCCCGAAGGCGCATCTGTTAATGACAAAAAGTTCCTGAGAAGGTATGCGGCAAAGTTCTTCCTCAGCAACGACATTCTCTACAAACGAAACCATGATTCGACCTTACTGCGTTGTGTGGATAAGACTGAAGCAGAAAAGATCATGGCAAAGCTACATGATGGTACCTTCGGAACACATTCCAGTGGACATACCATGGCAAATAAAATCCTTCGGGCAGGATATTTCTGGTCCACAATGGAAGCCGACTGTTATCAGCATTCGCGAACTTGTCATAAATGCCAGATCTATGCTGATAAGGTGCACATTCCTCCAGTTCCTCTGAACGTCTTGACAGCACCTTGGCCTTTTGCAATGTGGGGCGTTGATATGATCGGTGAAATCCGACCTACGGCATCCAACGGGCATCGCTTCATCTTGGTAGCGATTGATTACTTCACAAAATGGGTTGAAGCAGCCTCCTATGCTACGGTAACCAAGAGTGTCGTGGCACGGTTCATTCGGCATAACCTGATCTGTCGATACGGCGTACCTGAGAGGATCATTACGGACAATGGTACCAATCTCAACAACAAAATGATCACCGAGCTCTGCGAGCAATTCAAGATACAGCACCACAATTCTTCTCCCTACCGGCCGAAGATGAATGGGGTTGTCGAAGCGGCTAATAAGAATATTAAGAAAATTGTGCAGAAGATGACAGTGACTTACAAAGATTGGCATGAAATGTTACCGTTTGCTCTTCATGGGTACCGTACCTCAGCACGGACATCAACAGGGGCAACTCCCTTTTCTTTGGTCTATGGCATGGAGGCAGTCTTGCATATTGAAGTCCAAATACCCTCTCTCCGGATAATGAAGGATGCAGGTTTGAGTGAAGATGACTAGATCCAGACTCGGCTTGATCAATTAAACCTAATTGACGAAAAGAGACTCACTGTTATTTGTCATGGTCAAACGTACCAAAAACGGATGATCAGGGCATTTAACAAGAAGGTCAGACGACAAGAATATCAAGTCGGAGATCTGGTAATCAAACGCATCATTCTTCCTCAAGGTGATCCCAGGGGCAAATGGACCCCTACGTACGAAGGGCCATTTGTGGTTAAACATATCTTCTCAGGGGGAGCGATGATTCTAACCACCATGGATGGTGACGACCTTCCTCACCCCGCCAATGCAGACATAGTAAAAAGATACTACGCATGATTAAGGACCCGCTAGGTTGACACACCTAGGCAAAAATAAGGGCTTCCCGGCGAACCAAAAGGGTTCGGGCAAAAATAAGGGATGAAATGGAAAAAATCTGTACACCCGGCAAGTCGAAAACCTGAAAAGGCGGCTTGGGCAAAAATGGGTATCCCGGTGGACTGAAAACCCGAAAGGGCGGTCCAGGCAAAATTTAGGGATAAAGCGTAATACTATGTCTCATTGGATCACCTTGCATCCAGAATTCGGCATCAACTATCGGGCTCAGATGATTCCAATCAATCAGCTTCATCTTCAACTAAGCAGCAAAGTGATGAGATGTTTGAAGACATAAAGTCGATAGCAGAGTTGGAACCCAGTGGGATTATTTTTCACATAACTGTTTTGTTTCCTTTTCACAACATTGTATAAACTCTATTTTGCTCGGCGGCGTTCTCTTACTAGGACGTCAGCCTCTTGTACACCAAAACGCCTATTTACAGGCAAATTTCAAAATCAATACAAGTTCAATTTTTCAGACAAATTATCCATTGTTTTTCCTTTTTCTGTTTTGTTTTGCGAAGAACGTCCAATGTTAATTTTTTATATATGTATTTGACATTAATTGTTAATCATGAATAAGTTGCATGCGAAACAAAGGACTGATTACAGGTGACATCAGAAACAGGGGCAATTTAGAATTGTCTGAGCGGTCTAGTTGCTCTGTCCACCAAGGTACCAAGGTAGGTTCGACCGAAGAACGTAATCAAGTCACCTCAACTCCCCACAGAGTAAGACAAGATTCAGCAATACTCTCTCCAGGAAGAATTGGTCTCCCATCAGCCCTAAAAAGGCACAATATTCCCCTAGCAAATCAGCGATACTCTCCCCAAGCAGAGTTAGTCTACTGTCAACCTTAAGAAAGTTGGGTATCCCCAGAAGATCTCAACATTCCCTAGCGGAGTATAGACATTCCTCAGCAAGCATCCCCGGCAGTCTTAGTATAAGATTGTTCCCCGGCGGAATACAAGACACCCCAGTAGAGCCATTCCCCAGTACAGTCCAAAGTTTCCCCAGGAAAGTGGAACCCATATCCCCAGCAGGTCTTGAGGCTTATCCCCAGTAGATTCTGGAAGCTTATCCCCTGCAGAGTATGAACGCGTCTCCCCGACTTTATTCAAAGGTTATTTCCCCACCGGGGTATAACTGGGTTATCCTTAGCTAATTACCACAGAAAAATCGTCCTCGGCGAAGTTCTTCCTATTCCCCAGCGGAGTTCATCAATTTCCCCAACATAATTTACCAGTGGAATCCCCAGCAGAGCTCTCATCAAAACCTCAGTGAAGTATCTCTTCCTACAGAGTAATACCCTGCAGAGTAATCTCTTCACCTATTTTATTCCCCTCAGAGTAATCTCTCCAACAAGTTTATTTCCCAATGGAGTCATCTTCTCCCACCGGTTTATTCTTGTGACCGGACCCCAGCGGAAACGAAGAACTCCACTCTTCAACATCAACCCAGGATTCAACAAGTTCTCGGTAGTCATCAAGGATTTATTTTCCTAGACGAAAATACATTTATAGACATTTCACATTTCATACATCCTGCTTACATACATGATAAAGTGCATACAACACTATCTCATTTTGAGCATCATGACATCATGCATTTCAGACATCATGACATTACATACAACTAATGTTTTGCCTTTTCAGGAAAAGATCAATCCAAAGATGATTACTATCAACTATCACAATTCCAGATTCGATTCCTGTATCTAGCTAGGGCACATCTGTGAGTGATTTGATTGTAGATTCGACACCTGTATCTAGCCAGGGCATATCTGCATGAAGAGTTTGAAGATCAACCCCTGTAACAGGCCAGGAAATTATCTTTCATTCTCAGGTCAGAGGTTTACACCTGTATCCAGCCAGGAAAGCTATCTCTACCAACCTTTTGCAAATTCCAGATTCGACTCCTGTATCCAGCCAGGGCACATATATAGACGACCAATTCCAGATTCGGTTCCTGTATCTAGCCAGGGCATATCTGTGAGCGTTCGATTGTGGATTCGATACCTGTATCTAGCCAGGGCACGTCTACATGAACAATTTAGAGATTCAATACCTGTATCCAGCCAGGGCACGTCTGTAAACAACCTTTTGAAGTTCCAGATTCGATTCCTGTATCTAGCCGGGGCACATCTGTGAGCAACTAATTGTGGATTCGACTCCTGTATCTAGCCAGGGCATATCTGCATGAAGAGTTTGAAGATCAACACCTGTAACAGGCCAGGAAACATCTTCCTTTCTCAAAGTACGCAAGTTCTCGCTAAGGAATCTCTTACGCGATCAACACTTCCAAATGGCATCTATAAGCCCATTCCCGACAAGGTTCTGTCACATCTCCAGATGGCATCTATAAGCCCATCCTCCTATCCATCCATTCTCCAAATTACATCTATAAGCCCATTCCCACCATCACATTGCTGATACTCCAGCATGCGAGTGCAAATTTCAGGGCACTCTAGTGTCCAATCTCCTTTTACCCTCGAGTCGCGAAAGGCAAACTTGCCAATCTAACTCTTCAGGTTCAAGAAGATTGAACAGGGGAAACTGTTGTACCCCAAAATTTTCCCTCCCATTTCCTCAATATTTTCTCACCACAAGACCCTTGGAGCTCAAGATCCAGTTAGGGTTTACTCTGCTCAAGACTCCTCCTTGCACTATTGACCCAAATTAGGGTTTGAGTTTGCACAAAGATGTCTTGACCTAAAAGGCCCAAAGTGACTTTCATGCTTCATATTAGACTCACAAGTTTATCCATACCAAGTTTCAAGCCTTGATTCCAATCTTTGCCCAATCAATTGGACAGTTGACCTAGAAATCAGCTGTATTGGGGAAAAAGTCAACTGTGGTCAATTGACAGTCAAACCTCATGATTTTTGACCCTCATCAACATTATGAACTCATATGGACCATTTGATCAAGTTTGGATCACAATTCCACAAGAAATTTGATCAGATCATCAAAAGGGCAAAATGGTCATTTTTAGGGTTTTGACTGCACAAAGGCAATTTTTGACTGTTTGACCTAGCCAATGGCAAACCAAGCTCACATATGGACTCAAGGACTCAATGACATGGTCTTGACACATTCAACAAGTTCAAAAGATCCCAAATACACAAGAATTGACAGATGAATTTTCCAGTCAACTGAGCCAAATTTGATTGTATACTGAAAAGTCAAACTTTGACTTTTTGGTCAAAATCAAGTGTCAAGATTCATTTTTCATCAAAACATGTCAAATCATGAAACTTGTTCATCAAGAAATCAAAAATCACAAATTAGGGTTTAAAATGAAGAAATTTCATAACTTAGAATTTTTCTAAGTTATGAAATTCTCTTATTTTTTCCTAACTTTTTCCCATCTTTTCATCAAGATACATTTGGAATCAAGTAAAACTCAAAACGTGAAAGTTATAGTACATTTCAAAATCTACAACTTTGATTCACAAAGTTTCCTCAAAAGAAGCTTGTAGCTCAAGTTATGATTTTTGGAACAAGGGTGCAAAACATTCTTAACTTAGAAAAATTTTGACCTATTTTAGGCAGGATTTTTGCCAAACTTCATGGCCACTTTTCACATGCTTCCACTTGGAATTTCAACTTTCATTACAAAGATGGATTGTAGTACACATTCCAAGCTTTCCAAATTGTCAAAGAACTTCTCAAACACCCTTGTGGTTAGGGAGAATCGAATTTGTCAATATGGGCAAAAGTCACTTTGTTCATGAGCCATATCCATGTTCATAACTTTGCATTTTTGAACTCAGCATGTGCAAGCTACATTACAGGCCTTTTATCTCATCCACACTCAATAATTTAATGCAAATCCTTTGTGTTCAAGCCTTATCTTATGTGTTTAACCATTACATGCCAATTTAATCCATAATTAGAAAAAGCACATTATCCATTCTTGTAAAGTGGCACTTTATGTCAAGTTTACAATCTATGAGGTACAATGCAGATCTTTGAGGCACAAGTTCAGGAACCAATCCCACTGATCAAGACTAAAAGGTGCAGCATACTTGAGGGGCCTAGAGGAGCTTGTAACTCAACTTGTCATTTTTGCTTAAGATAGAAGAAACATTGCATAACTGAACAACAACTTTCATTCCTGCAATCAGAAGCCTAAGCAAACTTGTTGAACACATTCCAAACATCAAGCCTGACCTAAAACACGAGCCAACCACCTTCAACACCTCCCCAAACACAGAAACACCACTTTGCTGCACAAAACAGGGCACCTGCTGCAGATTGAGGTCCACAACTCAATCCATTCGTGCGCCTTGGCCAAAACCAGTTCATACACACTCCATAACATCCATACAAACTATTCCAAGCCCTAGCTACAGACTGTAACACCTCTAACCAACTTCACCATTTTCACTTTTTCTGTTTTGCAGGTTGACTTCTATAGCTCGATTCATTTAGTTTCAAAGCAAGCTAAAGGTTGGAGAAGCATCCCTGAACTTCAAGCAAGCTATACAAGTCCTCACATTGCATTGAAAGTACCTCCATTGTCACACACGAATCAAGCTGAAGAGGTAAGTTTTTGAACTTCTATCTCTCGATCCAGGCATAGTTAGGTTTAAGTTTGTGAAGAAAACATGTTCTAATCATAGCCCTGAAGCCATCCATATAGTTACTTTTCATTTATGTTGTGTGTGCTAAGAGTATTTTGAACCTGAACATTGACAAAAACTCAGGTCAGAAATTGGGGGAGAAGAAATTCTCTCTCATTTCTGAGAGTTAGATCAAGTTTTTTATATGTATGAACTCGTGACATGATGCTCTATAATGTTTGTGTTGTAAGTTTTTGTTAAAAGTCAAGGAATCAAGAGATAGCAGGGACAAGGCAAAACACGTGTTTTTTGTATTTGAAAGGTGCTGGAGGTTGAAGACAAAGTCTTTGGGCTGGGCCTGTCTTGTTCTTTCTTTTTGCACCATCTTTTTTACACATACACCCCCCTGGCCCATTTTGAGATATATTTGTCATTTTTGATTTTTTCCTTTTGATTTTGATTTTATATTTTTATCCAAACATGAAAAAACATTAAAAATATTTTTCTCACATTTTTTGCATTTTATTTAGTATTTATTTTGTTTCATTTAGTTTATATGTAAATAAATATATATAAATACTTTTTATTTAAAATACTAGAAATAATACCAATACATTTTTATCTTCTGATTTTATTTTATTTTATTTTTCGCACTTTAAATCTTTTTAAATATGCCATGATAGAATTAGGGTTTTGTATGTAAAAATCAACCAAACAAATAGCTTGACCTAATTCAAAGATAACAAAGCATGAAAATGAACAAACACCAATCACACTTGCACCCCTTAGGGTTACTCCACTTGTTGCCTTCAATAATGGGCCATATTGCATGTTAGGTGTCTTTGGCAAAACAAAACAATATTAAATGATCATAGTCCCTCGATGACGCTTTCGAAAGTTACCTAAAAATGATCAAGTCCCTCAAAGGAAAAAGTTTCCAAAGACACTTGGCACCATTGCAATCATGGTCTAAACAATGACCCGTGCCCGTCCCGTTCACATCCTAACACAAGATTGTCCACCAAATACAATGGTGGAACAAAATTGTTAAAAGGGTTAAAAATATAGCAAAGATCTTTGAGAAATTTAGGGGTAGACAAAACTCTTGGTCACTTGCCAACTTGCAAAACAAAAACACTTGCCTATTTTTCAAAACCACACATCACAACACACTTTCAAAACAACTTTCAAAAACATTGAAAACTTTTCAAAAGACATACATCTTTGTATACATCCCAACATGGATCATTACAAAGGTTGCCACCACATTGGCCTCTTTTCAAAACATTTTCAAAACCCACACACAAAGCACCATTTCAAACAATTGAAAGCACCATTTCAAACAATTGAAAATCAAGGCAAGTTGATCTAAGCAAGTAACTAAGAGCCCATGGATAACCATGGATAAAAAGGGTGCTAATACCTTCCCTTTCTATAATCTACTCCCCAAACCCAAGAAAACCTCTCAAAGGTTTTTGCTGTGCTTTTTAACCTTTCCTTAGGATAAAATAAAAATTCGGTGGCGACTCTTGCTCAACCGAAACATTTGCGAAAACAAACGCAAAACCTCAAGTCAGTTCTCCCACCGTATCACAACTATGTTGAGATCTTTTTCTGGTCATATGAAGACATGCCTGGCTTAGACACTGACATTGTGGTACATCGTCTGCCGACTAAAGAAGATTGTCCTTCGGTTAAACAGAAGGTCCGCCGTATACACCCTAAAATGTTAGAGAAGATTAAAGCAGAGGTCATGAAATAGTTCAATGTTGGGTTCTTAGATGTCACCTTCTATCCACAGTGGGTTGCTAACGTTGTTCTGGTAACTAAGAAGGACGGCAAGGTACAGATGTGTGTGGACTACAGAGACCTGAACAGGGCAAGCCCCAAGGATGACTTCTTGCTTCCCCACATTAATGTTCTGGTTGACAACATCGCACAACATAAAATTTTCTCCTTCATGGATGGTTTCTCTGGCTACAACCAGATCAAGATGGCTCCTGAAGACATGGAGAAGACAACCTTCATCACACAGTGGGGAACCTTCTGTTACAAGGTGATGCCTTTTGGGTTGAAGAATGTTGGGGAAACTTATCAGCGAACCATGGTCGCCTTGTTCCACGATATGATTCACCATGAGATCGAGGTTCATGTTGATGACATGATAGCCAGATCCCAAACCGAAGAAGAGAACCTTAACCATATACAAAAGCTGTTTGACAGGCTGAAGACATACAAGCTAAGACTAAATCCGAACTAGTTCACCTTTGGGGTAAGGTCTGGTAAGCTTCTAGGGTTCATCGTCAGTGACAAAGGTATTCAAGTAGACCCGGCAAAGGTAAAGGCCATACAAGAGATGTTGGCTCCCCGTACAGAGAAGGAGGTTAGAGGTTTCTTGGGACGCCTAAATTATATTTTCAGGTTCATTTCACATCTAACTGCTACTTGTGAGTCAATATTCAAGCTCCTGAAGAAAGATCAAGTGGTAAAGTGGAATGATGAATGCCAGACTGCTTTTGAAAGAATCAAGGAATACCTTCAAGAACCACCAATTCTGATGCCTCCAGTTGAAGGAAGACCTTTGATATTGTACTTAACAGTGCTAGACAATTCAATAGGGTGTGTGCTGGGGCAACATGAGGAGTCTGGTCGAAAAGAGCATGCAATATACTACCTTAGCAAAAAGTTTACCAACTGTGAGATAAGATAGTCACTGATCGAGAAAACTTGTTGAACTTTGGCATGGGCTGCTCGGAGACTAAGACAGTATATGTTGACCCACACTACTCTATTGATATCTAAGATGGACCCAATCAAGTACATCTTCGAGAAGCCCGCTCTCTCCGAAAGAATAGCAAGATGGCAGATGATCTTAACTGAATACGATATACAGTATACAACCCAAAAAGCAATCAAGGGAAGTTTATTAGTGGATCATTTGGCTCACCAGGCCATGGATGACTATCAGTCCATGATTTTGAGTTCCCAGACGAGAATATTATGCTGGTGACTGACTATGAAGAACCCAGACCGGATGAAGGACCTGAAGAAGGATCTCGATGGACTATGGTTTTTGATGGAGCTTCGAACGCACTCGGTAATGGCATCAGTGCTGTAATCATATCTCCTAAGGGTTGTCATACTCCTTTCACTTCCCGGCTATGTTTCAACTGCACTAACAACATGGTGAAGTATGAAGCCTGCATCATGGGTCTCAAAGCCGCTATCGACTTAAGGATCAAGTTCTTGGATGTCTTCGGGGATTCAGCCTTGGTGATAAGTCAGATCAAAGGCGAATGGGATACAAATCATCTTGTTGTACCCCAAAATTTTCCCTTCCATATTTCTCAAAACATTTCAAGAAAGATTCTCAAGTTGCTCAAGGAAGTTCAAGGGTTGACCAGACAAGCTCTCTCCTAAGACAGTCTACCTCAAATTAGGGTTTCATGTTGCATCAAGATACTTGAGTCCAAGGGATCCCAAATGTTCACTATTGTCCTAATATGTTCTCAAGATCATCCATGTCAAGTTTCAATCCTTGCAGAGGAAGTTTGCTCAGTCAACTACTCAAAGGCTTGAAAATCGACTGTGCTAGGGCAAAAGTCAACTGTGACCCACATACAATCAAACTTCAATATTTTTGGTCAACATTAACATTATGAAGTGAATTTCATCATTTTATCAAGGGTTTATTGTGATTCATCAAGGATTGCTCACAATTCATCAAAACCTAAAAGTTGCTAAATTAGGGTTTTGCAGGAAAAGTCAACTCAACTTTGACCAAGCATAACTTTCTCATACTTTATGAAAAATTATCCATCCAAATCTCATTTTGAATAGGATGAAATTATCTACAATTCATATTCATCTCCCAAGTTCAAAATATGCACTCATAAGAAGTTATGAATTTGGACATTATAGGTCATTTTGAAAAGTCAACCAAAACACCTTTTTTGTCAAATCTTCATACATGAACATGGAATACAAAATTGAGATGAGACCAAAAATTTTGCTTATAGGACATCTCTAGATTTCTAAAAAGTCCAAGAACACCTTCAAAGAGTCAAAATTGAGGAAGTTATGCATTGGTGAAGTTAACCTTTTTTGCAAAATTGTCAAAAGTCAACTATGCCTCAAATTGCAATTTTTGTTAAATGGGCCTAATCTTTTGCATTTGTTTTGAGTTGGTAGCATGGTCCACGAGCCCTATCTCTTCCCATTTTTCTTTATCTTATTTTTGCTATTTATTTTGATTTTGATTGCAATTAAATCAATTTAAATCAAAACAAATCATGAAAAAATCCAAATCATTGAAACCTCAAGATCTTGTGCATGTTTCAGGTTCTATATACAGCTAGAAAGTGAATCAAATCAGTCAAGGCCTTTGTGTGCATGAAAAGATTGGTTTTGGCCTATTTTTGGAAAGATTTTCAAGTGAATCAAATCAAAATCAAAAGCCATAATGGATAAAGATTGAGAGCATAATTTTAACCCTAATCCAATCCTTGGTATATGGTGAACATTTGCAGACCTAAAACAGAAGCTTTGGAGGCGCACAAAGGCAGAACCAAACTTGAAAAATCAAAGAAAAGTGGTAATCCATTTTGCTACTTCCAGGCATTTTCAAGGCCCTCTAGCCATCTCATTCGCTTCCTTGGAGCACAAGCAAGCTATACCAATCAAGAACAAGGATTTTCCTGCGCTAAAACCCAATGTAAGTGGTTCACGACTTTGGCTTGTTCTTGAAATCGAATTACATGATTTTGGCACTTATAGCATGAAATATTTACATATTCTTGTTCCTTGAGGCATTTGCAAGCTACTCATACCATTTAATTGCATTATTGTTAGTTGTACTAGAATCCACCATTGTTAGGGTTCCTTGTTGTGTTTTGGGTTTTTCTTATACAAGTGAAATTGGGCCATAAGAAGAGCACCATGATGCTCAACTGGCCAAGACGAATCAATCCACAGCCTTAGAATTCATTTATCATGCCCATGGGAGATTTTGAAACAAGCCAGGGTTGTAGTGACGGACATACGTCCGTAGATAAAAGTCTATGACTTTTACCAACGGAGCGAGGTTGGGGATGACCTGCGTGGCACCATTTTACTTGTCCATTTAAATTTTGGCGCTTTTTTCCCACTAACGCACATCATTATATATTATCATTTATTATCATTTCATGTACAATAAACATGTGAAGCGCAGTTGGTAAAGAGACCAGTGGAGAAAGCCATGGGGCTTGGGTTCGAATCCCAGGTCCCCCCATTGTTTCACATTATTTTTCTTTAAATGATCATACGCGTGTATAGGCAGGGAGGCCACCATGTACCCTCATCATCCAACCAACCAGATGTCTAGGAAGCCAGATCTGATGGCCATCATGTGGTGACCATGATACACCGCAGTCAACGCATAGCACTGGAACGTGGAAGGTCAGCGTGGGTCAATTGTCTTAGGCCCAGAATTGCTATCCACACTCCCAAAATTACTTACAAGCAGGCCCAACTTTCTTTTCCTTTTCTTTTATATTTATTTTATTTATTTATTTATTTATTTTTACTAACATCAAAATTAATCCTTTTTTTAATAAAATCACAAAAATAATGTTTTCATCCAATTAGATTTAGGTTTTTTTTTACAAAAATTAATTTAATTAGATTTTAATTTTAGGGTAACTTTAATTATTTTGTAAATAAATTAAAAACAATTAGAAAATTAGGGTTTTGTTTAATTTAAATTCTATTTTCTTTTTATTAAAAAATAACCAAAAATACAAAAATAGATCATGTAAATTATTTTCTTTAATTTAATTTAATTACTAATTAGATTTGTATTTAATTTAAAAAACCTTATTATTTTTCTTAAAAATAATCAAAAACAATCAAAGATAATTTGTTCTTTTAATTAGGTTAGACGGGGTCAAAACCCTATTTCTCTCTCGTTCTCGATTCATCGCGCTTACTTATTTTTACCATATTGATGTAATTGCTCATAAGATGTAATAGATTAATTAGGACTTTTTTGTTTCATTTATCGTTTTTTACGGGTTGTTTTTGGCTATGTAATTAATACCCGAAGCCTTGTAATAGTGTAGCTTTACTTTCCGCACTTTAATTTCCGCAAAATATTAAACTGTTAGATGTATGGATATTAGGGTTGCATGACAAGAATGTATGTAAACTTTAAAACGGTTAGCAAACCCTAAATGTGTAAAGATAATAAACTTGAAATTGAATCACTCGCACATGCGCACTCCTAGGGTATACTCCCACTTCGGTTGCCTTCGGTAAACGATCATTAAGTATAGTGTATTTTAGTGATCGCTCTTTTGTCTCAAAGATCAAAGTTGCCTCGGAATGGTTGCCTCGGATATGTTGCCTCGAATATTGATCTTAAGACATTAGGGTTATTACTAAGACGTCCAAACATTGCTTTAGTGATCGTACATCCCTTTCGAATTGACCTTCAAAACTCCAACGACGGTGCTACCTACTCACTAATAGTGGGTTAGTGATGTCTAAAGGAAACAAACATAGAACAATTCTCTTTTTCGAGTAGGTAGATTAGTTCTTAAGTACTTGCTCAATCCAAACAAACTTTTTCACACTTACACTCCTTTCAAACCAAGTTTTCAAAACAACTTCGTAACACTCTTGAAGACAGAAGCAAGGGTTAAATCAAAGTAAAACAAAAACTTCTTTCAAATCAAACACACACAAGCAAATTTGAAAATGATGAGCAAGTACCTAAGAGCCTGTGGAAAACCACGGATAGAAAGGGTGCTAATACCTTCCCTTTCTATAATCTACTCCCCGTACTCAAAATCTCGAAAAAGGGAATTTTTCTGTGCTTTTTTCCTTTCCATTTGGATAAAATAAAAGTCGGTGGCGACTCTTGCTTACCGTGACATTTTGCAAACACAAACGCAAAATGCAAACCAGCATTTCAAACAGTCCGGTTCTGGCTACCGTATCACAGAACTGGCGACTCTGTTGGGGACTTAATAAGTGGGGTATACCTTAGGATTAGTTCATCATATTTGCTTCTATTGTTTGATTTGATTGCTTTACTTTTTAGGGCTTTGTATTGGGAGTTACTATAGATTCTAACCCGGATCTGGGGAACACCTTTTAGGTAAGTAGCAATAAACTGTGAGGGAACTGTACGGCGTAGACCGATACGATTGAAGTAGTAGCTACATTGATGTGGCACATTGGTTGGTACCGGTATCCCTTGTGGAGAAACGAGGAGAATACGGGGCTGCTATATGGGTCGTTAATCATCAACTGACCTTAGAACCTATAATTGACCAACTTGGCCATAGGAAGTAGTGAGATAGCCGGCCTCGGTATAGAGCTGAGAACTGTTTGATACTCGATACTACACTCATTGAGACCATACTCTCGAGATAGTTTCGGCTGCAAGAAAAGATTGTGTGAGCTGAAACCATGACCGATGGAGGATGGTCAGTGATATTGAGAACCTCTAGAACCCGGTTACTATTATTAGGGCAGGTTGAAACCAACTGAACTTCAAGAGGGTAATACCTAGACCCCATGCAAGCCTGAAACTTAAGGGCTCTTGTGTGACTTGTTTTCCTTTACCATGTCTGCTATCTGCTATACCTGTGGTGTGTTTTTATCATGACATCATGCATCATGACATAGCATGCATACTTCATTGTACTAACCATTTCAAAGACCGAGGGGATTTATCTTTGTTCTGTTTTGCAGATTATGGCTTCCGTACGCAGAAATACCATTCGAGTTAACTTCGTGAAAATGCCTGCTTAACTCAAAGATTTAGCCTCGAGGGTTTCTGATACTTCCTCATTCATTAGAAGACATGGTCATCTCCTTATCCTGGTCACTTCAAGGTTGGATGAGCAGATGATGAGCGTACTTTTCCAGTTCTTTGATCCGATGCATCACTGTTTCACCTTCCCGGATTATCAGCTAGTTCCCACTTTGGAGGAGTTTTCTGACTTACTGGGCATATCCATTCTCGAGCATACACCCTTCACAGGTTTGGAAGAGACTCCTAGACCTGAGGAAATTGCTTCAGCCTTACATCTAAAAAGGGCTGATGTAGTATCCAACTGGGAGACACGGAGCGGGGTTAAATGTTTCTTGGATAAGTTTCTGATGGACCAAGCTCAACAGTTCTGGGATAGTTTGGACTTTCAAGCATTTGAAGACATCTTGGCTCTCCACATCTATGACTTGGTTCTTTTCCCGAATCTAGATTCCTTCATAGATGTGAATACGGTCAAGATCTTCTTGTCTCGTAATCCAGTGCCTACTCTTCTGGGTGATATTTTACATGCTCTCTATACTCGTATTGTGCGAAGAAGAGGGACCCTCATGTGTTGCACGCTGCTTCTGGTGAGGTGGTTTATTTAGCACCTCCCCAAGTCTGTATTGAAGAATGAGGAAGGTGTAGGTTGGGCTTACAGAATCATGTCCCTTGCTCATACGAACATTAATTGGAGTTCTAAGGATATGGAAAGAGTAGCTGTCATTGATCGATGTGGGGAATACCCTAATGTCAAGTTGCTTGGAATTAGAGGGGGAATAACCTACAGTCCTTGTTTAGCTTTACGACAGTTTGGATGCGCTCGGAGAGACTATCCCCATGAGCTGCTTCTTACAGATATTGTCTTTGACTACAAGGGGGACGTGGATGAGCATCGCTGAAGGTTTATATGGGCCTGGGGCATGGTGAACAGGTCTGACCCTCACAATCTAGGACCAAAGACTTCTCTCCCTATGCAACCTTATCTCTAGTGGGTTCGAGCCCGTGCTCAAAAGCTGGGGATGCCTTATGAAGCTGTTTTGCCGGTGATTGTAGAGCATACTAATGAAGAAGGTGTTCCTTATACAGTCCTCTATCCCTATATGCCTACTGATCTTGGGGCATTGAAGAGATCTTGGATCCAGTTAAAGGAAGAAAGGGATACCTACCGAGAAAAGTATCATGAGCAGGAAAGGAAGATCTTGAAGCTCACGAGGCAGCTTGAGAATGAAAGGACAATCAATGATTATGTCAGCACGAAGGGAAAGCGGCCATAGGATTTCTGATTTCTTCTTGTTTCTAGTTTAGATTTGTTTTCAGTTTATTTCTTTTTGTAACGCCTTAAAGGCATTTGTGATCGGTGGGAATGAGAACTGACTGTTTTGGAATGCTGGTTCGCGTTTGCGTTTGTTTTTGCAAAATGTCGCGGTAAGCAAGAGTCGCCACTGTCTTTTATTTTATCCAACAAGGAAAGGACAAAAGCACAGAAAAATTCCTTTTTGAGATATTTCTCGGGTTCGGGAGGTAGATTATAGAAAGGGAAGGTGTTAGCACCCTTTCTATCCGTGGTTATCCACGGGCTCTTAGGTACTTGCTCATTTGTGTTTTCAAAATTTGCTTTTCTTTGTGATTGTGGGTTTGAAAAGAGTTTTTGTTTTGAAAGGGAGTGTAAGTGCGAAAAGTTTTGTTTTGTTTTTAAAATGAGCAAGTACTTAAGAACCTCTACCTACTCAAAAAGGGATTAAACTGTGCAAATGTCCTTTAGACAGTGCTATCCCACTATTGAGGAGTAGGTAGCACCGTCATTGGAGTTTTCGGGTCAATTCGGTTTAAGGGACGTGTGGTCACTAAAGCAACGTTAGGACGCCTTAGCGGTAACCCTAATGTCTTAGATCATTTTTTCGAGGCAACCGTTTCGAGGCAACTTATGATCTTGGGACAAAAGGATGACCTCTAAAACATCCTATACTTAATGACCACGTTCGAGGCAACCAAGTGAGGTGTACCCTAGGAGTGGCATGTGCAAGTGTGTCAATTTTCAGTTATATTATTTTTGCATGTCATGGTGAGCTACTGTTAATTTTAAGTTCTTGTCATGCAATCTTAGTTAGCATACATCTAAACAGTTAATATATGTACAGGAATTTAAAGTGCGGGAATTGTAAATCCTACGCTATTACAAGGCCTCGGGGAGGGGGATTATTTACATGTCCAAAATTGGGGGAATAAAGCAGTAAAGTGTAAAAGGTCTTAGTTAAGCTATTACAAACCAGTAGGCAGTTACAATAAAATAAACGCGCGCGGAAAAAAAATTGAATCGGAGTGTCCTTGGGTTTTGACCCTTTTTTATTAAATAAAGCATATTTTTTTTGTCATTTTTTATTTAAGAATTAAGACTAACTAATGATTAATTAATTAAAAAGAAAATATTTTTTTGAGTTTTATTTTATTTTGAGAAAATGATCTAAATCTACTTAATTTTAGTTTTGGAAAAAACGTTAAGATAATTAAAAGATTAATTAACAAAATTAATTTAATAGGAAAAACTAGCCTAATGTTTTTGTGTTTTTGATTTTATGTTGATTAAAAAAAGAATAAAATAGTCAAAATAAGGACAAAAAACGAAGGAAACAGGCAGCAAATAAAAAAAAGCATAATTCTGGAGGCCTGGGATGTTTCGATCCAAACAGGATCATGGTTCTTTCGATTGGGCCAGGAAGTGGGCATGAACAGCCTTCGATCCAGGGAAGGGGATTTCCCTTCGATCCTGAGAAAAATGCCTTCTTCGATCCAGGAGGACTATGGGAAGCTTCGATCCAGAGAAGGTGTCTCCTTCGATCTGGGATGCTATACCTGCAAAAGTATGTTAGCAAAATAAAACTCAGGGCCTGGTATCGAACCTCAGGCCCTTCGATCCTGCGTGCGCTGAGTCTTTTCAGGCTAAATCTGCAGCAAATGTTAGCAAACGAAGAACATGACCTGGGGCCAAACCCAAGCCCTTGAATTCTATCTAGGATGGCAAATCGAATGGGATAGAAAATATGGAGGTGTTATGCAAAATGAAAAGTTTTGACAATTTACCCTCTCTTACCAGCAGATTGAATCTTCGATTTGGGTACTGGATGGATGGGAGCACTTTCAATCTGAGGGCTTCTGGGCGTGGGCACCTTCAATCTGAAGGACTGCTTTGGCTTGGAAAATTCTGACAACCTTTGATGGATTGTATGGGCAGCGCCTCTCCAATGTTTTTTTTGTTCTCTCGTTCTGTTCTCTATTTTTCCCTATGTGTTTTTTTGTCTGGTCTCTGTTTTTTTCGTGTTTTGTAATGTGCCACTGGCCCTTGTATTTATAGGAGTGGGGGGTCTAGTAACGGCAAGAGACAGCAAATTAAACAGGCCATTAAAGCCATGAGACAAGAATCAGACACATTAAATAATTTCCTTTTTTGAAATATTCATGTCTCTTTGAATGAACCTGGACACTTTTGAATTTCGAATGCCTTCAGGCCCTGCTCTTCGATTGGTCTTGATTTGCCTTCTTCGAATGGACTTCTTATGTACCCTTCGAATGGGCCTTCTGAATGCTTCTTAGAATGGTCTTGAGTTGCACATAATCACTCTGGTCGAATCAGCTCTTTAGGAACAGAAAAGGCAAGAATCTGGCCTTTAACTCAGGAATTAAATCCACAATCAGCATTTAATTATTTCTATATTTGCAAGGGAAACATGCCATTTTCTCATGTTCAGTGTACCTGGACATGTTTTTTGAGTGCCCTCTTGATGGCTTTGTTAACAGGCCAATCGAAAGGCTTTGTTAACAGACCAATCGAAAGGTGTTGTTCATGCTAATCGAAGGACATGGTTCACATGCCTGTCGAAGCTGCCTTGACACAATGCTAATCGAAGTGCTTGTCCATAATGCCAATCGAAAGGCTCATTCAGAATACCAATCGAAGGGTCTTTCAGAATGCCAATCGAAGTGCTTGTCCATAATGCCAATCGAAATGCTCCTTCAGAATACCAATCGAAGGGTTTTTCAGAATGCCAATCGAAGTGCTTGTCCATAATGCCAATCGAAAGGCTCCTTCAGAATACCAATCGAAAGGTCTTTCAGAATGCCAATCGAAGTGCTTGTCCATAATGCCAATCGAAAGACTCCTTCAGAATACCAATCGAAGCGTCTTTCAGAATGCCAATCGAAAGGTACTTGAAGTACCACTCAAAAAATTTCTTTTTCCTTAGCCAAGAGTTTCTAGTCAACCATGCAGGGGGAAGACTTTGGAAAACATGAGAGGGCAAATTTTGGGGTACAACAGCATTGTTAAACATTTTTACAAGTTAATCTAATAAAGTGTGTTGTATTTTGTTTTACAAATTTAAATCTCCAAAGGTCTTTGAAATCATTTCATACGCATTCCATTACCATGCACCTCATTACAGGTACCATTACAGGTTTCTCATCTTCTTCGCTGTTTATTTCAGCACAAAATGTCTTCTGAAATACCTACCGATCAAGCCATCAAAGCTCTTCTAGCACAAAATTCTCAATTCAAAGAGATGTTCTTGAACCTGGCTAAAGGGCAGGAGGATTTGAAGACTCTCATCCTGAAGGAGAAGAAGAAGAAGAAGGTGGTTCTTCTGAATATGGGTCACATGTTTAGGAATAGGTTACGACAGGAAGCTGATCTGTCTCATTCATCTAAAGGAGGAGAGAATCAAGAGGAAGAAAAGGGTCATAGTCCTGTAGTCTCTGATAATGACACTGATTCATTTGTGACCTCTGTGGAAGACATTTATACTCCATTGATGACAGTTAATAAGAATCTATTGTTGGCCGGTTTATTTCCGGGTTGTGGCGAAGGTTGCCACCTATGTTCAATCCTGCCTGTTGGTTGCCATTTATTGAAATCACGTGTCCAACGCCTGATGGATAACAAAGAGATCTTGTTCGAGAAAACTTCGATTCTGTTGATTCCTGTTGAAGATGTTTCCATTATAACCATTTCCGCCAATCCTTCCAAGGCTTCCTCGAGAAATCCTGTTAGGATTACATCCGTTTCGAGAGTTGCTCCATTAATCATTACTATTCTGGGTCCTATCCCATACACTTCGGATAAGGATGTCCCTTGGCACTACGGGGCTGATGTGTATTATCATGGGATCAAACAAGACTTGAAGATTGAAGAAGCTGATGCTGATGTCAGCAATATTATCGGGGCTAGCAAGGTCACCCGAAGTGGAAGACTCTTTTCTCCCGAGATTTCCCCTCCGACTGTTCAAAAGCCTGCTGCCATTCCATCTGCCAGCGCATCAGCTGGTGTCCCAATTCTTACTCCAGTTATCACCCCTATCGCTGAGCCATCTGACACTTGGAGCAAAGAAGTCATAGGTGAGTCTGCCCGGATGGAGGCACCTAAGAAGATTGTTGTAGAAACCTCTAGACAGGAGATAGAGGAAATTTTGAAGATTATCAAGAAAAGCGACTACAATGTAGTCGAACAACTAGGGAAAACCCCGTCAAAGATCTCCATGTTATCCTTATTGTTGTGCTCGGAAGCCCATGCAAAGGCTTTAATTGCTTTCCTTAAAACTGCGCATGTGCCACAGGAAACTTCTGCTGATCAATTCAAAGACTGTGTGGCTAGTTTGACCGCCGACAACGGGTTGGGTTTTTTCGACGCAGATTTGACTGCCAAAGGAAGGAATCACAATGATGCTCTGCATGTCTCGATCGAGTGCAGAGGCACTACTCTGGCCCACGTGTTGGTGGATACTGGGTCCTTATTGAATGTTTTACCCAAGAAAGCATTAGACCGGCTGGACTGTGAAGGTTTGGTTCTGAAGCCGAGTAATATTGTGGTTAGGGCCTTTGACGGGTCCAAAAGGATGGTGCACGGGGAAGTGGATGTCCCTGTTAAAGTTGGCTCTCAGACTTTTGCATCTACTTTCTATGTGATGGATATTCGACCATCTTATTCTTGTTTGCTGGGTCGCCCGTGGATTCATAAGGCTGGGGCAGTGACTTCTACGCTCCATCAGATGTTGAAATATCTAGTGAAAGGGAAGATTGTTATGGTATAGGGTAAGAATGAGTACATGGTGAGTCATTTTAATTCCTTTCGGTATGTGGAAATGGATGGAGAGTTCATCGAAACCCCGTGTCAGAATTTTGAAGAGGTCCCCCAGACTCTAGCGTCGACTGAAGTTGTTGTTGAAGAACCTCCAATGAAGATGGCTTCCCTCAAGGATGCCAGGGCTGTAATTGAAAGAGGTGGGTGTGCAAATTGGGGCCAACTCCTTGACTTCGCGCATAAGACTGACCAGTTTGGTTTGGGTTTTACTACAGAGGCTCAAAGGGCTGTTCGGCATGCGTGGATTGGAAGACCTCCCTTGCGCATCAATGACTCGGGAGTCAATGCAATTGAGGATGATGGAGAAGAGTCAGATATCGACAGTTGGATTTACCCGACTACCAACGGTGGATTGAACAATTGGAGGGAAAATGACTTCGTTCCCATTTCTTTTATTACACAGTAATAGACTTTTGTTTTGAGATTTGTAACAGACAATTTGAAACTTTACGGCCCAAGGCACTATGGCTCTGTTTGTGAGGGCTTCTTGTTTGTCATTTTCATATATCATCAATAAGGCATTGGACGTTTTCTTGCATTACAAATTTTGTGCTCCTTGTTTTTTCTTTTCTATCTTGCACTTTATTAAAACATCTATTGTCTTACACACACTCACATACCATAATACAGATCCACATCCATTCTAGATCCCACTGATAACGACTCTGCTACTGCTAGTTATGACTTCGAAAATCCGATCAACCAAGCCGAGGACGAAGGTGAAGATGATTGTGAAGTTCCTGGGGAGTTTGCTAGACTGTTACTACAAGAAGAGAGGGCCATACAACCTCCAAGAGCCACCAATTCTGATGCCTTCAGTTGAAAGAAGACTTTTAATCTTATACTTGATAGTGCTGGATAATTCAATGGGGCGCGTACTGGGGCAGCATGACGAGTCTGGCCGAAAAGAGCATGCTATTTACTACCTTAGCAAAAAGTTTACCGACTGCGAGACGCGATACTCGTTGCTTGAGAAAACTTGCTACAATTTGAAGTGGGCTGCTCGCCGGCTGAGACAGTATATGCTGACTCACACTACCCCATTGGTATCAAAAATGGATCCAATCAAGTACATTTTCAAAAAGTCTGCCTTGTCCAGAATAATAGCAAGATGGCAGATGATCTTAACCGAGTATGATATCCAATACACAACCCAAAAAGTAATCAAGGGGAGTGTGTTGGCGGATCATTTGGCACATCAGGCCATGGATGATTACCAATCCATGAATTTCGAGTTCCCGGATAAGAACATCAAGAAGATTGTGCAGAAGATGACGGTGACATACAAAGATTGGCATGAGATGTTACCATTCGCTCTTCATGGGTACCGTACCTCAGCACGGACGTCAACAGGGGCAACACCCTACTCTTTGGTGTATGGCATGGAGGAAGTCCTGCCCATTGAAGTCCATATACCCTCTCTTCGGATTATGAAAGATGTAGTTTTGAGCGAGGACGATTGGATCCAGACCCAGCTTGATCAGCTGAATTTAATCGACGAAAAAAGACTTATTGCTATGTCATGGTCAGGAGTATCAAAAGCGGATGATCAAGGCTTTTAACAAGAAAGTTAGACAACAAGAGTATCAAGTTAAGGATTTGGTGATCAAGTGCATCATACTGCCACAAGGTGATCCCAGGGGCAAATGGATCCCTACGTATGAAGGGCCATTTATGGTTAAGAACATTTTCTCGTGAGGAGCTATGATTCTAACCACCATGGATGGTGACGACCTTCCTCACCCCGTCAATGCAGACATAGTGAAAAAATACTACGCATAATCAAAGACCCGCTAGGTCGACTGGCCTAGGCAAAAATAAGGGCTTCCCAACGAACCAAAAGGATTCGGGCAAAAATAAGGGATGAAAATGAAAAAAATCTGTACACCCGGCAAGTCGAAAACCTAAAAAGGCGGCTTGGGAAAAAAAGGGTATCCCGGTGGACTGAAAACCCGAAAGGGCGGTCCAGGCGAAAATTAGGGATCAAAGCGTAACACTATGTCTTATTGGATCATCTTGTAACCAAACTTCGGTATCAACTATCAAGCTTGGACGACACCAATCAATCTGATCTACCTTCAACCAAGTAGCAAAGTGATGAGACGCTCGAAGACATAGGGGAAATAGTAGAGTTGGAACCCAGTGGGATTGTTCACATAGCTGTTTTTCTTTCTTTTACACAAATTGTATAAATTCTGTTGGTTCGGCGGTGTTTTCTTACTAGGACGTCAGCCTCTTGTACAAAAATGCATATTTACAGGCCAACTTCAAAATCAATACAATTCATTTTCACAAAGAAATTTCAAATTGTTTTTCTCTTTTCTATTTTGTTTTGCAAGAACGTCCAATGGTTCATTTTGATATATGCATTTGACAATAATTGTTGCTCATAAATATTTACATGCAAAACAAAAGACGATTACTCGTAATTTCATAAACAGGGGAAAACAAGAAATGTCAAGACCTTACAATTACTCTATTCACCAGGTACAGAGATAGACCCAGCTGAAGAAAATGATTAAAAATATGTACACTCCCTGCAGAGTAAGAAAAAGACAGTGATGTTAGCTGTCCCGAACAGGACACAACTCTCCCCAGCTGAGGTTCACAATCGTGAATGGGTCGGTAAGATTCTCCCCAAGCAGAGTTTATCTATCACCAACACTAGAAGATTATCCCCAGTGGAGTTTATTTCTTCCACAAGCGGAAACTCAATCCCCAACAGGGTCAATTATCGCCAACAACGGTAATTCATCCCCAGCCGAGGTTATTTCTCCAAGTCAGCAGATCTTTTGACAGAATATATCTTCCCCACAGAGTCATTCTCTCGCCAATTTATTCTCCATCAGAGTTATTCTCCCGCCGAGTTATCCTCCCAATCACCTTCAGTCGTTATCCCCAGCAAGCGAAATTATCTTTACTCTCCAGCAGCAATCCGGGATTTATTTACCCCAGCTAGAGAATATCATAAAAACATTGCATATCCATACATCATGACATGTGCATACGCATCAAACAGCACAATCTCATTTATTTTGAGAACATCATTGCTTGATACATATTGTGATCGGTGGATCTGGAACTGACTGTTTAACGCTGGTTCGCGAAATATCGCGGAAGCAAGAGTCGCCACCGTCTTTTATTTTCTCCAAATGGAAAGGACAAAAGCACAGAAAAATTCCTTAAAGAGATTGCTCTCGGTTTGGGAGGTAGATTATAGAAAGGGAAGGTGTTAGCACCCTTTCTATCCATGGTTATCCATGGGCTCTTAGATACTTGCTCACTTGTGTTTTCAAAAATGGTTTGTTTGCTTTTCAATGTGGGTTTTAAAAAAGTTTCTTTGAAAATTTCAGTTCGACTCTTGTATCGGTCCTCAAGAGTGTTTGAAAAATTGCTTTCGAAAGCTTTTTGAAAATGTGTTGGTGTGAAAAGTATTTTTGAATTTGTTTTGAAATTAGAGCAAGTATCTACGAGAACCTACCTACCCTAAGGAATTCGTCTGTGTAAATGTCCTTTAAAGTAGTGCCATCCCACCATTGAGAGGTATGTAGTACCACCTTTGGAGGTGTTCGGGTCAATTTGAGGTTCGGGATATGGTGATCACCAGAGCAATGGGAAGACACCTTAGAAGCTACCCTCATGCCAGGTTCCCGGATCATGAGGACTTACTAAGACATCCTCTACTCGACGATCACCTTTCGAGGCAAGGCAACAGTGAGGCGTACCCTAGGGGTGGTGTGTGATTTGTGTGTCAGATTCATTTATTTTTGTCTTGTCAGGTTATGGGTGATCTATGCGTTTGTTTTTATTTTTTTGTCATTCATTCTTGCATGCATTTATTTAATAGTTAAAAGAGCGAGAAAGGTAAAGTTCTAAACTATTACAAAAGGCGCGGGTCCACATCGCCAAAATTTCCAAGACCCGATTTGACAGAAAATAAATAGAATGCGAGAAATTATAAAATTACACGGCTTTGGGAGAATTACATAAATATTTACAAGAAGGAAATAAATAAAAATGCGCGAATAGGAATTAAAATTGGAAACGAGGGCGTTGGACCCTTTTTAATGAAATTAAATTAAATGATTAAACTAATGAAATTAAAGAGAAAAAAGAAATTATTATTTTTTTTTGAGTTTTTGGTATTTATGTTTTTTATGTATTTTTATGAGAAAGATTAAATGAAATTAAAATATTAACCCTAATTCTAATTTTTTTAATTTATTAAGAAAAACATGTTAAAATTAAACCTAAAATTAATCTAATTATTTACATGCAATTTTGATTTATAAAAATAAATAATTAATTATTAGTGAAATTTATTTACAAAAAATATTAATTAAATAAATATATTTTGATTTTTATGACTTTTCTGTTTTTTACTATTTTTTATATTTTATGAAAATAAGTTAAATTAAAGGAATTAATTAAAATAAATAAATAATTGAAATAAATAAAATAAGGAAAAGAAAGAAAATACAATACATTGGGGAGTTTCTGTCCCCTTTTTGGAGGTGAATTGGAGTGGTTTGCCCATTTGTGTTCTGGCCTCATCATGCATAAGTTGTTCTACTTTGGCCATTTGGCTTTTGGCTTTTGGCCATTTGGCTTTTGACTTTTGGCCATTTGGCTTTTGGGCTCAACGTTCCTTAATCTTCTCAGGATGTCTGTCTCGCCATGTATTGGTGTCATGCATAAGTTTTTATACTTTGGCCATTTGGCTTTTGGCTTTTGGCCATTTGGCTTTTGGCCTCAACGTTCCTTAATGAACCTGGGATCCTGTCTAAATCTGCAGTTGAATCTCACGAACACATTAAATAAAATCATAAAATGCAAATAAAGCCAATATATGAAGAAATTTAATGTTTAGGCACAATATGACATATATGAGTGATTATACCCTTTTGATCATGGAGATCAAATCAATCTTACCCTTACTGGAAAATCAGTGGCCTGAATGCTTTTATGCCTTACTGGAAAATTAGGATCATGGAGATCAAACCAGCCTGACCCTTACTGAAGAAGTAATAAGATGTTGGTTTGTAACTGTGATGGCTTGTTTGTAGTGAGAGAGAGAGATTTGTAATAAGGATTTCAAGGTTTTAGGGTTCTTGAAAGAGTTTGATATTCTAACAGTGTTGTGGCAAGGTTTTTTCTCTCTTTTCCTCCTCCCCGGTTTGTATGAAAAGAAGGTGATTATATAATGAAAATTAGGGTAAAGCAAATGGGCTTTGAATGTGCAATTGGGCCTCCAATATTCACTTGAATTCGTCACTTTCCAGGCTAAATCGCAGGGACTTAAGTGCATTTTTTGAAGTTGCAACGTGAAAACAAAATGTAGCCGACATCGAGAACTAACTCCTGTCCGAAAATCGACTCAATCGGATAAATGGTGAATTAGTTATGAATTTTTGAAGTTTCAGCTCAGACAAACTTATTTTGGGCTTCAGTGTCGACTCTGACACGTTCTTCAATAAAAAACTGGTATTGATCGGTGCATAATTTGGTCTCGACTTTTGAAGCAAAGTTGTAGATCTATGAGTCAGTAACCTTGTGTAAAAATATGAGTCTAATCCGATAAAAATTGACCGAGTTATGAATTTTCGAAGTTTCGGCCCAGATGAAATAATATTCAGCATTCAGGATTTTCAGCGTGTCACGCACTCTGAGCAAAAAACGAAGGCCTTTTGAATACCGTTTGAACTCAATACCTTCTGTGAAAATGTAGCCCACTCAATTTGTGAAATTTTGGCGCCGGAACCAGCTCGATACGATGAAAATCGACCAAGTTATGATTTTCTGAACATGACGCAAATAAACTTCTGTCACAAATTTTCTGTATGAAAATACTTGATAAATCCACATTTTTGAAGACCTTCTGATCGAAATTGGCTTCCAGCCGTGAGAGATGAAAACGTATATAATGTCAAGACGGAATTTCGGCCACCGGAACGGGTTCAAAACGAGCCACGATCTTCAAGTTATGAATTTTTTAGCGCGTAAAAACTGCACTTTCAGCACACTTTTTCACCATATTTCTTTGAGAAAACTCACACATTCGGATACCTTCTTTAAAGAATTGACTCTTGAGCCGAACCTGAATTTGAGAATACGTTATCAGAGATATCTTGGTGAAAGAACACCTGAATATAACGCGCCGGGTTGGACTTGTGAATTTTCTTGAAATGTTTTGAGAAATATGGGAGGACAAATTTTGGGGTACAACAGTTGCCCCTGTTCAATCTTCTTAGACCTGAGGATGCAGATTGGCTGACGTGCCTTTCGTAATCCGAAGGTAGAAGATGATTGAACACTAGAGTGCCCAGAAATTTGCGCTCACATAGTAGCAGTGTGATGTGGGGAATGGGCTTATAGATGCCATTTGGAGATGATGGATAGGTGGATGGGCTTATAGATGCCATCTGGATGTAGATCGCGTAAGAGATTCCTTAGCGAGAACTTGCGTACCTGCAAAAAGAAAAAAAGATTATCTGACCTGTTACAGGAGCTGGTCTTCAAACTCTTTGTATAGATGTGTCCTGACTGGTTACTGGAGCTGAATCTGGAGCTTCAAATGGTGATGAATGAACCAGGGATGGTTACTACCTCAACAGGAACGGTGAGAGAACCTTGGATGACTTTAACCTCAACAGCAACTGTTGAGAAAATCTTGGGATGATTACTACCTCCGCAGTATCGGGGAGAGAACCAAAGGCGACTACAACCTCAACAGCAAACATTGAGAGAATCTTGGATAACTTCACTTCAACAGCAATCATTGAGCGAAATCTGGGATTACCACCTCCGCAGGATCAGGGAGAGAACCATAGGCGACTACAACCTCAACAGCAAACATTGAGAGAATCTTGGATAACTTCACTTCAACAGCAATCGTTGAGCGAAATCTGGGATTACCACCTCCGCAGGATCGGGGAGAGAACCATAGGCGACTACAACCTCAACAGCAAACATTGAGAGAATCTTGGATAACTTCACTTCAATAGCAATCATTGAGCGAAATCTGGGATTACCACCTCCGCAGGATCAGGGAGAGAACCATAGGCGACTACAACCTCAACAGCAAACATTGAGAGAATCTTGGATAACTTCACTTCAACAGCAATCGTTGAGCGAAATCTGGGATTACCACCTTCGCAGGATCGGGGAGAGAACCATAGGCGACTACAACCTCAACAGCAAACATTGAGAGAATCTTGGATAACTTCACTTCAACAGCAATCATTGAGCGAAATCTGGGATTACCACCTCCGCAGGATCAAGGAGAGAACCATAGGCGACTACAACCTCAACAGCAAACATTGAGAGAATCTTGGATAACTTCACTTCAACAGCAATCATTGAGCAAAATCTGGGATTACCACCTCCGCAGGATCAGGGAGAGAACCATAGGCGACTACAACCTCAATAGCAATCATTGAGAGAATCTTCGATAACTTCTACTGAGTCTTTATCAGGAAAATCTGTTTGGGGTCGATTTAACTTGACTAGAGAAGGCCTTGGACTGGATAAGAAATCTTTGGAGTTGATTTAACTGAACCGGTCTAGGTCTTGGAATGTCTTCAACTGGGTTTTTATCAGAAAAATCTATTTGGGGTCGATTTAACTAGACCAGAGAAGGCCTTTGACTGGATAAGAAATCTTTGGAGTCGATTTAACTGAACCGGTCTAGGTCTTGGAATGTCTTCAACTGGGTTTTTTATCAGAAAAATCGTTTTGGGGTCGATTTAACTGGACCAGAGAAGGCCTTTGACTGGATCAGAAATCTTTGGAGTCGATTTAACTGAACCGGTCTAGGTCTTGGATATAGCTGAGAGCTTAACTGGGTCTTTCCTGAAAGGTAAAGGTCAGTCATATGCAATGCATGATATAGATCAAGCAATGATGTTCTCAACATAAATGAGATTTGTAAGATATGATGCGTATATGCATGCTATAATGATGTGTGCGATGTTTACGAATGTATGTTTTCGTCTTAGGAAGATAAATCCTTGACGGGTGCCGGGAAGTCACTCCTGGGCTGATGTTGGAGAATAGATTTTTGCCTCTGCTGGGGAAGATAGTTGCAAGAATACCGGTAGGAGAAGATAACTCCGTTGGGGAATAACTTGGTGAATGGAATATTCTGCGGGGAGAAAAGTACTCTGACGATCTTGCTGGGGAGCAATACTATGTGGGGAGAGAGATACTTTGCTGAGTTGCTGATAATGACTTGCTGGGGATACCCTTGTTGTATTGGAAGTGTTGATAGACTTCGCTGGGGATAAGAAGACTTCGTTGACGACGATCTTTCCGTGGCTTTTGGCTGAGGATAGCCCAGTTATATCCTGGTAAGGAAATAACTCTTTGAATAAAGCCGGGAGACGCGTTCGTGCGCTGCGCGGATAAGCTTCCAGAATCTACTGGGGATAAGCTTACTGCTTGGGGAGATGGATTCCAACTTTCCTGGGAAACTGGGCTGGACTCTCCTGGGGAAGTTTTGAATTGTACCGGGGAAATGACACCAATGAATGTCTGGTACACCGCCGGGGAACAATCTTTAAGTCAAGACTGTCGGGGATGCTTTTTAAGAATATATATGCTGCTGGGGCATGTTGAGATCTGCCGGAGGATACTCAGCTTCCTTAAGACTGATAATAGCTTTGCTTGGGAAGAGTGTATTGACTTGCTGGCTCACTCTCTGGGGAATTAGGATATCTGGTTATGTTCTTTAGCTGAACCTACCTTGATACCTTGGAGGATAGAACAATTAGATTGCTTAGACAACTCTTTATTGCCCCTGCTTCTGATATGGGAGAGGAAGACCTGTGAGGTGCTGATAGTTGTTGATGGACCAAGCTTCTTCTGGTAGGCAGGTGACAATATGACAGGACATAGTCGTACGCTTTGATCCCTAATTTTTGCCTGGACCGCCCTTTCGGGTTTTCAGTCCACCGGGATACCCATTTTTTCCCAAGCCGCCTTTTCAGGTTTTCGACTTGCCGGGTGTACAGATTGTTTTCATTTCATCCCTCATTTTGCCCGAACCCTTTTGGTTCGCCGGGAAGCCCTTATTTTTGCCTAGGTGTGTCAACCTAGCGGGTCTTTGATTATGCGTAGTATTTTTCGACTATGTCCGTGCTTTCAGAATGTAGGGAGTTGCCCCTGTTAGAAGTGTTTCGTCATGCCACCAGAAGGTGCTTGATCGTGCAAGATTTGTTGTTGGAATGCCCCTAAGTGACTCAGGCGGAGATTTTCCCCAGGCTATTTGGCCTTTGAGAGATTCTCCGAATCTTGATTGAATTGCCCCAGATGGTGGACAATAATCAGGCCATGCCCCTTGATTGGAGGTGCTTTTGTTCATTAGGCATTCGTCGTGCGAATTTCTATGCTGTTCAAACAAAAGGTCATATGCAAACAAAGTTATGTTAAAAATGCAAAGCCTATGTCTGTCTTGAAGATTTTGAAAATGCATTCTTTTTTCATAAAACAAGTGAATGTTTGTAAAACGTGATGTCAACTCAGTTTTTACCGTAGGCCTTAAGGAGTCAGGATACCTTTTGCAATAGTACGCTTTCGAACTAACCCATGCTTCAGCTAGGACTTTTAAGGGTTATAACGTGGCCTGGTTCACGGTTCAAGAAACAAAGGATAAAGGCTCGAATTATTTGTACCCACCCGCTCTTCGTGATGTTCTCCAAACCTAAACTCAGTTGATCATACGTTAGACCTTGTTTGAGTCTTTGCTTTGATGTTCCAATGATGGTTCGGATATTGATGATTTTTTTTTTGAATAGGTAGTCATTTTTTGTCGAGGGTTTGTAAGACCTCTTTCTTTTTTTTTTTGACTTTGTTATCCCTATATTTTGCCTGAACTGTTTCCTTTTTTGGAATTACAGTCAGCGGGATGCCCCAGCTTTGTAAGTCTCCTTCATGGGTATTTTGACTTATTGGGCTTCTTTCTTCTTCTTTTTTTTGAGATAATGACTGCCTTTCTTTATTGATTATTCGGAACCATCACTGTCTTTCTTCGCTTTGTAAAGACTTCTTTGGTGCCATTTGTTATGCACTTGGATCAACTGAGAGACTACCCTACCCCAGGTTATGATGAAGGGTTTTGAATTTCGAAAAGAAAAACTCCTACTTCTTTGGCTCAGAGGGGTTGACGAGGGATTATCATCCTTATAACTCCAGTGTTTAGGGATTGAAACAATGCCTGTACCTCATCAGCGGGGTCTGTTCAAAAGCATACTGTAAAGATCGTGGTATCGTTTTCGTCATCCTCCCTCAAGAGGCTTAGAACTGTTAATTAAGAGTTGATCATCAGAAAAAATATGAAACTAATTTGCATTTAGTGAATACGAATATATTGCTTCAAAACAGACATATGCGATGTATTAATGAAATAACAATGTTCTAACATGAGTAAATGTTTGAACAAAAGAAAATTACAACTTGAACATTCGAATGAACAAAAGTCTTTTCATCTCAGGGCTTGTCACTTCAAATGGTGAGCCTTGGAGGGATGGTAGAAAAATTCAGCCTGACCATCTTGTGTGAATTCCAGTGCTCCTTCATCAATCAGGTCCTGGATCTTGTTTTTCAAAGCCCAACACTCGTTTGTATCATGTCCTGGACAGGCAGAGTGGTAGGCACACCTTTTATTGAGATCATAGACAGGAGATGCCGTGTTCTGGTTCCGGGGATGAGCCCTTAATGTGATCAGGTTCAATCTTAACAGGCGTTGTAAAGCTTGGAACAACGACATGTTGAGCTGGGTGAATTGCCTTCTGGGCTTGTCTGGATGAAGCTGGTGAGGTTGATGCTGAATTTGTGGCGCTGAAGCCACTTGAGGAGCTCTCCCCTTATCTCCTTGTCTCAAGGATGATTGAATGATGAATGGCTTTTTACCCTTAGACGTTTGCCCCAGTTGGTTACCCTGAAGCAGTTGGTTGATGAGAACCCCGAGCTCGTCTTGTCTTTGAGCTAATCTTTGAATGGCAGTCGCCTGCCCCAGCATCTGGACTTTCAATGCATCCACCTCAGCTTGCCGATGTTTCATCCGTTCATCCTCAGTACTATTCCTGACCAAAGTCTCCATGAGAAGTGTCCTTAGCTCCTCCTGCCCCTTGGATAGATTCAGGAGGATTTCCCCAAACCAAGTCTCTTGAGCAAGAAGGTCCTGGTTATCCTGTTGGGAGGCCATTGCTGAAATAAACAGCGAGAAAGGTAAGTGACCTGCAACAAAGATATATGTTATGTAATGATGTGTATGACATGCATGTAATGTTTTCAAGGATCTCGCGGGGTAAACAAGAAAATTTGTTAGCATTTGGATCCGGTAGCTTGATTGAAAGAACTTCATATTGCAGAGGGTCCTTCTTGAAGAGTCAAGGCTCACCATATCGAGTGGGTCATAGCCCCTGACAACTTTGGCTCGGGGAACTTTCTTCCAGTGTCAAAGCTCACCATATCAAGTGGATCACAGCCCCTGACTTTAGTCATCATGTCTGGTTTTGATTTCCAAACAACCTCGGTTAGGGGAACCTTCTTCAAGAGTCAGAGCTCACCATATCAAGTGGGTCATAGCCCCTGACAACTTTGTCTAGAGGAAAATAAATCCTCTTTGCCCCTTGCTGGGATAGTTGATTCACCATGACCTGCACCACAAGCCCTTGAGATCCTTGAAATGGATTAGTTTTTTGTGCAGGATGTATGCAATGGTATGATGTCATGCTATGCATGGGGTAATGTAGGTAAACCCTGTTACGAGTCCCAATTAAGGACTGCAAACCAAAACCTGCAAGAAACTCAGTACACTCTGTTAGGAGTCCCAATTAAGGACTATAAACAAAACCTGCAAGAGACTTAGTAAACCCTGTTATGAGTCCCAATTAAGGACTATAAACAAAACCTGCAAGTAGTTCATGTGTCAGATAACAAGCATGCAAGTAGTCACGTACGAAGGCACACAAGTCACACAAGAGAAACCCTTAGAGTTTAGGCCAGCATGGGGTCTGGGTATTACCCTCTTGAAGTTGGTGGGCTCAACCTGTCCTATTAGAAGTAACCGGGTTCTAAGGGTCCCAATGTCACCGGATTGCTTTCATTGTTCATCGTTTCAATTTAGCCACTGAACTGGCGACCGAAATATTCCAGGAAAGCAATCCTCAATTGAGTGTAGTATCGAGTATCAACCAACCTTGGACTGCACCAAAGTCAGTTATCTCACTACCCTAAAGAGGCCAAGATAGTTCAATTAAGGTTCCTAAGGTCTGTTGATGCTTCACGATACCACGCGGAGGCCCCGTACTCTCCTTGACTGAACTCAAGGGTTACCGGTACACACCAAAGTGCCACATCAACGTAGCAGACTGCTTCAACCATGTCAGTATACCCCGCACAGTTCCCTCACAGCCTTGTTGCTACTTTCTAAGAAGGTATCCCCCAGATCCGGGTTAGGATCTATAGAACTCCCAAGACAGTCCCACAATTTAAAGCAAGCAAGTCAATACAATTGAAAACACAGTTATGAACTAACCCTAAGGTACACCTCACTTTAAGTTTTAGTCCCCAGCAGAGTCGCCAGTTCTATGATCGGTGGATCTGGAACTGACTGTTTAACGCTGGTTCGCGAAATGTCGCGGAAGCAAGAGTCGCCACCGTCTTTTATTTTCTCCAAATGGAAAGGACAAAAGCACAGAAAAATTCCTTAAAGAGATTGCTCTCGGTTCGGGAGGTAGATTATAGAAAGGAAAGGTGTTAGCACCCTTTCTATCCATGGTTATCCATGGGCTCTTAGATACTTGCTCACTTGTGTTTTCAAAAATGGTTTGTTTGCTTTTCAATGTGGGTTTTAAAAAAGTTTCTTTGAAAATTTCAGTTCGACTCTTGTATCTGTCCTCAAGAGTGTTTGAAAAATTGCTTTCGAAAGCTTTTTGAAAATGTGTTGGTGTGAAAAGTATTTTTGAATTTGTTTTGAAATTAGAGCAAGTATCTACGAGAACCTACCTACCCTAAGGAATTCGTCTGTGTAAATGTCCTTTAAAGTAGTGCCATCCCACCATTGAGAGGTAGGTAGCACCACCTTTGGAGGTGTTCGGGTCAATTCGAGGTTCGGGATATGGTGATCACCAGAGCAATGGGAAGACACCTTAGAAGCTACCCTCATGCCAGGTTCCCGGATCATGAGGACTTACTAAGACATCCTCTACTCGACGATCACCTTTCGAGGCAAGGCAACAGTGAGGCGTACCCTAGGGGTGGTATGTGATTTGTGTGTCACATTCATTTATTTTTGTCTTGTCAGGTTATGGGTGATCTATGCGTTTGTTTTTATTTTTTTGGCATTCATTCTTGCATGCATTTATTTAATAGTTAAAAGAGCGAGAAAGGTAAAGTTCTAAACTATTACAAAAGGCGCGGGTCCACATCGCCAAAATTTCCAGGACCCGATTTGACAGAAAATAAATAGAATGCGAGAAATTATAAAATTACACGGCTTTGGGAGAATTACATAAATATTTACAAGAAGGAAATAAATAAAAATGCGCGAATAGGAATTAAAATTGGAAACGAGGGCGTTGGACCCTTTTTAATGAAATTAAATTAAATGATTAAACTAATGAAATTAAAGAGAAAAAAGAAATTTTTTTTTTTTTTGAGTTTTTGGTATTTATGTTTTTTTATGTATTTTTATGAGAAAGATTAAATGAAATTAAAATATTAACCCTAATTCTAATTTTTTTTATTTATTAAGAAAAACATGTTAAAATTAAACCTAAAATTAATCTAATTATTTACATGCAATTTTGATTTATAAAAATAATTAATTAATTATTAGTGAAATTTATTTACAAAAAATATTAATTAAATAAATATATTTTGATTTTTATGACTTTTCTGTTTTTTACTATTTTTTATATTTTATGAAAATAAGTTAAATTAAAGGAATTAATTAAAAAAAGAAATAATTGAAATAAATAAAATAAGGAAAAGAAAGAAAATACAATACCTTGGGGGTTTCTGTCCCCTTTTTGGAGGTGAATTGGAGTGGTTTGGCCATTTGTGTTCTGGCCTCATCATGCATAAGTTGTTCTACTTTGGCCATTTGGCTTTTGGCTTTTGGCCATTTGCGTTTTGGCCTCAACGTTCCTTAATCTTCTCAGGATGTCTGTCTCGCCATGTATTGGTGTCATGCATAAGTTTTTCTACTTTGGCCATTTGGCTTTTAGCCTCAACGTTCCTTAATGAACCTGGGATTCTGTCTAAATCTGCAGTTGAATCTCACGAACACATTAAATAAAATCATAAAATGCAAATAAAGCCAATATATGAAGAAATTTAATGTTTAGGCACAATATGACATGTATGAGTGATTATACCTTTTTGATCATGGAGATCAAATCAATCTTACCCTTACTGGAAAATCAGTGGCCTGAATGCTTTTATGCCTTACTGGAAAATTAGGATCATGGAGATCAAGCCAGCCTGACCCTTACTGAAGAAGTAATAAGATGTTGGTTTGTAACTGTGATGGCTTGTTTGTAGTGAGAGAGAGATTTGTAATAAGGATTTCAAGGTTTTAGGGTTCTTGAAAGAGTTTGATATTCTAACAGTGTTGTGACAAGGTTTTTTTCTCTCTTTTCCTCCTCCCCGGTTTGTGTGAAAAGAAGGTGATTATATAATGAAAATTAGGGTAAAGCAAATGAGCTTTGAATGTGCAATTGGGCCTCCAATATTCACTTGAATTCGTCACTTTCCAGGATAAATCGCAGGGACTTAAGTGCATTTTTTGAAGTTGCAACGTGAAAACAAAATGTAGCTGACATCGAGAACTAACTCCTGTCCGAAAATCGACTCAATCGGATAAACGGTGAATTAGTTATGAATTTTTGAAGTTTCAGCTCAGACAAACTTATTTTGGGCTTCAGTGTCGACTCTGACACGTTCTTCAATAAAAAACTGGTATTGATCGGTGCATAATTTGGTCTCGACTTTTGAAGCAAAGTTGTAGATCTATGAATCAGTAACCTTGTGTAAAAATATGAGTCCAATCCGATAAAAATTGACCGAGTTATGAATTTTCGAAGTTTCGGCCCAGATGAAATAATATTCAGCATTCAGGATTTTCAGCGTGTCACGCACTCTGAGCAAAAAACGAAGGCCTTTCGAATACCGTTTGAACTCAATACCTTCTGTGAAAATGTAGCCCACTCAATTTTTGAAATTTTGGCGCCGGAACCAGCTCGATATGATGAAAATCGACCAAGTTATGATTTTCTGAACATGACGCAAATAAACTTCTGTCACAAATTTTCTGTATGAAAATACTTGATAAATCCACATTTTTGAAGACCTTCTGATCGAAATTGGCTTCCAGCCGTGAGAGATGAAAACGTAGATAATGTCAAGACGGAATTTTGGCCACCGGAACGGGTTCAAAACGAGCCACGATCTTCAAGTTATGAATTTTTTAGCGCGTAAAAACTGCACTTTCAACACACTTTTTCACCATATTTCTTCGAGAAAACTCACACATTCGGATACCTTCTTTAAAGGATTGACTCTTGAGCCGAACCTGAATTTGAGAATACGTTATCAGAGATATATTGGCGAAAGAACACCTGAATATAACGCGCCGGGTTGGACTTGTGAATTTTCTTGAAATGTTTTGAGAAATATGGGAGGGCAAATTTTGGGGTACAACACATATCATGCATTACATATGACTAACTCTTTACATTTAAGAAAAATATACAATCAAATTCTCACCGAGTTCAAGCTATGAAGCCCGGATCTGACCGGATAATATCTTGATTTCTACATCATATTGTGAAGCTCGGAGAACGACCGGATAACAGTATCAAACACCACGAAGCCTGGATTCGACCAGATAGTGGTTTATCTTTAAGTTATGAAGCCCGGACTCGACCGGATAATATTTTAATCCCCAGCAAGCCATGAAGCCCGGATTACGACCGGATAATAGCTCTGTGTGATGCGGTGGGAGAACTGACTTGAGGTTTTGCGTTTGTGTTTGAAAATGTTTCGATTTAGCAAGAGTCGCCACCGACTTTTTATTTTATCCAAAGGAAAGGTCAAAAAGCACAGGAAAGACCTTTGAGATGTTTTCTTGGGTTCGGGGGGTAGATTATGAAAAGGGAAGGTGCAAGCACCCTTTTCATCCATGGTTTTCCATGGGCTCTTAGTTACTTATTTATATCACTTGCTTTTGCTTTTCAATTGTTTGAAATGATGCTTTGTGTGTGGTTTTGAAAATGTTTTAAAAAGAGGCCTTTTGTCTAGGAAACCTTTGTAATGATTCTTGTTTGAATGTATACAAAGGTGTTTGTCTTTTGAAAAGACGTTTCAATGTTTGAAAGTTTGAAAGTTTGAGAGTTTGTTTTGGGAAATGTTTTGAAATTGTGTTGTGAGGTGTGTTTGAAAATAGCAAGCATGTTTTGCAAGTTTTGATCAAGTAACTAAGAGTTGTCTACCCTATCTACTCAAAGATCTTTCCTACATATTTTTAACCCTTTTACATTGTTGTTTTACCATTGCATTTGGTAAACAACCTTGTATTTGAATGCTAAACGGGACAGGCGCGAGTCATCGTATTGACCATGATAGCAATAGTGCTAAGTATCTTTAGCAATTTTTTGAGGGACTAGATCATTTTGTATAGGCAATCAAGATAGCGTCATCGAGGGACTATGATCTTTTGTTTTGTTTTTGTTTTGCAAAGATACTCAACATGCATAACATGGCCATTTTAAAGGCAACAAGTGGATGAAACCCTAGGGGTGTTTGTGTGCATTGTGTTGTCATTTTCATGCATCTTATGTCTTGTATTAAGTCTAACTATTTGTTTTGATTTTGGATATTGCATACAAACCCTAATCTCTATCATGGCATATTTGAAAGCATAAATGCGTAAAAGTAATCTAAGCTATTACAACATTGATATGGGGAGGGGGATACAATTTTGAATGGGGATTATTTGCAAGAAATTAAAACCCTAAGTTATTACAACCAAATTGAATTTCCTTGCTCAAATGATAAATAAACAATATTTAAATAAGCAATTAAATATAAATATGCAAAAAATGTTTTTGATATTTTTTACGTATGTAAAAATATAATATTTAATAAGAAAATAAAATATTATTTTTATTAAGGATGGAAACCCTAATTTATTTTAAGAAAGTATATATATTAGTTATATTATTTATGTACAATAAAATAAAATAAAATATATACAAAATATTAAAAAAATAAAATGTGTGAGAAAAATATAATATTTAATATATTAAAAAAATAAAATAAAATAAGAAAAAGTTATTTTTGTTAAGGGTAAAACCCTAATTTATTTTTAAGAAAGTATATATATATATATATATATATATATATATATATATATATATATATATATATATATATATATATATATATATATATATATATATATATATATATATATATATATATATATATATTAGAAAAAAATAAAATAAAATAAAATATATTAGTTATATTATTTATGTACAATAAAATAAAATAATAAAATATATACAAATGTCAAAGAAAAAAAATATTTTAGAAAAAAATATTATTTAAGTATGTAAATAAAAATATAATATTTTTATGTATTATTTATAAGTTTTTATTAAAGAAAATAAAAGTATATTATTTAATAATTATTTTTATGTTAGAAAAAAATAATAAAAATAATAAAATAAAATGTGAAAATTTATGAAAATGTTTTTGATAATTTTTTATGTTTAGAAAAAATAAAATAAAATCAGAAATGAAAAAAGAAATATAAAAATATAAAAATATAATGAAATGGGCCAGGGGGTGCAATCAGCAAGCTGGGGGGTGCCAAAAGTGAGAAGTAGCCAGGCCCAGCCCAACTACTTCATCTTCAACCTTCGTTCAAACAAAAACACGCGCCTTCTGTGTACAAACTCGTATCTCCTGCATTTGTGCTTAAACATGAAAACTTGCAACATGAAAGTTATAGAGCATGATCATACGATTCTAACCATATAAAAAACTTAATTTAACTCTCAAAGACCAAAGAGAATTTCTCTGGCCCTAAATTCTAACCTAACTTTTTCAGGAAGTTCATCAATCAAATTCTCTCAGCACACTTAACTTAAATGAAATCTATGCATATGTACAGCTTAAGGGCTATGAGTACTACATTTTTTATTCACAAACCTAAGCCTAATGATTCCTAAATAGAGAGATAGAAAGTTGGAAAATATTTGTTTCAGTTGAACACGAGTATGGCAATATAGCAACTTTTGTGTCATGGTGAAGCTTGCAAATGGGGTTACAGTCAATGGCCAATGGTTGGGATAGCTTAGGTGGGTTATGTGAAAGGTATTGGAACTGGTTTGGAACAAAACGCACGAGTGATTTGTGAGATGGAAGTGAAAATGCAGAAGCTGCCCTGTTTTGCAAGAGGAATGTGTTTTTGTGTTTTGGAAGGCTTGGGATGTTGTTAGCTCGTGTTTCTGGCTCAAAGCAATGTGCAAAACTTGTTTTGAATGCTTACAACACTTGGTTATATCAGATACTCAAGTTATGTGATTTTGGCAAGTTGACTTGTTTTGAAAGAAAAGTGTGAAGTGATACAAGATAGGCCTGTACAGGCTATCTCCAAGCATGCAAAAGATTGTTGTACCTTTGCCTAAGTTTATGGAACCTGTTTGCTGCAAAGAGAGAGGTCCAAGGCTCAAGGGAAGCAAGTTGACATAAAGTTGCCTTTATGAAAATGGAAATGCTACCTATTTGCCATTTTAAGATTAATTCAATGTGTAAACCTCTATTGATCAGAATAATGCCTTAAACCAATGAGTTTGCATTTAATTTTTGAGTGTGGAATGGTTTAGATGCCTGTAAACAAGTACAAATGAAGCTGGACAGAAATTGCAACTTGTATCATAGTGAAAAATGCCATGGATCAAAGTGAGTTTTTGCCAAATTCAAACCTTCGATTATCCCTAAGCATAAATGATTTTGGAGAGTTATTGGACATTTTGGAAAGCTTGTAACATTCTCTACGATCCCTCTTTGAAATGAATTTTGATATTCCAAGTGGAACTATGTGAAAAATGGTCATGAAGATAGGTCAAAATCCTGCCTAAACTAGGGCAAAATTTTACTAAGTTAAAAGTTTCATGTACCCTTGTTCCAAAAATCATAACTTGAGATACAAGCTTCTTTTGGAAAACTTTGTGAATAAAGCTTGTAGATTTTGTGGAGGACTACAACTTTCATGTTGGAAGTTTTGTTTGAATCCAATTTCATCATGGTGAAAATGTTGGGCAAAGTTGGAAAAAATAAGAAAATTTCATAACTTAGAAAAATTCTAAGTTATGGAATTTTTCAATCTTAAACCCTAATTTGCAAAATTAGGTTTCTTGATGAGTAAGTTTCATGTTTTGACACATCTTGATGAAAAATGACCCTTGGAACTTGATTTTGACCAAAAAGTTAAAGTTTGACTTTTCAGTGTACAGTCAATTTTTGATTAGTTGACTGGAAAATTCATCTGTCAATCCAATGCATTTGAGATCTTTTGAACCTTGTGAATAGGTTAAGATGATTCCATTGAGTCCTTGAATCCATGATTGAACCCAATTTGCCATTGGCTAGGTGAAAAATCAGAAATTGCCCTTCTCCGTCAAAACCCTAAAAATGACCATTTTGCCCTTTTGATGATCTGATTAAATTTCTTGAGGAGTTGTGATCCAAACTTGATGAAATGGTTCATATGAGTATATAATGTTTATGTGGATAAAAAATTATGAGTTTTGACTGTAAATTGGCCACAGTTGACTTTTTCCCCAATACAACTGATTTCTAGGTCAATTGTCCAATTGACTGGGCAAAAATTTGATTCAAGGCTTGAAACTTGGTAGAGGAAATCTTATAAGTCCAACATGAAGTATGAAAGTAAATTTAAGCATTGAAAGTCCAAAAAATCCTGTGCAAACTCAAACCCTAATTTCAGGTCATCAGTGCAAGGAGATGTCTTGAGCAGAGCAAACCCTAATTCTGTCTAGGGTCCAAAGAGTCTTGTGAGGGGAAATCTTGATAAAATGAGAGGGCAAATTTTGGGGTACAACACTCAGCAACTTATTGTGAAGCCTGAATTACGACCAAATGGCAATACAAGTTACTGTGAAGCCTGGATTACGACCAGATAGTAATACAAATTTCTGTGAAGCCTGGATTACGACCAGATAGCAGCCAAGAATACTATGAAGCCTTGATTACGACCAGATAGTGGTATATCTTTAATACAAGTTATGAATCCCGGATTCGACCGAATAGTATCTTGATTTCTCCGAACACCATGAAGCCTGGATTCGACCAGATAATGGTATGAGAGATCGCAAAGCTTAGATTACGACCAAATAGTAGTTTACCCAGCAAATTACTATGAAGCCCGGATCCGACCGGATATTAGTAGGCCCAAAAGTCAAAGGGAAGCCTGGAGGCGACCGAATAACCACTTGATTTCTTCTGAAGCCTGGATTACGACCAGATAGGAAGCAAGGTATTGCGAAGCCTAGATTACGACCAGATAGCACTACAGGACACCATGAAGCCTGGATTCGACCAGATAATGGTATAAAGCATCATGAAGCCTGGACTACTACCAGATAACGATAAAAGGACTGAAGCCTGGATTATGACCGGATAACAATACAAGACACTATGAAGCTTGGATTTCGACCAAATAGCAGTTTACCTAGACAAATACTAAGAAGCCCGGAGTCGACCGGATATTAGTATGCCCTAAATTCAAGTTGAAGCCCGGAGGAGACCGGATAACAACTGAATTCCTTATGAAGCCTGGATTACGACCAGATAAGAATTGAGAAATTGCGAATCCTGGATTACGACCGGATAGCAAGTGTAATCTCATCTCCCCAATAGGTCATTGTAAAGCATGGATTACGACCAGATAACAGTCGGTCTTATCACTATGAAGCCTGGATCACGACCAGATAGCAGTTCATTTTCACCTCCTCGACTAAGAGATGATTCCCCAGTAGAATAAAGGACGACTGAAGCTCCTAAAATTCAACTTTTCTTTCAATACAGAGAATAACATTCCCCAGCGGAATCTTCCTCAACAACAGGTATACAAGCTCTCGCTAAGGAATCTCTTATGCGATCGACACTCCTTCGGATGGCATCTTTAAGCCCATCTCCCGTCATCAATCTCCAAACGGAATCTATAAGCCCATTCCCGACATCACAAGACAAGTACCACTTCATGCAAGTGCAAATTTCTGGGCACTCTAGTGTTCAATCATCTTCCACCTTTGGATCACGAAAGGCAGGCAAGCCAATCTACATCCTCAGGTTTAAGAAGATTGAACAGGGGCAACTGTTGTACCCCAAATTTTTCCCTCCCATATTTCTCAAAACATTTCAAGAAAGATTCTCAAGTTGCTCAAGGAAGTCCAAGGGTTGACCAGACAAGTTCTCTCTTAAGGCAATCTACCTCAAATTAGGGTTTCATGTTGAATCAAGATACTTGGGTCCAAGGGATCCCAAATTTTCACTATTGTCCTAATATGTTCTCAAGATCATCCATGTCAAGTTTCAAGCCTTGCAGAGGAAGTTTGCTCAGTCAATTGCTTAAAGGCCTGAAAATCGACTATGCTATGGCAAAAGTCAACTATGACCCACATAAAGTCAAACTTCAAGATTTTTGGTCAACATTAACATTATGAAGTGACTTTAATCATTTTATCAAGGTTTGATCATGATTCATCAAGGATTGCTCACAATTCATCAAAACCTAAAAGTTGCTAAATTAGGGTTTTGTAGGAAAAGTCAACTCAACTTTGACCAAGCATAACTTTCTCATACTTTATGAGAAATGACCCATCAAAATCTCATTTTGAAGAGGATGGAATGCTCTACAATTCATCTTCAGCTCCCAAGTTCAAAATATGCACTCACAAGTAGTTATGAATTTGGACATTATAGGTCATTTTAAAAGTCAACAAAAACACCTTTTTTGTCGAAGCTTCATACATGAACATGGAATACCAAATTTATATGAGACCAAAAAGTTTTATTATATGACATCTCAAGCTTTCTAAAAAGTCCAAGAACACCTTCAAAGAGTCAAAATTGAGGAAGTTATGCATTGGTGAAGTTGACCTTTTTTGCAGAATTGCCAAAAGTCAACTATGCCTCAAATTGCAATTTTTGTTAAATGGGCCTAATATTTTGCATTTGTTTTGAGTTGGTAGCATGGTCCACGAGCCCTAGCTCTTCCCATTTGTCTTTATCTTATTTTTTCTATTTATTTTGATTTTTATTTCAATTAAATCAATTTAAATCAAAACAAATCATGAAAAAATCCAAATCATTGAAACCTCAAGATCTTGTGCATGTTTCAGGTTCTATATACAGCTAGCAAGTGAATCAAATCAGGCAAGGCCTTTGTGTGCAGGAAAAGATTGGTTTTGGCCTATTTTTGGAAAGATTTTCAAGTGAATCAAATCAAAATCAAAAGCCATAATGGATAAAGATTGAGAGCATAATTTCAACCCTAATCCAATCCTTGGTATATAGTAAACATTTGCAGACCTAAAACAGAAGCTTTGGAGGCGGACAGAAGCAGAACCAAACTTGAAAAAATCAAAGAAAAGTGGTAATACATTTTGCTACTTCCATGCATTTTCAAGGCCCTCTAGCCATATCATTCGCTTCCTGGGATCACAAGCAAGCTATACCAATCAAGAACAAGGATTTTCCTGCGCTAAAACCCAATGTAAGTGGTTCACGACTTTGGCTTGTTCTTGAAATCGAATTACATGATTTTGGCACTTATAGCATGAAATATTTACATATTCTTGTTCCTTGAGGCATTTTCAAGCTACTCATACCATTTAATTGCATTATTGTTAGTTGTACAGGAATCCACCATTGTTAGGGTTCCTTGTTGTGTTTTAGGTTTTTCTTATACAGGTGAAATTGGGCCATAAGAAGAGAACCATGATGCTCAGCTGGCCAAGACGAATCAATCCACAACCTTAGAATTCATTTGTCATGCCCATGGGAGATTTTGAAACAAGCCAGGGTTGTAGTGACGGACATACGTCCGTAGGTAAAAGTCTATGACTTTTACCAACGGAGCGAGGTTGGGGACGACCTGCGTGGTACCATTTTACTTGTCCATTTGAATTTTGGCGCTTTTTTCCCACTAACCCACATCATTATATATTATCATTTATTATTATTTCATGTACAATAAACATGTGCAGCGCAGTTGGTAAAGAGACCAGTGGATAAAGCCATGGGGCCTGGGTTCGAATCTCAGGTCCCCCCATTATTTCACATTATTTTTCTTTAAATGATCAGGCGCGTGTATAGTCAGGGAGGCCACCATGTTCCCTCATCATCCAACCAACCAGATGTCCAGGAAGCCAGATCTAATGGCCATCATGTGGTGACCATGATACACCCCAGTCAACGCATAGCACTGGAACGTGGAAGGTCAACGTGGGTCAATTGTCTTGGGTCCAGAATTGCTATCCACACTCCCAAAATTACTTACAAGCAGGCCCAACTTTCTTTTCCTTTTCTTTTATATTTCTTTAATTAATTTATTTTTTTATTTTTACTAACATCAAAATTAATCCTTTTTTTAATAAAATCACAAAAATAATGTTTTCATCCAATTAGATTTAGGTCGTTTTTTTTACAAAAATTAATTTAATTAGATTTTAATTTTAGGGTAACTTTAATTATTTTATAAATAAATTAAAAACAATTAGAAAATTAGGGTTTTGTTTAATTTAAATTCTATTTTCTTTTTCTTAAAAAATAACCAAAAATACAAAAATAGGTCATGTAAATTATTTTCTTTAATTTAATTTAATTACTAATTAGATTTATATTTAATTTAAAAAACCTTGTTCTTTTTCTTAAAAATAATCAAAAACAATCAAAGATAATTTTTTCTTTTAATTAGGTTAGACGAGGTCAAAACCCTATTTCTCTCTCGTTCTCGATTCATCGCGGTTACTTATTTTGACCATATTGATGTAATTGCTCACAAGATGTAATAGATTAATTAGGACTTTTTCTGTTTCATTTATCGTTTTTTATGGGTTGTTTTTGGCTATATAATTAATACCCGAAGCCTTGTAATAGCGTAGCTTTACTTTCCGCACTTTAATTTCCGCAAAATATTAAACTGTTAGATGTATGGATATTAGGGTTGCATGACAAGAATGTATGTAAACTTTAAAACGGTTAGCAAACCCTAAATGTGAAAAGATAATAAACTTGAAATTGAATCACTCGCACATGCGCACTCCTAGGGTATACTCCCACTTCGGTTGCCTTCTGTTGTACCCCAAAATTTTCCCTCCCATTCCCTCAACATTTTCTCATCACAAGACCTTTGAAGATCAAGATCCAGTTAGGGTTTCCTCTGCTCAAGACTTCTCCTTGCACTGTGGACTCAAATTAGGGTTTGTGTTTGCCTAAGGATGTTTTGACCTAAAATGCCTAAGATGACTTTCATGCTTCATGTTGGACTCCCAAGTTTACCTATACCAAGTTTCAGGTCTTGATTCCAAGTTTTGCCCAGTCAATTGGACAGTTGACCTAGAAATCAGCTGTATTGGGGAAAAAGTCAACTGTGGCCAATTGACAGTCAAACCTCATGAAATTTGATCCACATCAACATTATGAACTCATATGAACCATTTGATCAAGTTTGGATCACAATTCCCCAAGAAATTTGATCAGATCACCAAAAGGGCAAAATGGTCATTTTTAGGGTTTTGACTGCACAAAGGCAATTTTTGACTGTTTGACCTAGCCAATGGTAAACCAAGCTCACATATGGACTCAAGGACCCCATGGAATTATCTTGACATGTTCATCAAGCTCAAAAGATCCCAAGTACACAAGATTGATAGTTGAATTTCCCAGTCAATTGATCAATTTTGACTGTATACTGAAAAGTCAAACTTTGACTTTTTGGTCAAAATCAAGAGTCAAGATTCATTTTTCATCAAAACATGCCAAATCATGAAACTTGTTCACCAAGAAATCTCAAAATGCAAATTAGGGTTTGAAAATGGAATTTTTCATAACTTAGAATTTTTCTAAGTTATGAAAAACCCTAATTTTTTCCCAACTTTGCCCCATCTTTTCACCATGATCCATTTGGATTCAAACAAAAGTCAAAACATGAAAGTTGTAGCTTGTTGCATAATCTACAACTTTGATTCACAAAGTTTTCTCATTTGAAGCTTGTATCTCAAGTTATAACTTTTTGAATAAGGGCACTAAACCATCTTTTAACTTAGTAAAATTTGACCTATTTTGACAAGGTTTTCTACCCTACTTCAAGGCCACTTTTCATACCCTTCCACTTGGAATTTTGATTTGCATTTCAAAGATGGATTGTAGTACACATTCCAAGCTTTCCAAAATGTCCAAGAACTCATCAAACAACCTCATAACTTGAGAGATTCGAATTTCACAAGTTGGCAAAAATTCACTTTTGTTCTTCATCAAGACATGTTCATAACCTTGCCAATTTGAAATCAGTTTGCTTTATGCTTGATTACAGGTCCTTGAACCATTTCATACTCAATAATTTAATGCATATTCAATGTGTTAAGGTCATGTTCTTTGTGTTCTAACATTGCATAATGGTTTAATCCTAAACTAGATAAAGTGAAATTTCCATTTTTGAAAAGTTTAGCTTTATGTCAAGTTTGTAATCCAACAAGTACATGAAAGATCTGCTTTGCACAAGATTATGTGCATAACACACTGATCAAGAGAGGCTTATGCAGCACATTAGGAGCCCCCCTACTAACCTAAAACAACCAACTTGCTTTTGTAGCTTAAGTGTGAAGTAACATCCATAACTTATGCTATCTCTCATCTCAGCTTAGGAACACAACACAAAAGCTATCAAACACATTCCATAGAACATACTCAAGCTTTGGCACGAGTCCTAAACCTCCCAAGCATCCTCCATCTCAGAAACATCACAAAACTGCTCAAACAGAGCAAGCCCTGCAGTTTGAGTGCAAACTCCCAATTCCTTCAAGCATTTTGATTCAAACCTTTTCCTCTACCTTCCTTACAATATATACAAGATATCCATGTCCTAAAATCAGACCTGTAACACCTCCAAGCCACTTCACCATTTTTAATTTTCTGTTTTGCAGTTGGAGTTCATTAGCTCGATTCAGGGAGTTTCAAGGCAAAGTAGGAATTGGAAAAGCTTCCTTACACTTCAAGGAAGCTGTACAAGTCATCATTTCACTCTGAAACATCCTCCATTGCCAAGCTCGATTCCAACTGAACAGGTACATTCATGGAGTTCTATCTCCCTTGTTAGGCATTGTTAGCTTTAGATTTTTGAAGAAAACATGTCACAATCATAGCCCTGAACATGCTCATATGTTTAGATTTCATTTATATTTCGTGTGCTTAGAGAATTTCATGTCTGAACATTGATGAAAAGTTAGGTCAGAAAAGAGGGGGAGAGAAATTCTCCCTCATCTTGGAGAGATAGGTCATGTTCTTTATATGGTTGAAACCGTCTCTTAATGCTCTACACTTTTCATGTTATGAGTTTTGCTTGAAAGTCCAGGAATCCAGAGATAAAAAACGCGTGTTTTTGGTTGAAGAAGGTTGTACAGAGGTTGAAGAAGAAGTGGTCTGGGCTGGGCCTGGATTTATTTTCTTTTCACACCCCATTTTCATGTTTACACCCCCCTGAGCCCATTTGCTCATTTTTTAACATTTTTGACTTTTTCTTTTTTGGCTGACCTTGTTTATTTTTTTCTCATGGTATTAAAAAATTAAAAATATTTTTTTCATCACTTTTTGCATTTATTGCATATTTATTTGTTTATTTTCTATGTTTATACATAAATATATATATATATATGATTATTAGAATAAAAATGTAAAAATAATGTAAATACAATTTTTTATTTTCATTTACTTTCTGAAAATATTTCACACAAAAAATACTCTTTTATTTATTTTATTAAAATATTAAATAAATATTTATTTTTTTGTATAATACATATTTAGGGTTTAATATATATATATATATATGTGATTATTAATACATTTAAGACAAAAATATAAAAATACTTGATTTTTCATTTTATTAATATTTGATACAAAAATACTTTTTTTCACAATATACTTCATTTTATTTTATTTTTATAAATAAGTAGTTGTATTAAATTAAATAACACCTTTTTCTTTAAAAATTAGGGTTTTTTACCCTAAGTTCAAAATACTCAAAAATAATACATTTTTATTTTCTTTTCCCTTTTACATAAACCATACTTTTCTCATACACATAAAAACTTTCTTTTTGCATTTCACATATTTATTTAATTTACATTTAGTTATGCATTATTTAAATTGCAAATATTCAATTGATGTAATAATTTAGATTTAAATTCTTGTCAATATCCCCATTTGAACATTTGTACCCCCCTTCCCATATTTGGTTTTGTAATAGCTTAGTAATTTTAATTTCGCACTTTATTGCCTTCTAATGATAACATGCTAGAATTAGGGTTTGAATGCGAAAAACGATAAAAAATAGTTTGACCTAATACAAGACAAACAAGCATGAAAATGGACACACAAATCACACTTGCACCCCCTAGGGTATTCCACTTGTTGCCTTCAAATAAATGGGCCATATTGCATGTTAAACTTCTTTGGGCAAAGCAAACAATTTGAATGATCATAGTCCCTCGATAAAACTTTTCAAAAACAAACAAAAACAAATGATCAAGTCCCTTAGAGAGATTGCTCAAAGACATTTAACGTCGTTGCAGTTATGGTCTAAAACGATGACCCGCGCCTGTCCCTTTCACATCCTAACACAAGGTTGCCCACCAAATACAATGGTGGAGCAAACTTGTTAAAAGGGTTAAAGCATAGCAATAGTCTTTTGAGAAATTTAGGAGTAGATAACCTCTTAGTTACTTGAATCAACTTGCAAAACAAAACACTTGCCTAATTTCAAAATCACACATCACTACACTTTCAAAACAACTTTCAAAAACAAAATGAAAACTTTTTCAAAAGACATACATCTTTGTATACATCCCCACATGGATCATTACAAAGGTTGCCACCACATTGGCCTCTTTTCAAAACATTTTCAAACCCACACACTCAAGCACCATTTAAAACAATTGAAAACAAAAAGCAAGTGATCTAAGCAAGTAACTAAGAGCCCATGATAGAAAGGGTGCTAATACCTTCCCTTTCTATAATCTACTCCCCGAACCCAAGAAAACATCTCAAAAGGTTTTTGCTGTGCTTTTTAACCTTTCCTTAGGATAAAATAAAAAGTCGGTGGCGACTCTTGCTAACCGCAACATTTGCGAATACAAACGCAAACCTCAAGTCAGTTCTCCCACCGTATCACAGAACTGGCGACTCTGCTGGGGAAGACTTTTAAAGTGGAGTAACCTTAGGGTTTAGATCACCTTTGTTTTCAATTGATTGTCTTGTTTGCTTTTACATTTGTGGGCTTTGTATCGGAGTTTTATAGATCCTAACCCGGATCTGGGAAATACCCTTTTTAGGTAGCATAATCTGTGAGGGACCTGTCCGGCGTAGACCGACATGGGTGAAACAGTGGCTACGTTGGTGTGGCATCTTAGTCTGTACCTATATCCCTTGTGTTGTAACGGGGAGAATATAGGTCTTCTAAGGGGCCATTAAACACCAGCCAACCTTAGAACCCTAAATTGACCAACTTGGCTATTAGGACAGTAGCAGTATGCTACACTCATTGAGGCTAAACTCTCGAGATGGTTCTGGCCGCGAGAAAAGATTGCGATGCTGGAGTTATGACCGATTGAGGGTAGCCAATGATTTGAGATCCTCTAGAACCCGGTTACTTTTGATAGGACAGGTTTTAACCAACAAAACCAAAAGAGGGTAATACCTGAAACTCATGCTGGCCTGAAACCTAAGGGTGTCTTGTGTGACTTGTGTGCCTTATTTTCTTATGTGAATACTTGTGGTGTGCTTCATCATAGCATCATGCCATCATACCATTGCATGCATAAAAGGCTAACCCATTTCAAAGACAAAAAGGTTTCATCTTTGCTCTGTTTTGTAGGACATTATGATGCCCGTGCGTAGAAATACTGTCCGGCTCAACTTTGTTCAACCACCAGTTTTACTCAAGGATTTGGTTGGAAGGATTCCAAACACTACCTCCTTCATCAACAGACATGGTTCTCTCCTTGGCTTGATCACTGCAAAATGGGACCAACAACTGATAAGTGTTCTGACCCAGTTTTATGACCCTCTGCATCATTGTTTCACCTTTCAAGACTTCCAGCTGGTTCCTACCCTGGAAGAGTTCTCTTATCTGCTGGGGATCCCTGTCCTGGAACAAACTCCATTCACTGGTTTGGAAAATACTCCTAGGCCTGAAGAGATTGCTGCAATTCTCCCCTTGACCAAAGAAGAGATATTGACCAACTGGGAAACTAGAAATGGGGTCAAGGGCTTTTTGGTCAAATTTCTGTTTGGCAAGGCTAATGATTTCTGGAATGACTTGGACTTCAAGGCATATGAGGATATTCTGGCTCTTTTGATCTATGGTCTGGTATTGTTTCCCAACCCTGACACTTTTATCAGTATCCATGTCATAAGGATCTTCATGTCTCGGAACCCGGTACCCACTCTTTTGGGTGATATTCTACAACAACTCTATGCTCGTACTGCTCGAAAACGGGGGACTCCGTGGTGTTGTGCTCCTTTGCTAGTAAGGTGGTTTATTTCGCACCTTCCTAAGTTCGTGCTGAAGAATGAAGAAGGAAAAGGTTGGGCTCAGAGGTTAATGTCTCTCACTGATAATGACATCACCTGGACTCTCAGAGGTTTGGATGAGGTAGCTGTTATCGACCGTTGCAGAGAGTACCCTAATGTCCCGTTGATTGGTATCCAAGGAGGAATCTCTTACAATCCGTGTTTAGCTCTCCGTCAGTTTGGAAGAGCCAGAGGAGGTGGGCCTCATGAGATGCTGGTTCCTCACTTCCATTTTGAGTTTCAGGCAGACAGTGACAAACTACGCCAGGGATTCATTAGAGCTTGGGACAGGATTCACAAAGCTGACCCACATGAGTTAGGACCAAAGACTTCTCTGCCATTGAAGCCCTATTGCAAATGGGTCCGCATCCGTGCTCAGAAGTTGGGTATGCTCTACGAAGCTGTTAGACCTCTCATTCTTGAGTCTCCCGATGAAGATGGGGTTCCTCCAACTGTCCTCCCTCCTCAGATACCTACTGATTTTGACACCATGAAGAGATCTTGGGCACAGCTTAAGGAAGAAAGGGATTTCTATCGGGAGAAGTTCAACGAGCAGGAAAGGAAGATCCAGAGGCTGACTAAGCAATTGGAGGAAGAACGGGTCCTGAACAACTACATCAGCACTGAAAAGAGGAGGCCATGGGAGCATTGATGAGCTTTGATGTTTCCTTTTGTAGTTTTATTTCCTTTTCAGTATTTTTCATTCCTGTAATGCCTAGGGGCAAGTTGTTGAACAATTGAAATTTTCATCTAATGAAGTGTGTTTCCCTTTTTGTCTACAAAGTTGAAGCTTGTTTGTCTTTGAAAACATAAAGCATACACATTCCATTGCACCATATGCATAGCAGGTACCCTATTTCACAGGTTGCTTAATTTTTCGCTGTTTGTGTGAACAGTCATCATGAATCCAGAATCCTCCAGTGAGCAAGCAATCAAGGCCCTTCAGGCCCAAAGTGCACAGTTTCAAGAGATGGTCCTAAGCCTAGCCCAAGGTCAGCAAGAGTTGAAGACTCTACTCATGAAGAAGAAGAAGAAAAAGAGGACCGCATTGTTCAACACCGGACGCCGATTTGGGAACACACTCCACAATGAAGCTGATCCCACCACCTCTTCTGCTGAGAAAAACAGTCCCCAAGGGGGAGGAGCTCCTAGTCCCGCAGTCTCCGACAACGAGACGGACTATAACGACGAACAATACCCACCTGCTGCTGACAGATACAAACAATTGGAAGACCGCTTGAGCGCCATGGAAATCCAGAACGTGCCAGGACTGGATTTCGGAGATTTGGGGTTATCTTCTGGGGTAGTCATTCCACACAAGTTTAAGGCGCCTGCCTTCGCCAAGTATGATGGGGTCTCCTGCCCAAAGCTGCATCTAAGGTCGTACGTAAGGAAAATCCAACCTTACACGGCGGATAAGAACCTCTGGATCCACTTCTTCCAAGATAGCCTCTCGGGGTCACAGCTTGAATGGTTCTACCAATTGGATGGAGCTAGCATCCGACACTGGGAAGATTTGGCGACCGCATTCTACAGACAATACCAATACAATTTTGATCTCGCTCCTACACGTACCCAACTTCAGGGTATGTCTCTAGGAACGGGTGAAGGGTTCAAAGAGTACGCTAAAAAATGGAGAGATTTGGCTGGCAGGGTGCAGCCTCCCTTAACTGATCGAGAGCTGGTTGATATGTTTCTGGGGACGTTGTCTGGTCCGTTTTTCAATCATTTGGTTGGTAACTCCTCTGCTGGATTCACAGACTTGATATTAACGGGAGAAAGAATTGAAGTTGGCATCAGGTCAGGCAAGATACAGAAGGTTGCCTCTACAAGTGCTGAGAAGAGGCCGTTTAAGAAAGAAGCAAGTGCCGTCTATGGTCCTAGAAGACAAGTCAAGCCCGAAAGTCGCCAAGCTGTCAATGCTTTGGTCATCTCCAAACCTGTTGCTGCTCCTCAGCAGTACAATCAACAAAGAAGCGAAAGGCCCAAGAGGCAGTATACCCGACTGAGTATGACATTATCTCAAATTTTACCCCAACTGATATCCACCAACCTGGTGACCCTCAAAGAAGCTCCTAAGGTCGTCAACACTGCGTCTCCTAAATATAACCCAAATGCCCGGTGTGCTTATCATTCTGATAGTCCCGGGCACACTACTGATGATTGCTGGGCCTTGAGAAACAAAGTGCAAGATCTGATCGACGCGAAAGAAATTCAGTTTGAAGCGCCGGAAAGACCAAATGTTGTAACGGCTCCTATGCCCCAGCATAGGGTAAATGCCGTTGAGGAAGAAGTGTACGCTGTTTCGGTAGATGAAGTTGTTACCCCTCTGAAGACTGTTAAGAAGAACCTACTGCGGACCGGTTTATTTCCGGGATGCGGTGAAGGTTGCCTGTTCTGTGCCATTTCCCCATCTGATTGTCCCTTGCTAAGGTTAGGCATCCAAGGCCTAATGGATAGCAAGGAAATTCTATTCAAAAAGACTGCTGTTCAATTGGTTCCGATGAAAGAAGTCTCTGTGATCACCATCTTCAAAAATCCAATCAAGGCTCCCCCAAAGAAGCCTGTTCAAATTATGACAGTTGCGCCTGTAATCATTACTGTTCCAGGACCCCTCTCCTACGTGTCTGATAAAGCTGTCCCCTGGCATTATGGGGCAGACGTATATATAAATGGAATCAAGCAAGAATTCGACGCTAGTGCCAGTATCTGCGATATCACTGGTCCAGCCAAGGTCACCCGCAGTGGCAGGCTCTTCTCGCCTGACATTGCGCCGCCCGCTATTCGAAAACCCCTCCTCATAAAACCTACAAGTTTACCTAGTCCTGTTGCTGATCAAATTGTGTCCCCTGCTGCCGAGTCATCAAATGCTCGGGGCAAAGGGATTGAAGAAGAGCCTGCCCGGATGGAGGCGCCGATACCCATAAATGCTGAGGCCTCCCGACAAGAAATGGAGGAGATTCTGAAAATAATAAAGAAAAGTGATTTTAATGTTGTCGAGCAGTTGGGGCATACACCCTCCAAGATCTCCCTGCTCTCCTTATTGCTATGCTCCGAGGCCCATGCTAAGGCCTTAATCTCATTTCTCAAGACGGCCCATGTGCCGCAAGAGACGTATGCAGTCCAGTTCACTGACTGCATAGCGAATCTGACGGCGGACAACGGTTTGGGTTTTTCAGATGCTGACCTGACCGCAAAAGGGAGAGACCACAACGATGCCCTGCATGTCTCTATTGAATGCAGGGGCACTACTCTGGCGCATGTATTAGTAGATACTGGTTCTTCCTTGAATGTTCTACCAAAAAAGGCTTTGGATCGTCTGGATTATGAAGGCCTGGAGTTGAAACCCAGCAATATCATCGTCAGGGCCTTTGACGGTTCCAAAAGGATGGTTCATGGAGAGGTTAACATCCCTATTCGTGTGGGTTCTCAAGTGTTTGACTCTACCTTTTATGTGATGGATATACGTCCATCGTACTCTTGTCTGCTGGGCCGACCTTGGATCCATAAAGCTGGGGCAGTGACCTCCACCTTGCACCAGAAGCTGAAGTATCCCGTCAGGGGGAAGATCGTCACTGTACAAGGAGAAGAGGAGTATATGGTGAGCCATTTGAATTCCTTCAGGTACATCGAGATGGACGGAGAGTTTATTGAAACTCCCTTCCAGCATTTCGAGGAGGTGCATCCAATTTCAGCAGCTGCAGAGACAACGGCTGAAGAGAGTGATTCCTTGAAGATGGCTTCCCTAAGGGATGCCCGGGCTGTGGTTCAGAAAGGCAATTGTGCACACTGGGGTCAGCTTCCTGACTTCACTCAGAAGAACGACAAGTTTGGGCTAGGCTTTACCGCAGAGGCTCAGAGGGCGATGCGCAAAGAGAAGATCGGAAAGGCTCCGGTGTTTATTTCCAGCTCAAGGGTGAATGCTATCGAGGAGGATGTGGAGGAAGCTGAGTTTGACAGTTGGATCTACCCGACTACCAGCAACGGACCAAGCAACTGGACGGCAAAGGATTTTACCCCTATCACATTTGTCACGCAGTAATTGATTTCTTTTGATTTCCAATTTGTAACAAACAATATGTTAAAACTTTGTTGGCTCGGTGTCCTACCCGGGGCATCGTAGCTCCATTTGTGAGGGCTTTTTGTATGACATTTTCATATATCATCAATCAAAACATTGGACGTTTGTTGCATTTCAAATCTTTTGCTCTTTTCCTTTCTGTGTTATATATATTGCAAAACAGCTGTATTTACACACACTCACTTATACAGGTTTCAATCCACTCTGGATCTTACTGGTAACAGCTCTGCTACCGCCAGTTATGACTTCGAAAATCCGATCAACTTGGCCGAAGACGAAGGTGAAGATGATTGCGAAGTGCCTGGTGAACTCGCAAGACTGCTACTCCAGGAAGAGAGGGCTATTCAACCACATGAAGAGCCTGTGGAGACAATTAACCTGGGTACTGAGACAGATAGGAAAGAGGTCAAGATTGGTGCCAATCTAGAGCTCAGCGTGAAGCAACGATTGATCCAGATGCTACAAGACTACATGGAGATCTTTGCTTGGTCCTATGAAGATATGCCTGGTTTGGATGCCGACATTGTAGTTCACCACCTGCCGACCAAGGAAGATTGCCCTCCGGTAAAGCAAAAAGTCCGACGGATCCGTCCAGAGATGTCTGAAAAGATCAAGGCCGAGGTCATGAAACAATTTGATGCCGGGTTCCTTGCAGTGACTTCCTACCCCCAGTGGGTTGCCAATGTGGTGCCAGTACCGAAGAAGGACGGTAAAGTCAGAATGTATGTCGACTACAGGGATTTGAACAGGGCCAGCCCCAAGGATGACTTCCCCCTACCTCACATCGATGTCCTTGTTGACAATACAGCTCAACACAAGGTGTTCTCCTTCATGGATGGTTTTTCAGGGTATAATCAGATCAAGATGGCTCCAGAGGATATGGAGAAGACTACCTTTGTGACTCAGTGGGGTACCTTCTGTTATAAGGTCATGCCATTCGGATTGAAAAATGCTGGGGCAACCTATCAACGTGCCATGGTTGCTTTGTTTCATGATATGATCCATCATGAAATTGAGGTATACGTTGATGACATGATTGCAAGGTCTCAAACTGAGGAGGAACACCTTGACCATCTGAGGAAGTTGTTTGATCGACTCAAGTTATACAAGCTGAGGTTGAATCCCAACAAATGCACCTTTGGGGTAAGATCCGGAAAGTTGCTAGGTTTCATTGTAAGTGATAAAGGTATTCAGGTGGATCCTGCCAAGGTTAAAGCTATTCAAGAGATGCCGACTCCAAAAACAGAGAAAGAAGTCAGAGGTTTCCTAGGACGACTGAATTACATTGCTCGATTCATCTCGCATCTGACTGCTACTTGTGAGCCAATCTTCAAATTGCTGAAGAAAGATCAAGTGGTACGCTGGAATGATGAATGTCAGGCCGCCTTTGAAAGAATAAAGGAATATCTCCAAGAGCCACCCATTCTTATGCCACCGGTGGAAGGAAGACCTCTGATACTATACTTAACAGTGCTTGATAATTCAATGGGGTGTGTGCTGGGGCAGCATGACGAGTCTGGCCGAAAAGAGCACGCTATTTATTACTTGAGCAAAAAGTTTACCGACTGTGAGTCTCGTTACTCACTGCTTGAGAAAACTTGCTGCGCTCTTGTATGGGCTGCTCGCTGGCTGAGACAGTATATGCTGACTCACACTACTTTATTGATTTCAAAGATGGATCCCATAAAGTACATATTTGAAAAGCCTGCTCTGTCTGGGAGAATAGCGAGATGGCAAATGATCTTGACAGAATATGACATCCAGTATACAACTCAGAAAGCAATTAAGGGAAGTGTACTGGCTGATCATTTGGCACACCAACCTGTAGACGATTACCAATCATTGAACTTTGATTTTCCGGACGAAGACATCATGGTGGTAACTGACTGTGAAGTACCTGGACCGGATGAAGGACCTGAGGAAGGATCCCGATGGTCTATGCATTTTGACGGAGCCTCCAATGCTTTGGGTAACAGCGTCGGCGCTGTAATCATATCTCCCAAAGGAACTCATACTCCCCTCACCGCCCGATTATGTTTCAGCTGCACTAACAACATGGCAGAATATGAGGCATGTATCATAGGTTTACAAGCTGCAATCGACTTAAGGATAAAATTTCTAAGTGTCTTCGGAGATTCCGCTCTCGTGATCAATCAGATCAAAGGCGAGTGGGATACGAAACACCCGAATCTTATTCCTTACAAGGAGTATGTGTCGACCTTGCTCCCTCACTTTGAAGAGATAACTTTTGAGCATTTCCCCAGAGAGGAGAATCAGCTAGCGGACGCACTAGCCACGATGTCTTCAATGTTCAAAGTTAAATGGGACAATGAGGCTCCCCGAATCATAATCTGGAAGTTGGATGAACCGGCATACTGCTGCGAGCTCGAGGCTGAAAAGGTGACTGAAAAACCCTGGTATCATGAGGTGAAGAGGTACTTGGAAGCTCAGGAATACCCTGAAGGTGCGTCTGTCAATGATAAGAAGTTCATGAGGAGGTTTGCTGCAAAATTCTTCCTCAGCAACGACATTCTCTACAAACGGAATCATGATTCGACTCTGCTGCGTTGTGTGGATAAGGCTGAAGCTGAGAAAATCATGATGGAACTGCATGAAGGTACATTTGGAACACATTCCAGTGGGCACACCATGGCTAAGAAAATCCTTCGGGCAGGATATTTCTGGTCCACAATGGAAGCCGATTGTTACCAACACTCCCGAACTTGTCATAAATGCCAGATCTATGCTGACAAGGTGCATATCCCTCCGGTTCCTTTGAATGTCCTAACGGCACCTTGGCCTTTCGCAATGTGGGGAATCGATATGATCGGTGAGATCCGACCAACGGCATCCAATGGGCATCGCTTCATCTTGGTGGCGATTGATTACTTCACGAAATGGGTTGAGGCAGCTTCCTATGCCACAGTAACCAAGAGCGTCGTGGCACGTTTCATCCGGCATAACCTGATCTGTCGGTACGGCGTCCCAGAAAGAATCATTACGGACAATGGTACCAATCTCAATAACAAAATGATCACTGAACTCTGTGAACAATTCAAGATACAGCACCACAATTCTTCTCCCTACTGGCCGAAGATGAATGGGGCTGTAGAGGCAGCCAATAAGAATATCAAGAAAATTGTGCAAAAGATGACAGTGACCTATAAAGATTGGCACGAGATGTTACCGTTCGCTCTTCATGGGTACCGCACCTCAGCAAGGACATCAACCGGGGCAACTCCTTTCTCCTTGGTCTATGGCATGGAGGCAGTCTTGCCAATCGAGATCCAGATACCCTCTCTCCGGATAATGAAGGATGCAGACCTGAATGAAGATGATTGGATCCAGACTCGACTTGATCAATTAAATCTGATTGACGAAAAGAGGCTCACTGCTATCTGTCATGGTCAAACATATCAAAAACGGATGATCAGGGCATTTAACAAGAAAGTCAGACCACAAGAGTATCAAGTTGGGGACCTGGTAATCAAACGCATCATCCTTCCTCAGAGTGATCCCCGGGGCAAATGGACCCCTACTTACGAAGGGCCATTTGTGGTTAAGCGTGTGTTCTCAGGAGGAGCCATGATCCTAACCACCATGGATGGTGACGACCTTCCTCACCCCGCCAATGCAGACATAGTGAAAAAATACTACGCATAAATAAAAGACCCGCTAGGTTGACATACCTAGGCAAAATAAGGGCTTCCCGGCGAACCAAAAGGGTTCGGGCAAAAATAAGGGATGAAATGAAAAAAATCTGTACACCCGGCAAGTCGAAAACCTGAAAGGGCGGCTTGGGCAAAAATGGGTATCCCGGTGGACTGAAAACCCGAAAGGGCGGTCCAGGCAAAAGTTAGGGATAAAAGCGTAACACTATGTCTCATTGGATCACTTCGCATCCGGAATTCAGCATCAACTATCTGGCTCCAGATTTCGGCATTGACCAATCAGCTTCATCTTCAAATTAGGCAGCAAAGCGATGAGACGTTCGAAGACATAAAGGCGATAGCAGAGTTGGAACCCAGTGGGATTGTTCACATAGCTGTTTTGTTTCCTTTTTCAAATTGAAAACTCTATACTATTTGGCGATGTCCTCTTACTAGGATATCAGCCTCTTGTACAAAAAACGCCTATTCACAGGCAAAGTTTAAATCAATACAAATTCACTTGTTCGTACAAATTACCATTGTTTTCCTTTTTTCTGTTTTGTCTTGCGAAGAACGTCCAATGTTCATTTTTGATATATGCATTTGACATTAAATTGCTGATTCATAAATATTTGCATATGAAACGAGAGATCGATTACAGGTGACATCAGAAACAGGGGCAATATGGAGTTGTCTAATGCAGTCTGGTTGTTTGGTCCGCCAAGGCACCAAGGTAGGTTCAACTGAAGAATGTGGCCAGATCATCTCAAATCCCCGCAGAGTAAAACAGGATGCGACAATACTTTCCCCAGGCAGAGTTGGTCCCCCGTCGATCCTAAAAAGGCACAGCATTCCCCGGCAGGTCTTAAAAGCTCATCCCCAGTAGATTCTGCAAGCTTATCCCCTGCGAAGCACGGACGTCTCGCCCGAGTTTCATTTAGAGTTATTTCCTCACAAGGACTTATAACTGGGTTATCCTCAGCTAAAAGCCACGGAAGATCGCTCTCGGAAAAGTTCCTTCAATCCCCAGCGAAGTCTATCTTTGGTACTCCCAAGCAGAGTTTATCTTTGGAGTTCCCCAGCGGAGTTTATCATCATTATCCTCAGCGGAATCCGTCGTTGAAGTCCTCAGCAGGCCTCTCATCAGAGCTTCGGCCAAGTATCTCTTCCACAGAGCAATTCTCCGGCCGCTCGTCAAGGATTTATTTTCCAAGACGAAATCACATTCATAAACATTTTACATTTGCATACATCTTACTTACATACAGGATGAAACGCATACAACATCTCATGTTGAACATCATGATATCATGCATATCATACATCATGACATTGCATACAACTTACGTTTTTGCCTTTTCAGGAAAAAGACAATCCCAAAAACAATTACCGTCAACTGTCACGATTCCAGAATCCGATACCTGTATCTAGCCAGGGCACATCTGAGAGTGATCAGTTTCCAGACTCGATTCCTGTATCTAGCTAGGGCACGTCTGAAGAGTTCGAAGATTCGATTCCTGTATCTAGCCAGGGCACATCTATCAACTGCAACATCTCCAGATTCGATTCCTGTATCCAGCCAGGGCATATCTGTTGACCACGTTTCCAGACTCGATTCCTGTATCTAGCCAGGGCACGTCTGAAGAGTTCGAAGATTCGATTCCTGTATCCAGCCAGGGCACATCTATTAAACGACTATTTCCAGATTCGACTCCTGTATCCAGCCAGGGCACATCTGAGCAACCAATTGTAGATTCGATTCCTGTATCTAGCCAGGGCATATCTTCATGAGGAGACTGAAGATCAAACACCTGTAACAAGCCAGGAAAACATCTGTCTTTCTTAAATACACAAGTTCTCGCTAAGGAATCTCTTATGCGATCAACACTTCCAAATGGCATCTATAAGCCCATTCCCGTCAAAGTTCTGTCACTTCTCCAGATGGCATCTATAAGCCCATCTCCCTATCCGCCATCTTTCCAAATGGCATCTATAAGCCCATTCCCGGCACCACATTGTTGAGACTCCAGCATGCGAGTGCAAATTTCCGGGCACTCTAGTGTCCAATCTCCTTTTACCCTCGAGTCACGAAAGGCAAGCTTGCCAATCTAACTCTTCAGGTCCAAGAAGATTGAACAGGGGCAACTGTTGTACCCCAAAATTTGCCCTCCCATTCCCTCAACATTTTCTCATCACAAGACCTTTGAAGATCAAGATCCAGTTAGGGTTTCCTCTGCTCAAGACTTCTCCTTGCACTGTGGACTCAAATTAGGGTTTGTGTTTGCCTAAGGATGTTTTGACCTAAAATGCCTAAGATGACTTTCATGCTTCATGTTGGACTCCCAAGTTTACCTATACCAAGTTTCAGGTCTTGATTCCAAGTTTTGCCCAGTCAATTGGACAGTTGACCTAGAAATCAGCTGTATTGGGGAAAAAGTCAACTGTGGCCAATTGACAGTCAAACCTCATGAAATTTGATCCACATCAACATTATGAACTCATATGAACCATTTGATCAAGTTTGGATCACAATTCCCCAAGAAATTTGATCAGATCACCAAAAGGGCAAAATGGTCATTTTTAGGGTTTTGACTGCACAAAGGCAATTTTTGACTGTTTGACCTAGCCAATGGTAAACCAAGCTCACATATGGACTCAAGGACCCCATGGAATTATCTTGACATGTTCATCAAGCTCAAAAGATCTCAAGTACACAAGATTGATAGTTGAATTTCCCAGTCAATTGATCAATTTTGACTGTATACTGAAAAGTCAAACTTTGACTTTTTGGTCAAAATCAAGAGTCAAGATTCATTTTTCATCAAAACATGCCAAATCATGAAACTTGTTCACCAAGAAATCTCAAAATGCAAATTAGGGTTTGAAAATGGAATTTTTCATAACTTAGAATTTTTCTAAGTTATGAAAAACCCTAATTTTTTCCCAACTTTGCCCCATCTTTTCACCATGATCCATTTGGATTCAAACAAAAGTCAAAACATGAAAGTTGTAGCTTGTTGCATAATCTACAACTTTGATTCACAAAGTTTTCTCATTTGAAGCTTGTATCTCAAGTTATAATTTTTTGAATAAGGGCACTAAACCATCTTTTAACTTAGTAAAATTTGACCTATTTTGACAAGGTTTTCTACCCTACTTCAAGGCCACTTTTCATACCCTTCCACTTGGAATTTTGATTTGCATTTCAAAGATGGATTGTAGTACACATTCCAAGCTTTCCAAAATGTCCAAGAACTCATCAAACAACCTCATAACTTGAGAGATTCGAATTTCACAAGTTGGCAAAAATTCACTTTTGTTCTTCATCAAGACATGTTCATAACCTTGCCAATTTGAAATCAGTTTGCTTTATGCTTGATTACAGGTCCTTGAACCATTTCATACTCAATAATTTAATGCATATTCAATGTGTTAAGGTCATGTTCTTTGTGTTCTAACATTGCATAATGGTTTAATCCTAAACTAGATAAAGTGAAATTTCCATTTTTGAAAAGTTTAGCTTTATGTCAAGTTTGTAATCCAACAAGTACATGAAAGATCTGCTTTGCACAAGATTATGTGCATAACACACTGATCAAGAGAGGCTGATGCAGCACATTAGGAGGCCCCCTACTAACCTAAAACAACCAACTTGCTTTTGTAGCTTAAGTGTGAAGTAACATCCATAACTTATGCTATCTCTCATCTCAGCTTAGGAACACAACACAAAAGCTATCAAACACATTCCATAGAACATACTCAAGCTTTGGCACGAGTCCTAAACCTCCCAAGCATCCTCCATCTCAGAAACATCACAAAACTGCTCAAACAGAGCAAGCCCTGCAGTTTGAGTGCAAACTCCCAATTCCTTCAAGCATTTTGATTCAAACCTTTTCCTCTACCTTCCTTACAATATATACAAGCTATCCATGTCCTAAAATCAGACCTGTAACACCTCCAAGCCACTTCACCATTTTTAATTTTCTGTTTTGCAGTTGGAGTTCATTAGCTCGATTCAGGGAGTTTCAAGGCAAAGTAGGAATTGGAAAAGCTTCCTTACACTTCAAGGAAGCTGTACAAGTCATCATTTCACTCTGAAACATCCTCCATTGCCAAGCTCGATTCCAACTGAACAGGTACATTCATGGAGTTCTATCTCCCTTGTTAGGCATTGTTAGCTTTAGATTTTTGAAGAAAACATGTCACAATCATAGCCCTGAACATGCTCATATGTTTAGATTTCATTTATATTTCGTGTGCTTAGAGAATTTCATGTCTGAACATTGATGAAAAGTTAAGTCAGAAAAGAGGGGGAGAGAAATTCTCCCTCATCTTGGAGAGATAGGTCATGTTCTTTATATGGTTGAAACCGTCTCTTAATGCTCTACACTTTTCATGTTATGAGTTTTGCTTGAAAGTCCAGGAATCCAGAGATAAAAAACGCGTGTTTTTGGTTGAAGAAGGTTGTACAGAGGTTGAAGAAGAAGTGGTCTGGGCTGGGCCTGGATTTATTTTCTTTTCACACCCCATTTTCATGTTTACACCCCCCTGAGCCCATTTGCTCATTTTTTAACATTTTTGACTTTTTCTTTTTTGGCTGACCTTGTTTATTTTTTTCTCATGGTATTAAAAAATTAAAAATATTTTTTTCATCACTTTTTGCATTTATTGCATATTTATTTGTTTATTTTCTATGTTTATACATAAATATATATATATATGATTATTAGAATAAAAATGTAAAAATAATGTAAATACAATTTTTTATTTTCATTTACTTTCTGAAAATATTTCACACAAAAAATACTCTTTTATTTATTTTATTAAAATATTAAATAAATATTTATTTTTTTGTATAATACATATTTAGGGTTTAATATATATATATATATATGTGATTATTAATACATTTAAGACAAAAATATAAAAATACTTGATTTTTCATTTTATTAATATTTGATACAAAAATACTTTTTTTCACAATATACTTCATTTTATTTTATTTTTATAAATAAGTAGTTGTATTAAATTAAATAACACCTTTTTCTTTAAAAATTAGGGTTTTTTACCCTAAGTTCAAAATACTCAAAAATAATACATTTTTATTTTCTTTTCCCTTTTACATAAACCATACTTTTCTCATACACATAAAAACTTTCTTTTTGCATTTCACATATTTATTTAATTTACATTTAGTTATGCATTATTTAAATTGCAAATATTCAATTGATGTAATAATTTAGATTTAAATTCTTGTCAATATCCCCATTTGAACATTTGTACCCCCCTTCCCATATTTGGTTTTGTAATAGCTTAGTAATTTTAATTTCGCACTTTATTGCCTTCTAATGATAACATGCTAGAATTAGGGTTTGAATGCGAAAAACGATAAAAAATAGTTTGACCTAATACAAGACAAACAAGCATGAAAATGGACACACAAATCCCACTTGCACCCCCTAGGGTATTCCACTTGTTGCCTTCAAATAAATGGGCCATATTGCATGTTAAACTTCTTTGGGCAAAGCAAACAATTTGAATGATCATAGTCCCTCGATAAAACTTTTCAAAAACAAACAAAAACAAATGATCAAGTCCCTTAGAGAGATTGCTCAAAGACATTTAACGTCGTTGCAGTTATGGTCTAAAACGATGACCCGCGCCTGTCCCTTTCACATCCTAACACAAGGTTGCCCACCAAATACAATGGTGGAGCAAACTTGTTAAAAGGGTTAAAGCATAGCAATAGTCTTTTGAGAAATTTAGGAGTAGATAACCTCTTAGTTACTTGAATCAACTTGCAAAACAAAACACTTGCCTAATTTCAAAATCACACATCACTACACTTTCAAAACAACTTTCAAAAACAAAATGAAAACTTTTTCAAAAGACATACATCTTTGTATACATCCCCACATGGATCATTACAAAGGTTGCCACCACATTGGCCTCTTTTCAAAACATTTTCAAACCCACACACTCAAGCACCATTTAAAACAATTGAAAACAAAAAGCAAGTGATCTAAGCAAGTAACTAAGAGCCCATGGATAACCATGGATAGAAAGGGTGCTAATACCTTCCCTTTCTATAATCTACTCCCCGAACCCAAGAAAACATCTCAAAAGGTTTTTGCTGTGCTTTTTAACCTTTCCTTAGGATAAAATAAAAAGTCGGTGACGACTCTTGCTAACCGCAACATTTGCGAATACAAACGCAAACCTCAAGTCAGTTCTCCCACCGTATCACACCTTCGATAAACGGTCATTAAGTATAGGGTATTTTAGTGATCGCTCTTTTGTCTCAAAGATCAAAGTTTCCTCGGAATGGTTGCCTCGGATATGTTGCCTCGAATATTGATCTTAAGACATTATGGTTATTACTAAGACGTCCTAACATTGCTTTAGTGGTCGTACGTCCCTTTCGAATTGACCCTCAAAACTCCGACGATGGTGCTACCTACTCACTAATAGTGGGATAGCGCTGTCTAAAGGAAACAAACATAGAATAATTCTCTTTTTCGAGTAGGTAGATTAGTTCTTAAGTACTTGCTCAATCCAAACAAACTTTTTCACACTTACACTCCTTTTAAACAAAGTTTTCAAAACAACTTCGTAACACTCTTGAAGACGGAAGCAAGGGTTAAATCGAAGTAAAACAAAAACTTCTTTCAAATCAAACACACACAAGCAAATTTGAAAATGATGAGCAAGTACCTAAGAGCCCGTGGAAAACCACGGATAGAAAGGGTGATAATACCTTCCCTTTCTATAATCTACCACCCGTACTCAAAATCTCAAAAAAGGGAATTTTTCTGTGCTTTTTTCCTTTCCAGTTGGATAAAATAAAAGTCGGTGGCGACTCTTGCTTACCGCGACATTTTGCAAACATAAACGCAAAACGCAAACCAGCATTTCAAACAGTCCGGTTCTGGCCACCGTATCACACATTTGAACCTCGTCTCGTACAAAGAGCACATGTTGACATTGCTCCCACACTTTGAGGAGGTAACCTTTGAACATTTTCCATGAGAGGAGAATCAGTTAGCGGACGCGCTAGCTACTATGTCTTATATGTTCAAGGTCAGGTGAGACAACGAAGCTCCCCGAATCATCATTGAGAGGTTGGATGAACCAACACTTGTGAGATTGATACTGAAGAGGTAGAAGAAAAACCTTGTTTTCAAGAAGTAAAGAGATACCTCGAGACTCATGAGTATCCCGAAGGGGCATCTGTCAATGATAAGAAGTTTCTGACAAGGTTCACTGTGAAATTCTTCCTCAGTAATGGAATCCTCTACAAGCACAACCATGACTCTACCTTACTGCGGTGTGTAGACAAGAGCGAAGCAGAGAGGATTATGACAGATTTACATGAAGGTACCTTCGGAACCCATTCCAGTGGACATACCATGGCTAAGAAGATCCTACGGGAAGGATACTACTGGTCCACTATGGAAGTAGATTGTTATCAGCACTCCTGAACTTGTCATAAGTGCCAAATCTATGCTGATAAGATGCACGTGCCTTTGGTTCCTTTGAATGTCTTGACGGCTCCTTGGCCCTTTGCAATGTAGGGCATTGACATGATCGGAGAAATCATACCTACCTCTTCCAATGGGCATCGCTTCATCCTGGTAGTCATCGATTACTTCACAAAATGGGTTGAGGCTGCCTCCTTTGCTACTGTGACCAAGAACGTTGTGGCGCGGTTTATCAGGCATAACCTGATATGTCGGTATGGTGCCAGAGAGAATCATCACTGACAATGGTACGGATCTCAATAACACGATTATCACCAAACTCTGTAAGCAATTCAAGATACAACATCATAACTCTTCTCCCTACTGGACAAAGATGAATGGCGTTGTTGAAGCGGCTAACAAGAACATCAAAAAGATCATATAGAAGATGACAGTGACATATAAGGACTGGCATGAGATGTTACCATTTTCTCTTCATGGGTACTATACCTCAACACAAACGTCGACAGGGGCTACACCCTACTCTCTGGTATACGGCATGAAGGTAGTCCTACCAATTGAGGTCCAGATCCCTTCTTTGAGGATTATGAAAGATGTGAGTTTGAATAAAGATGACTGGATCCAGACTCGACTTGATCAACTGAATTTGATCGATGAGAAGATACTTACTGCTGTCTGTCATGGTCAAACGTATCAAAAACGGATGATCAAGGCTTTCAACAAAAAAACCAGACGCCAAGAGTATCAATTCGGGGATCTAGTAATCAAGCGCATCATATTGCCGCAAGGTGATCCCAGGGGCAAATGGACTCCCACATACGAAGGGCCATTTGTGATTAAAAACATTTTCTCGGGTGGAGCCATGATTCTAACCACCATGGACGGTGACGACCTTCCTCACCCTGTCAATGCGGACATAGTGAAAAGATACTACGCATGATAAAAGACCCGCTAGGTTGACTGGCCTAGGAAAAAATGAGGTTTTCCCAGCGAACCAAAAGGGTTCGGGAAAAAGTAAGGGATGAAAATGAAAAATTTGTACACCTGGCAAGTCGAAAACCTGAAAAGACGGCTTGGGCAAAAAAAGGGTATCCCGGTGGACTGAAAACCCAAAGGGAAGTCCAGGAAAAAGTTAGGGATATAAAGCATATCACTATGTCATGTTGGATCACCTTGTGATTAGACCTCAGTATCAACTATCAAGCTCGAACGACACCGATCAATCTAATCAGCTTCAGACAAGTAGCAAAGTGATGAGATGCTTGAAGACATAGCGACAATGGAAGACTTGGAACCCAATGGGATTATTGCACATAGTTGTTTTCTTTTTGTTGTACACAATATTGTATAGCTTCAATTTTTACGGTGGCGTTCTCTTACTAGAGCGTCAGCTTCCTTGTACAAAAACCCTGTTATAGGCCAACTTCGAAAATTAATACAAGTCATTTTTACAAAAACTATGTGTTTTTTCTTTTTCTGTTTTGTTTTGCAAGAATGTCCAATGGTTTATTCTTGACATATGCATTTGAATATGATTTATGTTCACAAATATTCACATAAGAAATGGAAAGACAATTGCTCGTAACTTAAGAAATAGGGGCAAAACAAAAAAAAACTTTAAAAAAACTAAAAAATGTCAAACCCGACAATTACTCTGTCGAGCAGGTACCAGGGCAGAGACAACTTTGAAACACAGTCATCAGTACATGTGACCTCGTGACATTTGCACTCCCCATAGAGTAAAGGGAATCAAAGCATTGATATCAGCTTCCCCAAAATAGGAAGTACTCTCCCTAGCTAGGTTCTTTTAGAAAACTGACATCTATATTCCCCAGCCGAATTTCATAATCACAAGCGGATCATAAAGTTCTCTCCCAATCAGAGTTTATTTCTCTGAGCACAGAAGCTCAATCCCCAACAAAGTTATTTCCCCGCAGAGTTATTCTCAAGAAGAGTCTCTCCCCGGCAGACTATCCGTAAACAAGGAGTAAATCTCCAGCATAGTCATCTTCGTTCACTATCCCCAGCGGAAGTAGAAGAACCACGATTTTCTACAATAGTCTGGAATGCTATTTCCAGTACTCTCCAGCAACAGTCATAGATTTATTTTCCCAGACTCGGATATGTCACAATAGCATCTCATGTTCATACATCATAACATGCGCAAACATATCGCATACAACATAATCTCATTTATTTTGAGAATATCATCCCACAATGCATTTCATGCATCGCATAAAATTAACCCTGTTATCTTTTCAGGAAAGACAATTATCATCAATAACCCTAGCAGTTATACATGTCACATCTGCAGACAACCAATGGAAAATCAGTTCCCGAAACCAAACGGGTCAACTAATCTACATGATCAAATGAAGTAACCCTATGACCCAGGTTCTTTCTCATAACCCTACTATCCAGGTTCCTTCCTATAAGCCCTACTATACAGGCTTTCACCTCGAAGTAACCCTACGACCCAGGTTCCTTCTCATAGCCCTACTATCCAGACTTTCATTTTGAAGTAACCCTACTATCCAGGTTCCTTCCCATAAGTCCTACTATTCAGGCTTTCATCTTGAAGTAACCCTACGACCCAGGTTCCTTCTCATAGCCATACTATCCAGGATTTCATTTCGAAGTAACCCTACTATCTAGGTTCCTTCCCATAGCCCTACCATCTAGGCTTTCATCTAGAAGTAACCCTACGACCCTGGTTCCTTCTCATATCCCTACTATTCAGGATTTCATTTCGAAGTGACCCTATTATCCAGGTTCCTTCCCATAGCCCTACAATCCAGGCTTTCGTTTCAAAGTAACACAACTATCCAGGTTCCTTCCCATAGCCTTACCATCCAGGATTTCATCTTGAAGTAACCCTACTATCCAGGTTCCTTCTCATAGCCCTACTACCCAGGCTTTCATTTCGAAGTAACCCTACTGCCCAGGTTCCTTCTCATAAGCCCTAATATCCAGGCTTTCATTTCGAAGTAACCCTACTATCCAGGTTCTTTCTCATAAACCCTACTATCCATGCTTTCATTTCGAAGTAACCCTACTATCCAGGTTCCTTCTCCATTATCTCCAGACAACAGTTTATCACACTGTAAGACCGGGACCCGACCAGATATGGTCGATTTCACATTTCCCCAGTAAGTCGCTGTGCAGCCTGGACCCTGACCAGACATGCAGTTTACTCCCACCTCATAAATTAGGATTTAATTACCCAGTAGAGTAATGGATAACCAAAGATCCTATATTCTATTTCCCAAGACATAAATCAACATTCCCTGGCGAAGTCCTCCTCAACGGCAGGTACAAGAACTCTCGCAAAGGAATCTCTTATGCGACCGATATATTTTTTTTAGATGGCATCTTTAATACCATCTCCGACGATTCTATGTCAATTTCCAAATGGAATCTGTAAGCCCATTCCCGATATCACCAATCAGTATTACTTCATGCGAGTGCAAATTTATGGGCACTCTAGTGTTCAATCATCTTCTACCTTCAGATCACGAAAGGCAGACCGGCCAATCTACATCCTCAGGTTTAAGAAGATTGAACAGGGGCAGATGTTGTACCCCAAAATTTGCTCTCTCATTTTACTCAACACATTCTCATTGAAGTCCTCAACTTGCTCAAGGATGCCCAAGAATTAACCAGACAAATTCTCTCCCAAGGCAATGAACCTTCAACTAGGGTTTCCACTTTCATCAAGATATGTGAACTCAAAAGGTCTCAAATATTTTACATGGTCCTAATATGTCCTCCATATCATCCATGTCAAGTTTCATTCCTTGCACAACAAGTTTGTTTAGCCAATTGCTCAAATGCCTGAAAATCAACTACGTTAGGTAAAAAGTCAATTGTGGCTTATTTACAGTCAAACTTCAAGATTTTTGGTAAACATCAACATTTTTTAGTAACATCTATAATTTTATCAAGGGTTGATCATGATTCCTCAAGGAATGCCCCAAATTCATCAAAACTCAAAAGTTGCTAAATTAGGGTTTATATAGGAAAAGTCAACCAAACTTTGACCAGGCATAACATTCTCATACCTTATCAAAAAAATTCCATCCAATGCTCATTTTAAAGAGGATTCAATTCTCTACAACTCATATTCATCCCTGAAGTTCAAAAAATGTACTCATGAAAAGATATAAATTCATACATTATAGGTCAGTTCAAAAAGTCAACAAAAACACCTTTTGGGTCAAAGCTTCTTACATGAACATGGAATATCCAATTGAGATGAAACCAAAAGTTTTGTTTAGAGGACATCCTAACCTTTCTAAAAAGTCAAAGAACGCCTTCTTAGGGTTAAAATTGAGGAAGATATGCATTGTCAAAGTTGGCCATTTTTGGAAATTTGCACAAAGTCAACAATACCCAAAATGGTATTTTCTCCACATGGGTCTATCTTTTCAAGTTTGGGGCTTGTTACTAACATAGTCCACGACCCATGAACCAATCCATGCCTCATTAACTTATTTATTTAATTTATTGTGATTTTATTCATTTAAAATTCAAATAAAATCAAAATAAATCATATAAGTTACTTTTGGAATGATTTTGGCATTGAGTGCAAAGGATGATTTGAACAAGAATGACATGATTTGGCTTGTTTTGGAAACAAATAATGCAAGGAACAAATTGAATCTTTTCTCCATAATTGTTCAAGATTCAATCTGTTTTTGTTAACCTAATACGTTCCAATACATATACACAAGGTGGCCAGACCTAGAGAACACGAAGAAGTTGCCTCCATAAGAAGAACAAAACTCATTTTTTTTGACAAAAAGTGTGGTTCGAATTCTGAGTTAGAGGGCCATTCAAGTTGATTCAAAACCAGCAATTAATTCCCGGGCGTGTATTGAAGCTATTCCAATAACTCTCAAGCCATAAAACGCCTAGAATCGTAAGGTACATGACTCGTTCTTTCCATTTTTTCTTTATTCTCGATTACATGTGTATGCGCGTTTTCAATGAGATTTAATCATGCATTCATGTTTATTATAAGATTTTGATGTTATCTGGACGGTTTAATTGAGTTTTAAGTGCGGGAATAGCATAACGCCATTGTTAGGGTTTCAAGCTCCCAAATTGGGGACTCCCCGTAGAGGAAAAATTAAACCAAATTGTGGGTACCAATGAACTCAGGGCATGATTTGAAATTGATCTACGCCTTTGGTTTTGATTTATCTTGCTGGTATTTTAGTTTTGAATCTTGCAGGGATGTAGCTACGGACAAAAACAGTCATTATAGCCTTTAGTGACGGTTTTGTCCGTAGGTAAAAGGCTGATACCTAAAACAACAGTTCTGAGGAGGAAGGTGATACGTGGTTGACTCCCACTGGTCGGTTTGGAATTACGTGCGTGTTCTGGGTATAAGGCGTCTCTTTCCATTATATTATTATTTGTTATTATATTAGCAACTAAACAAAATAGCACGCATGGCAAAGGATAACGCTGGTAAGGGGAAGGACCTGGGTTCGTTCCCAGGTCCAAACATTATATTATTTTCCTAACAAATGTTACAGGATCCTATGCGCCTCACATTCCAAGCACCTATCATACACCTCAGATCTTTCCATTGGATTAATCTCTTCCCAGATCTAATGTCTCATGCAAGCAAGGTCCATGGTACACCCTCAAGCGTGGCCCTCACTGAATCACACGCATTTGTTTGGGCTGGCATCTTGGGCCCAACGAAAATCAACAATACACCCCTCCTGATTACTCAACAATACCAGGCCCAAGTCATTTTTTTTAATGTCTCTTGTTTTATTTGTTTGCTTAATCATTTTCTTTACAAAAAAACAAAATCATTTTTTTATTAAATTAAAAATAAAAAAAATATAGAATTAGGTTTTCTTATTATTTAAATTAATTTTATTAAACATAATTTAGTTTAATTAGATTAACTTAATTGCTTTTTTCCTATTAATTAAAGTCAACTAGAAATTAGGTTTAATTTGCAATTAAATTATTTTCTCAATAAAAAAATACACAAAAATATTTTTTAATTAATTAGATTTGTAGTCTTCTAATTTATTCGTGTATTTAATTCGTCTCGCGCGCCTTTACTTTCTTTTAATTCAAATTATTGTAACTATTTCAAATTTGTAGTAGATTAATTAGGATTTTAATTCCCGCATCTTTATTTTCAGTCAAATATTTATGTATCTGCCCAAACGCCTTGTAATAGTTAGGACTTTAATTTCTCTCACTTTTTAATTTCCGCAACTATTAAACTGCTAGATGTATGGATAGTAGGATTGTATGCGAAAGATAAATCAATGATTAAAAGGTAGATAACCCTAATTGTGCAAAGATAATTAACTGAAAAAAAGCACACATGCACTTGCTCACTCCTAGGGTTTGCCTCACTTGGTTGCCTCGGAAACAATGGTCATGTCCCTCGAACGTAGGGATATCTTAGAAAAGACCCACAATTCAAAGTCGTCATAAAGATCATAGTCCCTTATTGTCCCTCGAGTTGCCTAAAAGAAATGATCTTATGATGATAGTCCCTTCGAAATGCTAAGGTATCCTTACATGTTGCCTTCAGTGACCATTTCGTCCCTTCGAATGTCCCTTAAAACTCCAACGATAGGGTTACCTACTCCTTAATAGTAGGATAGCGCTGTCTAAAGGAAACGAGAATGAATAGTCTTTTTTCGAGTAGGTAGAAAATCTTAAATACTTGCTCAAAAACAATAAAAACTCTTTTACACAAACACTTTCAATACAGTTTTCAAAAACAACTTCGTCACACTCTTGAGGACAGATACAAGGGTTATCATGAAGTTAAACAAAACCTTTTCAAAACACACACAAGCAATTTCAAAAATGAGCAAGTACCTAAGAGCCCATGGAAAACCACTGATAGAAAGGGTGCTAACACCTTCCCTTTCTATAATCTACCCCCCGTAGTCAAAAATATCTCGAAAAAAGGTCTTTTCTGTTCTTTTTCCTTTCCTTTGTTGAATGAAATAAAAGTCGGTGGCGACTCTTGCTTACCGCGACATTTGCGAATACAAAATGCAAACCAGTATAACAGTCGGTTCTTCCACCGTATCACACTTTGTAATAGAAGGTTCCCCAAGGAGTCATGAAAGTAGTCTTTTCCATATCATCGGGTGCCGTTTTGATCTGATTATAACCTGGGAAGCCATCCATGAATAAAAATACTGAAGCTTGAGTTGTGTTATCCACCAAAACATCTGTGTGAGGTAACGGGAAATCGTCTTTGGGACTTGCTTTATTTAGATCTCAATAATCTACACACATGCGTACTTTACCATCCTTCTTAGGAACTGGCGCGATGTTAGCAATCCAAGGTGGATAATCTACCATAGGCAGGAACCCTGCATCAAATTGTTTAAGGATCTCTTCTCGAATCTTGTCAGACATGTCTGGACGAGTTCTTATAAGCTTCTGCCTAACTGGAGAATAACTTTCTTTGAGAGGTAATGTAGACCAGACAACTATATCCACGTACTCATGCAAAATCTTGATCAGTCTTTCCTAGATAATTTCCTCTAAGGTTGCCCCTAGCTTGATCTCTTTTGGATCTTTTTCTATGCCAAGGTTGATGATCTCAATAGTTTCTTGGTATGGATATATATTATCCACTATTTTCTCTAATACCATTTCTAATTCTCCGGAGAGTTTAAGATCTTCTTCATCTTCCTCTTCAACTTGGTTAATCAGTGCATCAAAGTTATATAAGATAACAGCAGTAACATTATCGGTGGTTTTGGATGTGGATCTACACATTTTATCTTGTTTTGGTGCAACTTAGTATGTGAATTTGAAAACTGCATATGAAGAAAAGTATTGCCCTTTTTAAAAAGGAAAGGGAAATGCAAAAGAAAGACATGGATCTTAATTAAATGCAAAACATAACTTTTATTTATTGAAAATACTATTTGAAAACAAATGGGGGGCCCTTACAAGCTACCCCTATGCCTCAGGCGTGACATGGGTTATTTTAAAAACAGGAAAAATTACTTTGGAAATAAAAAGATCTTTGGAATCTCCACAACTGTCCAATTCTTAAGCTCTTCATCTGGAGCACATTCATAGATGAAGTTTGATGCTCCTTTGGTGTTGCTCTGGTTGGATATCATTGCTAATGTCCACCATGCTCTACTCCTATGTTGATGAAGCTTTCCTGGATGGGAGGAAACTGCACCTTGCCCTTCAGAATAACCTTTGACGATTTGTAGCCAAAACCAAAAAGTTCTTTCTTCTCAGGTATCTCCACAAGTTTACCATAACTTTTTGAGGTACGATCTTCCACAGTTGTTTGTAAATCTCTCCATGAGGTCATAATAGGTTTCTTGATTTTTCTCCATTGGTAGGTGTGATCGGTGGATCTGGAACTGACTGTTTTAAAGCTGGTTCGCGAAATGTCGCGGTAAGCAAGAGTCGCCACCGTCTTTTATTTTCTCCAATAGGAAAGGACAAAAGCACAGAAAAATTCCTTTAAAGAGATTGCTCTCGGTTCGGGAGGTAGGTTATAGAAAGGGAAGGTATTAGCACCCTTTCTATCCATGGGCTCTTAGGTACTTGCTCAATGTGTTTTCAAAATGTGCTTTGGATGGAATTTTTCTGATAATCCATGTGAAAGTTATGCCCTGGTCAATTCCAGTTGACTTTTTCAGCTGTCCAAACATAGCAACTTTTGCATCTCTGATGATTTCTGAGCCAAATTTTGAGAATCATGATCAAGCATTGATCAAATGATGTTTGTGGCTTCAAAATGATAGGTTGACCAAAAATTTGAACTTTTGACTGTCAAATGACCATTTTGCCCCTACAGTTGACTGTAGTGCAATTTAGGGTTTTGACTGTGCAATCTTGAGCTGAATGCCTTGAAACTTGACATGGGGATGCTTGACCATGTTTGTAAGCATGTGAGACTTGATTGGGCCTTTGAACACTTCCTTTTCTTGATCAGAACCCAAACCCTAATTTTGACTGTATGGGAAACTGTTGCACTGCACAACCCTTGGGGAATTTTCTAGCTTGGCTTGGCAATTTCTTGAGGAATATGGGAGGGCAAATTTTGGGGTATAACAGTTGCCCCTGTTCAATCTTCTTAGACCTGAGGATGTAGATTGGCTGACGTGCCTTTTGTAATCCGAGGGTAAAAGATGATTGGACACTAGAGTGCCCGGAAATTTGCGCTCACATGTTGGCAATGATGGTGGAATGGGCTTATAGATGCCATTTGGATGTTGCTGGATAAGATGATGGGCTTATAGATGCCATCTGGATGTTTTGATTGCGTAGGAGATTCCTTAGCGAGCACCTGCATACCTGCAAAACGAAAAATGAGTACCTGACACGTTGCAGGAGCTGACTTTTAGATGCTTGGTATAAATATGTCCTGACAAGTTACAGGAGCTGAGTCTGGAGCTTCAAACGGCGGTGAAAGAACCAGGGATGATCACTTCTTTAGCATGAATGGTAAGAGAGCCTTGGGTGACTTTAACTTCAACAACGCTTGTTGAGAAAAATCTGGGGTGTCTTCTACTGGGATAAGAATCAGGGAGATCTTAAGGTCGATCTGACTGAACCAGAGAGGCCTTTGACTGGGTAAGCAATCAGGAAAATCTTGGGACGATTTAACTGAACCGGTCTAGGTCTTGAAATGTCTTCAAAGGGATAAGCAATCAGGAAAATCTTGGGACGATTTAACTGAACCAGAGAAGGCCTTTGACTGGATAAGCAATCAGGAAAATCTTGGGACGATTTAACTGAACCGGTCTAGGTCTTGAAATGTCTTCCACTGGATAAGCAATCAGGAAAATCTTGGGACGATTTAACTGAACCGGTCTAGGTCTTGAAATGTCTTCCACTGGATAAGCAATCAGGAAAATCTTGGGACGATTTAACTGAACCAGAGGAGGCCTTTGACTGGATAAGCAATCAGGAAAATCTTGGGACGATTTAACTGAACCGGTCTAGGTCTTGAAATGTCTTCCACTGGATAAGCAATCAGGAAAATCTTGGGACGATTTAACTGAACCAGAGGAGGCCTTTGACTGGATAAGCAATCAGGAAAATCTTGGGACGATTTAACTGAACCGGTCTAGGTCTTGAAATGTCTTCCACTGGATAAGCAATCAGGAAAATCTTGGGACGATTTAACTGAACCAGAGGAGGCCTTTGACTGGATAAGCAATCAGGAAAATCTTGGGACGATTTAACTGAACCGGTCTAGGTCTTGAAATGTCTTCCACTGGATAAGCAATCAGGAAAATCTTGGGACGATTTAACTGAACCAGAGGAGGCCTTTGACTGGATAAGCAATCAGGAAAATCTTGGGACGATTTAACTGAACCGGTCTAGGTCTTGAAATGTCTTCCACTGGATAAGCAATCAGGAAAATCTTGGGACGATTTAACTGAACCAGAGGAGGCCTTTGACTGGATAAGCAATCAGGAAAATCTTGGGACGATTTAACTGAACCGGTCTAGGTCTTGAAATGTCTTCCACTGGATAAGCAATCAGGAAAATCTTGGGACGATTTAACTGAACCAGAGGAGGCCTTTGACTGGATAAGCAATCAGGAAAATCTTGGGACGATTTAACTGAACCGGTCTAGGTCTTGAAATGTCTTCCACTGGATAAGCAATCAGGAAAATCTTGGGACGATTTAACTGAACCAGAGGAGGCCTTTGACTGGATAAGCAATCAGGAAAATCTTGGGACGATTTAACTGAACCGGTCTAGGTCTTGAAATGTCTTCCACTGGATAAGCAATCAGGAAAATCTTGGGACGATTTAACTGAACCAGAGGAGGCCTTTGACTGGATAAGCAATCAGGAAAATCTTGGGATGATTTAACTGAACCGGTCTAGGTCTTGAAATGTCTTCCACTGGATAAGCAATCAGGAAAATCTTGGGACGATTTAACTGAACCAGAGGAGGCCTTTGACTGGATAAGCAATCAGGAAAATCTTGGGACGATTTAACTGAACCGGTCTAGGTCTTGAAATGTCTTCCACTGGATAAGCAATCAGGAAAATCTTGGGACGATTTAACTGAACCAGAGGAGGCCTTTGACTGGATAAGCAATCAGGAAAATCTTGGGACGATTTAACTGAACCGGTCTAGGTCTTGAAATGTAGCTTGAGAACTTAACTGGATCTTTCCTGAAAGGTAAAAGTCAGTCATATGCAATGCATGATATGGATCAAGCAATGATGTTCTCAACATAAATGAGATTTGTATGATGCAGTGCGCTATGCATGCTATAATGATGTATGTGATGTTTTATGTATGTTTTCGTCTAGGAAAGTAAATCCTTGACAGGTGCCGGGAAGTTGTATCCTGGGCTGATGTCGAAGAGTAAATTTGCTTCCGCTGGGGATGATAGTAGTTGCAAGGATACCGGTAGGAGACGATGACTCCGTTGCGGGATAAACTTGGCGAATGGAAGATTCTGCGGGGAGAAAGGATACTCTAGCGATCATGCTGGAAAGCAATACTCTGTGGGAAGAGTGATGCCTTGCTGAATGTTGATAATAACTCTGTTGGGGATGCCGTTGTTGTGTTGGAAGTGTGAATAGACTTCGCCGGGGATAGGAAAGAACTTCGTTGACGACGACCTTCCCTTGGCTTTTGGCTGAGGATAACCCAGTTATATCCTGTTGAGGAAATAACTCTTTAAATCAAGCCAGACGACGCGCTCGTATTTTGTGAAGAATAGGCTTCCAGGATTTACTGGGGATAAGCTTACTGCTTGGGGAGATGAATTCCATCTTTCCTGGGGAACTTGGATGGGACTCTCCTGGGGAAGTTTTGATATGCTGGGGAAGTGATTCCTTTGAACGTTGGTGTATGCCGCCGGGGAACAATCTTTAGACCAAGACTGTCGGGGATGCTTGTTAAGAATATGTATTGCTGCTGGGGGATGTTGGGATCTACGGGAGGACACCCAATTTCCTTGAGACTTGTTAACTTTGCTTGGAGAAGAGTGCACCTATTCTATGGGGAATTAAGATGTACTGATCATGTTCTTTAGCTGGACATACCTTGGTACCTTGGAGGACGGAAACAACCAGATTGCTTAAACCATCCGTTATTGCCCCTGTTTCTATAGGGGAGGGATGCTGATAATTGTTGAGGGTCAAACCTTCTTCAGGCAGGCAGGTGACAAGATGACAGGACATAGTCGCATGCTTTGATCCCTAACTTTTGCCTGGACCGCCCTTTCAGGTTTTCAGTCCACCGGGATACCCATTTTTTGCCCAAGCCGCCTTTTCAGGTTTTCGATTTGCCGGGTGTACAGTTTTTTTTATATTCATCCCTTGTTTTTGCCCGAACCCTTTTGGTTCGCCGGGAAGCCCTTATTTTTGCCTAGGTGTGTCAACCTAGCGGGTCCTTGATTGTGCGTAGTATTTTTCGACTATGTCCGTGCTTTCAGCATGTAGGGAATTGCCCCTGTTAGAAATTGTTTTGTCATGCCACCAGAAGGTGTTTGATCAGGCCAGATTCGTTGTTGGAATGCCCCAAGTGACTCAGGCGGAGACTTGCCCCAGGCTATGTGGCTTTTGAGAGATTCTCTGGATCTTGACTTAACTGCCCCAGATGGTAGACCATGATCATGCCGTGCCCCTTGATTGGAGATACTCTTGTTCATTAGACTTTCGTCATGCGAATTTCTATGTTGTTCAACCAAAAAGTCATATGCAAACAAAGTTATATCAAAAATGCAAAGCTTATGTCTGTCTTGAAGATTTTGAAAATGCATTTTTTCATAAAACAAATTAATGTTTGTAAAACATGACGTCAACTCTGTATTTACCGTAGGCCTTCAGGAGTCAGGATACCTTTCGTAACAGTATGCTTTCGAACTAACCCATGCTTCAGCTAGGACTTTTAAGGGTTATAACGTGTCCTGGTTCATGGTTTAAGAAACAAAGAATAAAGGCTCAAATTATTTGTACCCACCCGCTCTTCGTGATATTCTCCAAACCTAAACTCAGTTGATCATACGTTAGACCTAGTTTGAGTCTTTGTTCTGATTTTCCAGTGATGGTTCGGATATTGATGATTTATTCTGAATAGGCAGTCATCATTTTTTGTCGAGGGTTTGTGGGACCTCTTTCTTTTTGATTTTGTTATCCCTATTTTTTTTTGCCTGAACTGTTTCCTTTTTTGGAATTTCAGTCAGCGGGATGCCCCAGTTTTGTAAGTCTCCTTCATGGGTTTTGACTTAAGGGGTTTTTTTTTTATTTTTCGTTTATGAATTTTGATGATGACTGCCTGTCCTTATGATTGTTCGGAACCATCACTGTCTTTGTTCGTTTTGTAAATATCTCTTCGGTGCTATTCGTCATGCACTTGGATCAACTGAGAGAACTACCCTGCCCCAGGTTATGATAAAGGGTTTTAAATTTCGAAAAGAAAAAACTCCTATTTCTTTGGCTCAGAGGGGTTGACGAGGGATTATCATCCTTATAACTCCAGTGTTTAGGGATTGAAACAATGCCTGTACCTCATCAGCGGGGTCTGTTCAAAAGCATACTGTAGATCGTGGTATCGTTTTCGTCATCCTCCCTCAAGAGGCTTAGAATTATTAACCAAGAGAGTTGACATCAGAACAAATATGAAAATAATTTGCGTATAGTGAATACGAATATATTGATTCAAAATAGACATAAGCGATGCATTAATGAAATAACAATGTTTTAACAATGAGTAAATGTTTGAACAAAAGAAAATTACAATTTGAACATTCGAATGAACCAAAATTTCTAGTCTCAGGGCTTGTCACTTCAAATGGTGAGCCTTGGAGGGATGGTAGAAAAATTCAGCCTGACCATCTTGTGTGAATTCCAGTGCTCCTTCATCAATCAGGTCCTGGATCTTGTTTTTCAAAGCCCAACATTCGTTTGCATTATGTCCTGGGCAGGCAGAGTGGTAGGCACACCTTTTATTGCGATCATAAGCAGGATGTGCTGTGTTAAGGTTCTGGGGCTGAGCCCTTAATGTGATCAGGTTCAATCTCAACAGGCGTTGTAAAGCTTGAAACAGCGACATATTGAGCGGGGTGAACTGCCTCCTGGGTTTGTCTGCCTGAAGTTGGTGAAGTTGCTGCTGAATTGGTGATACTGGAGCCATATGAGGAGCTTTCTCCTTGCCTCTTTGTCTCAAAGGTGGTTGAACGATGATTGGCTTTTTACCCTTAGATGTTTGCCCCAGTTGGTTGCCCTGAAGCAGTTTGTTGATGAGAACCCCGAGCTCATCTTGTCTTTGAGTTAAACCCTGAATGGCAGTCATCTGCCCCAGCATCTGGGCTTTCAATGCATCCACCTCAGCTTGTAGGTGTTCCAGCCTTTCATCCTCAGCACTGTTCCTGACAAAAGTCTCCATGATAAGTGTCCTTAGCTCTTCCTGCCCCTTGGATAGATTCAGGAGGATTTTCCCGAACCGGGTCTCTTGGGCAAGAAAGTCCTGATTGTCTTGTTGGGAAACCATTGCTGAAATAAACAGCGAGAAGGGTAAGTGACCTGCAACAAAGATACCTGTTATGTAATGATGTGTATGACATGCATGCAATGTTTTCAAGGACCTCGCGGGGTAAACAAGAAAGTTTGTTAGCATTGGAATTTAGAGCTTGATTGAAGGACACCCATGTTACTGAGAACTCTTCTTCAAGAGTCAAAGGCTCACCATATCAAGTGGGTCATAGCCTCTGACAACATTGGCTAGAGGAAAATAAATCCTCTTTGCCCCTTGCTAGATGTTTGATTTATATGACCTGTATCATAAGCCCTTGAGATCCTTGAAATGGGTTAGGATGTATGCAATGGTATGATGTCATGATATGCATGGGGTAATGTAAGTAACCCTGCTATGAGTCCCAATTAAGGACTGCAAAAACCTGCAAGAAACTTAGGCTACCCTGTTATGAGTCCTAATTAAGGGCTACAAACACAACCTGCAAGAGACAAATGTCAGGTAATAAGCATGCAAGCAGTTCAAGTAGGAAGGCACACAAGTCACACAAGAGAAGCCCTTAAAGTTTAGGCCAGCATGGAGTCTGGGTAGTACCCTCTTGAAGTTGGTGGGTTCAACCTGTCCTATCAAAGTAACCGGGTTCTAAGGTTCCCAATATCACGGGATTGCTTTCATTGTTCATCGTTTCGATTTAGCCACTGAACTGGCGACCGAAATATTCCAGGAAAGCAACCCTCAATTGAGTGTAGTATCGAGTATCAACCAACCTCGGACTGCACCAAAGTCAGTTATCTCACTACCCTAAAGAGGCCAAGATGGTTCAATTAAGGTTCCTAAGGTCTGTTGATGCTTCGTGACACCACATGGAGGCCCCGTACTCTCCTTGACTGACTCAAGGGTTACCGGTACACACCAAAGTGCCACATCAACGTAGCAGACTGTTTCAACCATGTCGGTATACCCCGCACAGTTCCCTCACAGCCTTGTTGCTACTTTCTAAGAAGGTATCCCCAGACCCGGGTTAGGATCTATAGAACTCCCAAGCAACCCACAATTTTAAAGCACACAAGGAAAACAATTGAAAACACAGTTGTAACTAGCCCTAAGGTACACCTCACTTTAAGCTCATCCCCAGCAGAGTCGCCAGTTCTGTGATCGGTGGATCTGGAACTGACTGTTTTAAAGCTGGTTCGCGAAATGTCGCGGTAAGCAAGAGTCGCCACCGTCTTTTATTTTCTCCAATAGGAAAGGACAAAAGCACAGAAAAATTCCTTTAAAGAGATTGCTCTCGGTTCGGGAGGTAGGTTATAGAAAGGGAAGGTATTAGCACCCTTTCTATCCATGGTTATCCATGGGCTCTTAGGTACTTGCTCAATGTGTTTTCAAAATGTGCTTTGGATGGAATTTTTCTGATAATCCATGTGAAAGTTATGCCCTGGTCAATTCCAGTTGACTTTTTCAGCTGTCCAAACATAGCAACTTTTGCATCTCTGATGATTTCTGAGCCAAATTTTGAGAATCATGATCAAGCATTGATCAAATGATGTTTGTGGCTTCAAAATGATAGGTTGACCAAAAATTTGAACTTTTGACTGTCAAATGACCATTTTGCCCCTACAGTTGACTGTAGTGCAATTTAGGGTTTTGACTGTGCAATCTTGAGCTGAATGCCTTGAAACTTGACATGGGGATGCTTGACCATGTTTGTAAGCATGTGAGACTTGATTGGGCCTTTGAACACTTCCTTTTCTTGATCAGAACCCAAACCCTAATTTTGACTGTATGGGAAACTGTTGCACTGCACAACCCTTGGGGAATTTTCTAGCTTGGCTTGGCAATTTCTTGAGGAATATGGGAGGGCAAATTTTGGGGTATAACAGTAGGGTTACCATTGAAGCAACCTCTAGGGCTTGGAACGCTGTTGCTATGAAGTCTTCATCCATACTGATATACCTGTAGGATTATATCTGACTCACAAATATGTCCTCCTCTTCGTCGATTATAACCAACCTTCCTTCAACAAGGAACTTCAATTTTTTATGTAGGATTGAGATAACAGCCCCTTCCACATGGATCCAAGGTCACCCGGGCAAGAATGTATATGCTAGTTATATATACATCACCTGAAAGGTAATGTAGAACATATGTGGACCAATCTTGACAGGATGATCCACTTCTCCAAATACTGAACTTTATTATACATCGAAAGCCTTAACTATCGTAGAACTTGGCCTTATGACAACACTATCTAATGTTAGCTTCATCAGTTTGGCTTTTGGTAGCACTTTAAGGGTGAAACTAGTATCAGTGAGCATCCTGGATAGGCTAGTTGTTTCTATATGTATAGAAATATGCAACTCTTTATTGTGAGCTCTACCTTGTGGAGGTAACTCACTATCATTGAAGCCTAAGTATGATCCTGATGTTAGATTCGCCATGACTCCATCAAACTGATTTACTGTAATCTCCTTTGCAACATGAGTAGAACTTAGAATCTTCATCAGAGAGTCTTGATGCGCTTCTGAATTGATAAGCAACGAGAGTATTGAAATATTTTTAGGGTTTGGTGTAGCTGATCCACCAGCCTATAATCATTTTTCTTGATTATTTTCAAGAATTCTTTCACCTCTTGGTCGGTAAAATTCTTGCTTGGAGGTTCTTATTCTTGACTTATCTCTACCACAACTTTTCCTTTATCCTTAACCACAACATCATCCTTCTTTTGTTGTTCGGGACCATAGATTAGACCACTACGGGTCATACCCCCCTGTCCATGTTGTATTTGTAATTGCAGGCCTCTGGTTTGTTAATGGTTCACGTTCTTGTTTTAAACCATTGACATAAACAGTAGAATCATAACCCCATGACACAACTTTGTCACTTTCATAAGGAGTGGGAGATGACCCCTTAATCACCATTGTATTTTTTGGAATCACTGGTATCCTTAGAGTCTGTCGTGGTATTGTTACTGGTGCTTTTGTCGCACTCGACTCTCCCCAAGGAATTACAAGAGTTTTCTTGGAAAGACTCGGCCCTTAGCAAGGAATTACCAATGGCTTATTTGTATTTCCATCGATCGCAGCTACATATTCTTCTTCAGGGTATCACCCGAATTAGACTATCCCTTGATCCACCAATTTTTGTAACCTCTTCTCAAAAGCTTTATTATGTTCCAAAATGAAACCATGTTCAAATAGATGTTCCTTCGGGAGATCTATAAGAGCTTTTATTCTTTTAGATTCCCCATATTTAGTGACTACCTCAATTGCATTCACAGTTAGCCCTCTATGCAGAGGCATGAGGTTCGTCTTGGTATTAGGCTTGTCAAAAGTGATGTCTTGGGAATCCAATAAATCTTGAACCTTATGTCTGAAGGCCCAACATTTTTCTATGGTATGACCTGGAGAGTTGACATGATATTCACACCTTGCATTAGCATGATATTTTGGCGGGAGTGTCCCAATTGGAGGAGCTAGCAGCTTCAACTCTACCAAATATGCCTTGAGTAAGTGTTGTAGTAGTTGACTGTGTGGCATGGGGAGATGATCAAATCTTCTTAAAGGTCTTTCAAACATGTTATGTTGTTGTTCAAGTGGAATTACCAATGGCTGCTGTGCTTTCGAATATGATGTAACAACATTAGTTTCTCCCTCCTTCTTCTTTGAGAAGTTAGGAACATGCTTCTTTGAACTATAAAGAGTGCTGGATGATTCCTCTTGTATCTTGCCACTTTTTATACCTGCTTCAATTCTTTCACCAATAGTTACCAGATTTGAGAATCCTGAGGAGACACTGCCTACCATCTTTTCATAGTACAAACCTTGTAGAGTGCCCATGAACATATCGACCAATTCTTTCTCCATGAGCGATGGTTGTACACGGGTTTCCATTTCTCTCCATTGTTTAGCATACTCTTTGAAGAACTCATCTTTTGTTTGAGATAAGTTCTGGAGTTGCATACAGTTAGGATCCATGTCCAAGTTGTGCTAGTATTGTCTCAAGAAAGCGTTGGCAAGATCTGCCCATGTCTGGATATGGACTCACTCCAATTACATATACCAATCTAGAGATGCCCCACTCAAACTATCTTGGAAACAATGGATCATGAGCTTCTGATCTTGAGCATAGGCATGCATTTTTTTGCAGTAAATGCATAGATGGTTTCTTGGGCATGTGTGTCCCTTATATTTTCCAAATTCAGGTACTTTGAATTTTGGAGGGATCACCACGTCTGGAACTAGACCCATTTCGAGAGCATCGACATCGAAAGCATCGTAGCCCTCCACAGCCTCATGTCTTTCTTCAAGAGCTTTAAATTGGTTAACAACCATAAATTTTTTAATAGTTTTTGGTTGGTGTGTTTGAGTGATAGATCTATGTAGTTATCCACATTGTTGACCGAAATTTGCACTGTGTGGAATGCCCCTACCTTCAGAGGAGGTGGGACAAAACCTTCAGTTGGAGCCTGGTTTACTTCTTGTTGAGCGATAGTAGATTCTGGATCACGTCTCGGTTGGTGGCTGCTTGATGCACCAACGGTTTGGGCTATTTCTTGAAATGCCACCTTGGGAATCTGATATTACTTTTCTATGGTGTTCTTCAAGGCGAGCATGACTGAACTCATATCTCCTTTCATTGAGTCAATGCTACCTTTCACTTGTTCTAAGTCTTCTTGGAAGATGGCTTGATTTTGTTCGATATTTTCATCACCTTCTTTTGATGAGCTCTGGTTTGGTATGGAGGTCGGAGAGGCGGTGCTTCTCTTTCAATGATTTTAACTGGAGAAATTTTGAAAATGATGAGTTTTTTTGTATGAAATGCGATGTTTGTGTTGTGGGTGAATGCGTATGAATATGCTAAGAGTTTTATTTTGAATGTCTTATTCACTTGGATTTCTTTTTATTCGTATATTTTTTCAGGGTTTTACTTCTTTATGGTGAGTATCCCATAATAAATACACAATTTGAATACGGAAACAAACATACTTTTATTAATTTAATCTATCTTTGCAAAGGGAAGTACACCCCAAAAGTTTGAAACTAAACACCAAAGGGAAAATACTAAAAGGAATACTTAACCAAATGTTAAATATTAAGAGAAACAACAAAAATCTCCTATGTTATGGGTAGTTTGATGTATGTAATGGTATGTACAAGATCAGATATAGCACATGTTGTAGGTACAGTCAATAGATTTTTGTCAAATTCAGGTAGAGAATATTGGAATATTGTAAAATGGATTTTAAGATATCTTCGTGACACTATTATGAGGCTTTGCTTTGGAGAAGATAAGCCTACTCTAGTGGAGTACTCTGACTCTGATATGGCTAAAGACATTGATTCCAGAAAGTCAACTTCGGACTACATGATTAAATGTGCAAGGTGTTGTGTCTTGGTAGTCCAAATTACAAAAGTGGCTAGCATTGTCTATTAGAGGCTGAGTTCATTACCATTACTGAAGCATGCAAAGAGTTGTCATGGTTGAAGAAATTTTTGCAGGAGCTTGGTTTTGTTCAAGACAAATATGTGTTATTTATTGATAGTCTAAGCGCTATTCATCTTGGTAAGAATCTTACTTTTCATAATAGTTCCAAACACATTGATGTAAGATATCATTAGATACATGATATTTTGGATGCTAAGTTGTTAGAGTTAGTTAAACTTCATACAGATGATAATGGTTCTGATATGATGACTAAAGTGTTACCAAGAGGAAAATTTGAAGCTTGTTGTGATATCGTCGATTTGGCAATTTCCTCGACAGAGTTGTGAGGGGAGATTTGTTGGGCTTGGACTCCCTTCCTATGTGGAGAAAGACCAAAATATAAATAGTCCATTTGTCTCACTTATTTAAGTGGAGAATATTAATTTATGGTTGAGAGAAATAGAGAGAAAATAAGGTTTCAAAAGAGAGAAAAGATAAGAGAAACTCATTCTCGTTTTTCTGCAATCAGTCTCACTAAATTGACGATTTTCGATTCGTTCACCGTCAGATCGAGCTCAAATTTGGAGGGCATGTTTCCAACACACGTATCTACCTTTCGACCGTTCAAAATTTCAAAACAATTTCTGAACTGAGAGATATCTGCTTCGCACTGAAGTTGCAGATTTTGGTGAATTTTTTCAGCTTTTTTATTCTTATTTGTAAGCTAGTTTGCTTTGTGATTTATGGTTGTTAGCACTTGTTTGTGAATCACTTTAAGACTCTCTTGTATCCTCAATTGATTATAGTAGAGCTATTTCATTAGTCTGAACGACTCGTGGTTTTTACTCTCATATTGAAAAAAATTCTACATTAAAAATATCAATGTTCTTTTGTGTCTTTATTTGCTTAATTTATCATCTTATATTTATTGTTGATCTTCAAGATTTTATAAGTGTGGAGAATTTTATATTCATTGTATGTCTTAATTTTCCATCAAGGGACACTTGCGATCCAAGATGTTTGAATCAATGGCTAGATATTACTGACAGGCGCCATTTTGCAAGTTTTGAGAGTAAAAACACTTTTAAAGTAACACTTGGTGATCCAAACGTTGACTAGATATTATTCATGCATGATTGTTGCATGGTTTTGGGAGAAAAAACAATTGAGGGAGGCCAGTGAAGACCAAAGATAGATGGATCCAATTTTATGGTTTTTACCAAATATTTCAGGTTGTAAACTAAGCTGATCTACCATGGCTAGCTCTCTTCCAATTTCAGTCAAACTTATTCGCATGCAGTTTGTCCAAATAAAAAGATTATTATCCATTTATTCATCTTTAGATGAAATTTACTATTGCCCTATTTGATTTACATCACTAGGAAACATCCTAAGGACAACTATTCTCTTGGGGTACAAAATTTCTAGATACCAACTATTTCGGCCACTAAATCATCTAATATCAATATCTCAACTTCTCTTCCTATTACATCAATGTCATCTCTCAAGTTCAACCACTGAGACTCCACAACCAGCAACTTACCCAGGACATCATCCTCTACCTTTCCATGGTTCCCTATCATCTGGAAAAGACCAACTTGCAGCCCATTAATCCTTTTTGATCCAAAAGTTTTGCCTGCATTACTACCCACCCATGGTTGTGGGTCAGTAGATTGCTCATGAATCTTGACAATTCCTGAATTGATGCGGTCGAAAAGCAATCTCCTTTCAGACCTTGAACAAACAGTACAATCAATGTACCTATCTTCAAGCTCTTCGAACACGGACAGACTCACGGGGCATTCTAGAGAATGCCAAACTTCCAAAATATTATGAGTTTGTGCCTTAGTGATAGCAGATTCAGACAAGACATCAGTAATGTAAGAAGACTCCCAGCTATCTTCGGTTCTCCGTAATGCATTTTCTTCTAACATTTCACCATATGCTTCCACATCTTCATCACTTGAAATTTGCATAGGTCCCTCCACTTGTTCTTCAGATTCTAACTTCAGCAACTGGAGTTGCATTCTAAGCCCTATCAATAATATCAACAGTAAAGGTTCAATACAACAAAGTAACCGGAAAAAAAAAAGGCACAAGCATTAGACACATTATACATAGGAGAAATCTAATCAATCCCTCAAAGAAACATCTCTTAGGTTATAAAGCTAAAAAGAAATTGATGAAAGTTTTGAAGCAGAAGATGGCTGAAAGTATGAGAAACAAATTCATTTGTGCCGGTGATTTATCAGGCCTAACAAATATAACATCTACTCAAATCACAACCATCGCATATAATATAACATGATTAGCATTAGATTGTTAAGATATAATAAGACCTCAAAGGCATTAACAAGATTGCCCAGAGATTGAAGAGCTCGTTATTGGGTCTTCGATACTGCAGCTTTTCTTTTGCGCATGAAAAACACCTTGTTATGGTTAAATAATAAATTTGCCAAAGAAGAAATCAAGATTGAATATAGCAATTTGTTTCCCCTTTCTACATTACACACTACTTTCTACTATTTATTATGATCAAGAAAGTGAGCAAGCTAAAATAGAAAAACATAAAAATTGCTTTTCGGTAAAGATTTAACCTTCATATATAGAATATTAATAAATAAGGTTTACGATTACACAAAATAGTTTAACTCTTGCAGTTTATTGGTATGGAGATTGTGAGAAAACCGTGGCAGAGAGGATTGACCAACTAAAGCAAACAGTGTGGGTCCAAATATAAGGTGAGGTATAACACAGCAGTAACATTGAAGAATTATCAAAATAAATAACAGTTTCCTTACCTTGTAGGTCTGCACTGACACTTCCAAAACATTCAGAACAAGATGACACGTCATCTGTAAAAGAAGGATCTAGAACTGAGATTGGACTGGGCTGATCAGCATCTTTACAGCATGGAGATTCAAATCCGGGTGCAGGTGCTTCAGAGAGGATTGAAATTTCACCAGTAGAACCAGCTGATATTTCCTGAAATATTACAACAATATCAAGTAAAACAAACAAGACACTTAACAGAACTTTGATATATTTTTAGTTAGTAATTACTGGCAAGAACACTTGATCATTGAAAAAATAGAACTATCCTCGCATAACTTCACAAAATGTATGGATGCAGGTAGCATCGAAACAGATGTGCAAAATCTTAATAGCAACAAAAATGGGCAGTTCTGTATTATTAACATCTGAAACATTAGAATGTTTTAAAAATTTTACATGATTTACTTGAGTGACACTAAGTTAAAAATCCCAGGGAAAAAGACCTGTATGATCATAACATAAAAGAACTAAGAATAGGAAAATAGTATGACAAAAGGAGAAAAAGATAAGAAAGAAATGTTGCACCAAACAGGTGGTGAAAGATATTAAGAATTTAAGAAATGCATAAGGGTTCACATATTACATATACAAATAGCTAGCACAAAGCCGTTAGATATTGACTTAGTAATTTCCTATGTAAATTAAAGGAAGAGGTTTTGGTCTAATAATTTCACAATCTTTGAGAAATTAATTGGTTAATTGGCTTAAGTGATATGAGGTGAATATAAAGTCAGAGTCAAATTACAACACAAAAGGTGAATCGAATTGTTTCAAAAAAATTGAGATGACCATGGCTTTTGTAAATTATCAATAAATTTATCATAAAAAAAAACATTCCTAGAAACCAAACCTCTTGCATTGAATTGTCTTCAACAACACTACTGTCTCCTTTTATTAACACACGGGACGATGTACCAGGAAGCACTTTATCCGAAGAAGGTTCAAAAGGCACAACTGTGTTTCCATTTGCTACATCCACGACATCATCACTAATAACACTTGTATTTCTAAGGCGATGGCCAAAGGTTTCAGGAGAATGAACCTCTAGATTGGGTGAATCTTCTTCAAGATTGGTCATTATGTTATTTTGAACTGCATTTAAGTCTGGAGAGAACTCATTAATTTCCTGCTTCGATGAAAGCAAAGACCAAGACTTCTTGTGACCAGATATAGTGCTCCTAGAATTCAAACCGTGTCTATGATCAAGACTCATTGTAGCTCTTCTCCTCTCCCGTTTAAGGTCCTTTAGCCCCATATATCGATCATTACGAATGGCTTCAGCACACACAAACGTTCTAGCATTTCCAAAAACAGTAGATGAAGCAGGAAGAGATTTTGACCTCGACAAACTTCCAATAGATGCATCCCTCCAACCATCCTTGCTGCTGATACCCAGTGGTTCAACCCACCCAGAAGGTTCACCATTGCTAGCAAACTTGTCATGGAAACCTCCCCCACTTGCCATGCTGTCAAACCGTGTGCCCTTCTTACCAGGGAATGCTAGCATATCAGCCAGTGTGCTGCTCCTGCTTGAGCCTTGCACCTCTTGGGATTTGTGTGCCATCTTCCACCTCTCTGATAATCTCTTCTTTGCCTCTCTACTCACAGATGATTCAGTAGAACGCGGTGACCGCCTGCTACGTTTACTTAAGTCAAATGGGTCACCCATAGTTGTTATTTCCTCTGGAGATTCGTTCCCAGAAGCACTGCTTGAACTATCGCTTCTAGTACATCCTTTAAATCTAGAAGAGGAAGACATCATACAACCTCTGGTCAGACTGTTTTTCATTTGCCTCGTTACTTCTTTTGCAATTTCTGTAGATTCTAAAGAATTGTGCCTAAAAGACCTGGCACTGTCAGGCAAATTAATTTTTTGATACAATTCAGTATCTCTAAATCTGACATCTGAAAATTCAACTTGATTTCCATGTTCTGACAGAAAGCTATGCGGAGAACAAGGTGATGACTGAATTTTGGTACCATTCTGTAATTTTCCAATGTTTGGTTTTAGGACAACAATATTTGTTGGGACTGCAGATTGTTCACGGCTACCCTTAAACCGGTGCTTCAATGATCTTGGTGAATTCTGCATCACACGCCTTTTGTCAAATTGGTTGTGATAATCATCAGAGTGCTTCTGATGAAACCTATTGTAATTCACATGTTGTGCCTCCTTATCTGACCTCCAATTTAAACCATGTTCATAGTTCTCCGCATTGGGTGGTTCTACATGACCGGAAAGTGATTGAAAAGGGGTACCTTGTAGATCATTCAAATGCTTTTTAAACAAAGAATCTGGCTGCTTAAGATATTTTAGCAGAAGATCCTTGTTCGAGTCCAAAACCTCAAGTGTCTCATGGAATTCCTTTGAAGACTGATAATCCTGATAAGTTGCAAGGCGTTTGGCATCCATGAACTTCTGTTCAATGAATGACATTTCATCTTCATCAACATGAACCTTCAAGTCTGAAGACGAATGCCTACCACTCTCTACCTTTGGGATCTCTGAGACCTCAAATACATCCTTAAATTCTTCCTGATCCCTTGAGCTTCTCCTAGAGGACCGGTCTTCATTTGGTGTTCCTCTGCTTCGAGTTTTCTCTAAAGGCGCCGACTTATGTAGATCCCTGTGTTGCTTATTACCAGGATGCTGGGACGGAAGCCCATCAAGACCCATCAATCTGGCTATAACCCCTGGGGATCTTCTCTTGGATTCAGTCATTGGTGACATCTCTTCCGCTAATAACTTCTTAATCGGAGTTCCAATCAATTGTTTAGAAGATTTCCATCCAAATTTAAACGAGAACTGCAAAAATTCAGCACATTTGCCATAATTGTTAGTACTTGTTTTTTCCTTTTCTAAACCTGACACGGTGACATAAATGAAACAGCCTGATGATTTAACAAATTAACTTTCCATATTCATGAATGCTGCAACATAAATTCATAACCAACAGTGAAAGTACTAAGACGAAAAAGGAAAAAACAGCTCACCGAATCTTTGTCTCCAACCCTACCACCAGAAGAGCTAGAATCAGGTGACAAAGGTGACAAATCTTGATGATGTCTCTGTTTATGAATCTTATCTTTCCCTGAAAATAAATTAAAATTAAACAACAACAGTATTAGCATGTAGTAATGAATAATAATCTCATTCAGATACTTAAAACAATTAAATAACCACTGTTCTAAATTACAATAATCAATGCAATGAAACAATCAGCATCTTGTTATAGATTTTCATCAAAACTAAAAGCCAAACGATCAGATCAATAATAACAGTATAACAACAACAAATTGAAACATGAAGTAAAGTGCAAACAAAGTGCATCATATCCAAAAGAAAAATCATGATGAAAATTAACAAAATCATGCCGACATAACCGGCGGAAAAGTTAAAAAGCAGAAACAATTCGGTCCTCAAAATCATTATTAATTTGACTTCCGAATATTTAGCACCAAAAGTAAAATTCAACTTCCGATTAGCTTTTACACACTGTAACAAAATTCTAACTCTAGTATATACTTCAGTTGAAAACGATCGTACAAGAACACTGATCCATGACGAAAATTGAAAATCAAATTAAATAATTAAGCAACAAAGAAACGGTAATTTAAGTATAAAATAAAAAACAAAAACAAAAATCAATAAAATACTGAGAATGAAATAAAATAAGTAAATTATGCAAGTAAAGGTGAAACTGAAGTTTGAAATGGTTGTAGAGAGAGAGACCTTGAGGAAGATGAAGTTTGGAGTTGTTGCGATGAGATTTGGTTTTGATATTGTCCATGGCGAATCATGAAAGATGAAGAAATGTAGATCGAAGAAATTGAGAGGAGGAAGATGAAAACCCTAGGAGAATGGAAAGGTGATAATCGAAATTGAAATTATAGTGAAAAGGGAGAGAAAAAGTTGAAGCGTGATGGACGCGAGGAGACAGATTGAAAAAGAGAAGAGGTTGGAGGGATGGGAATGTGGATGGTTTTTTTTAGCTACGGATAGAGTAGAGTGTTGTAGTAGTGGGAGTGAGGGTGAAAAAAATGTGGAGAGAGAAGCATTAATGGAGACCCGTTACTGGAGAGGAGAGGGGGAGAGTGGGTTGAAGAGAGAGAGAGAGAGAGAGAGAGAGTGGGGTTTATGTATTTGAACTTTCAAAATACTGAACAAGTGATGACATAAGGTTTTGTGGACTCTGGGCGGGCTGCTAGAGGCTGGTGTGGTGCGTGTGAACGTTGGTTACCACTATCTTCACACGTGTCACTGCCTTGGATGCCATTTTCTACTGTTTTCCTTCCTTTTTTTTTTCTAACTTCTACAGTTCTACTACCACACAAACAAATAGGGAGATTTCTATTTTATACTTTTATATTTTTATATTTTTTTAATAATTAAATACATAGAATTTTCTCATTTAAACTCGCTTAGATAAATTCTTTCAACTAGACTTTTTTTGTGTTTTATTTATGGTATATTAACTTTAAATCAAATTTACTATAAAAAAAATTCAATTATCTAAACAAGGTTGTCCATATTTTTCAAACAAAATAATTATTTATTTATAATTGAAAAGTCAAGTATTTATTGTTTAAATAAAATAAAAAATATAGATTTATAAATAGTATAGTAAAATAAGAAATGAAATGCTAAGTTTATATAAAATTTCACTTATAATTAAAAAAAATTTGTTAAATAATTTAATGGTTTTCATGCATATATTCATATATTCAAGCATATCTACTAATTGATATGGATTAACTCCATAATTGAGTGTTTTGTCTCTATTTTAATAAATAATTTATACTTGATAGTTGATGATAATAATTTATACTTGATGATGATAAATTTATTTGAATGTTTGATATATTAGCATTTACACTAGTTAAATATTATATTATAAAAGTATTTAATTATTTATTATATTATATTATTAAATTAATTTTTATTTGATAAAAATAAATATATTAATAAATAATATAAAGTATTCTTAATATCAAAATATATATTTATTTATATATATTTATATATATATATATATATATATATATATATATATATATATATATATATATATATATATATATATATATATATATATATATATATATATATATATATATATATATATATATATATATATATATATATATATATATATATATATATATATATATATAAACGTAAAAGATAACATCAAAATATATTAAACATTTATATATAAATTGTATAATGAAATTTAAGAGATACTTAAAATAAAATCATTATAATTTTAAATTTACTTAAATTAATTCAAAGTAATAATAAAATAAATATTTTTTCTAACATTCTAAATAAAATTAAAATGTTATTACGAATTTTCTTCATCTTAATTATTTTCTTTAATTTTTCTCCAAGTATTCACTAATTTGAATATTATTCAAAAATATTAATTATTGTATCCTATTATGAATTAACGCGAATATAATTATACAATACAAATTCTATATATATATATATATATATATATATATATATATATATATATATATATATATATATATATATATATATATATATATATATATATATATATATTAAAAATTTTAACTGTAAATAAAATTGAATCAAACAGTTATTTTAAATTAAATAAATAAATAAATATATGATTATTTTCTCTAAAATATACTATTTATAAAATCGTTTAATTTATTTCTATTAACGTTCGAGATTTAATATAAGTCTTTTAAATTTATACTTGGTGTCAACGGATCATTTATTTATAAACTTAAAGATAACATCAAAAATATGTTAAACATTTATATATAAATTCTATAATGAAATTTAAGAGGATACTTAAAATAAAATCATTATAATTTTAAATTTACTTATATTAACTCAAAGTAATAATAAAATAAATATTTTGTCTAACATTCTAAATAAAATTACAATGTTATTAAGAATTTTCTTCATCTTAATTATTCTCTTTGATTTTTCTCCGAATATTTACTAATTTGAATATTTAACTGTAAATAGAGTTGAATCAAACCGTTATTTTAAATTAAATAAATAAAGAAATATATAATTTTTTAAATAGACGGTTTATATAATTATTTAATTTTTTTTTTATTAACGTTCGAGATTTGATATAAATCTTTTAAACTTATATTTAATGCTAGATCATAAATTTACTTATATATATATATATATATATATATATATATATATATATATATATATATATATATATATATATATATATATATATGAACTCTAAAGAAAATTATGGGAGATGTCATACATTTTTAATTTGAAAAAATGGATTAATATATAAAATATGTTTAATAAATTTTTAAAATTAATTCATTTGAATTCAACTGAAGTTCGTTAACTCACGTAGATGTGAGCACATATAATATAAAAGTATAAATTTGACGGGAGTTGTCATATATTTTAGGTTTAAAAAAATTGGTTGATATCTAAAATAGATTTAATAAATTTTTAGAACTAATTCATTTGGATTCAATTGGGTTTGTTAAATCATCTTAATTCACGGGTAGATGAGAACGCATCTATGAGATACTGGCTATAGATTGTTAATTTTAATATTCATCTTTTAAATCTTATATAATTGAAGTTAGTGAATAGTCTGTATGATTTATTATAAATACATATTAATGCTTAAAAAACAAGTGCATATTATTAGTCTATATTTATTAGTCATGCATGTAAAGAACATAGATAACATCTTTTACATCCCTCGAATGTCTATGTCACATTTTGAGTCACCGTGACCATTTAAGTTGATTAGGAGAAAATTCTCAATTATTGTCTCTAACGCAATGACAATTAATAAATCTCAAGGTCAATCACTTGATATCGTTGGATTGTATTTACCTACTCCTGTTTTTAGTAATGGACAATTGTTAGTAATGGACAATTGTGTGTAGCCATTTCAAGAGTTACAAGCAAAAGTTGTCTTAAAATCTTAATACATGATAATGAGAATGTATCATCTTCTATCACTACAAATGTTGTATACAATGAAGTTTTTCAATTGCTTTGTTAATGGGTAAGTACATGACAACACAAATGTTTTTGTTTATAAATTATTTGCGTATTTGGTGTCTGATTTTTGCACAAATTATCATGCAGACTAATGAGTTGAAAACATCAATGGAAAGCAGGTTGCTTCATATCTAAAGTTCAAATACGATATTATTATCATTAATGTTATCGATGGAAAGTAAATTAATTTGATACACTAATTTTTTTTTCTAATTGATTGAACTTTGGTTAAATCATTTTAATATTTTAAATTTGAATAATATATACGAATGATCTATTACAATTCAAAGTTAGTTCTATATTATATGAAATTCGGACATGACCCATATGATACCACGGATTTTTTAATAGTTGTATATCTAAAATCAAAATCATTGAACGAGCCCGCTCTCCTTAAAACAAAATTACAAAAACGCCTAAGGACATATGAAAACAAAACCACTGCTCTTATTCCATCTGAGTTGTGCACAGACCCGCCGCCATCTTACACGTACTTCAATCCTCCGCTTTGCATGTAGATCCGCGGCGACGCCGCTACGCTCATTGCAATTGTTTGAGTTAAGAAGGTATTCGCAATGTATATCGTAGGTTCTCGATGGTACTGTACTAATTCCTTCTACTTTACACACAGATCCGCAGCCACCTTATATGGACTCCAATCCTTCCGCTTTGCCTGCAGATCCGCGGCGCCGCCGCCATGCTCACCGCATTTGTTTGAGTTAAGAAGGTATTCACAATGTATCGTAAGTTCTCGATGGTACTGTACTAATTCATTATGCTTTACGCACAGATCCGCAGCCATCTTACACGAACTCCAATCCTTGCGCTTTGCGTGCAGATCCGCGGCGACGCCGCCAGGCTCACTGCATTTGTTTGAGTTAAGAAGGTATTCACAATGTATATTCTAAGTTCTCGATGGTACTGTACTAATTCCTTCTGCTTTACGCACAGATCCGCAGCCACCTTATATGGACTACAATCCTTCCGCTTTGTGTGCAGATCCGCCATGGTCAATTATATGTTGCAATTTCAAGAGTTAAGAGCAAAAGTGGGCTAAAAATCCTAATTCATGACAAGGAGAATGTACTGTGTTCTACTACTACTAATGTTGTGTACAAGGAAGTCTTTCAAGCACTTTGATAGTTGGTAAACTTTATATCTTATACTTTACGATTCAAATTAAAAATCTATTTTGAATTAAAATATATAGTATGTACATTTTCCATGTATTTCAAGAAGTATATAATTTTTCCTATTTGTTCATGCAGACGTGATTTGTTGATAGGACCGACGCTTGCTACAAATATGGAGTTAAATGCCAACATGATTTACATGAGACATATACTCAACTGAAAACATGGTAACATACTTAATAATTTAATAATCTATAAATGTAATGTGAATCCAGACGAGACCCGTGCGATAGCACGGGTTTGTTACTAGTTTATTTATAAACTTAAAGATAACATCAAAAATATGTTAAACATTTATATATAAATTCTATAATGAAATTTAAGAGGATACTTAAAATAAAATTATTATAATTTTAAATTTACTTATATTAACTCAAAGTAATAATAAAATAAATATTTTGTCTAACATTCTAAATAAAATTACAATGTTATTAAGAATTTTCTTCATCTTAATTATTCTCTTTGATTTTTCTCCGAATATTTACTAATTTGAATATTGTTCAAAAATATTAATTATCACATTGACCAAAATATAATTATACAATACAATATATATATATATATATATATATATATATATATATATATATATATATATATATATATATATATATATATATATATATATATATATATATATATATATATATATATATATAAAATTAGGATATCAGATGTGATTTTAAAAATTTTAAACTAAACTTTAACCGTAAATAGAGTTGAATCAAACCGTTATTTTAAATTAAATAAATAAATAAATATATAATTTTTTTAAATAGACGGTTTATATAATTATTTAATTTTTTTTTATTAACGTTCGAGATTTGATATAAATCTTTTAAACTTATATTTAGTGCTAGATCATAAATTTACTTATATATATATATATATATATATATATATATATATATATATATATATATATATATATATATATATATATATATATATATATATATATATATATATATATATATATATATATATATATACTCTAAAGAAAATTACGGCTACCTACCAAACACATTTTTTTAACATTTAAATTATGTGTTATAAATTAAAAGTTTAAAAATCTTCTTGTCAAATAGAAATGAGTTCATTTTCGAAAAGATAATTTTTCACAAAATTAATTATCAATTGTGATTATTAAGTTTGTTAATTAAATAATTGAATTGTATTTTTTTATGTTAGGGTTTAATTAGTAACTTATAATTTATAAAAAGAAATTGCAAAGTAACTGATAATTTAGATAGACTAGTAATACTTTTATGGAATAAAATATAAATAAAAAAGTTTTAGAAATCACATATATTTGATTCAATATTTAGACTAAATTTTTTTAACATTCAAACCTTATATATTTATATTTTATATTGAGAGAGTAATAAATTTTAATCTTTTATTTTCTTATGCATATCAAGTCAAATTTTATTTTATTTTTAATACGTATATTTGTATCTCTCTTATGGTGTATGTAATTATTTTTGTTTTATTTCATCTCTTTCTCGTTCTATAATAAATAATTAAAATATCTCAATAATTAATGTTGTGTTTAATTGTTAAAATAATAAATATTAAAAACATTTTTTTTGAAAAACAACAATTAAAAAAAGAATTAGCAATAAAGGTTGACTAAGTTGATAAAAAATTATTTCCTCTGTTTTAAATTATTTATCGCAATTGACCATTTTACACAAATTAAAAAATAATAATAAATGAAAGAGAGAATAGTGATTTTACCAAATTATCTTGATTAATTATTTGTGTACTGAAATTAGCATTAATGTTAAGTGAAAAAAATAATAAATTAAAAATATTTATTATAGGGTACAATTGGAAGATTATATATAAAATTGTATTGATAATCTAAAGTGACAAATATTTTGGGACAATTTTTTTTCTAAATGTGACACTTGTTTTTGTTAGTGCGTGAGGCACTTTCAGTGAGAAGAGAAAGATAGAATAATAAAGGAAATAAAGATTATATTGTTCACTTAATGAATTGTACAAAATAAGGATACACACTATGATTATTTATATACAATCATAATTGGGTCTGAACTAACACAACTTGGATTATATTTAAATATTAAATCTAATCAAATCTAATCTAATATATTTTAATATTTCAACACATCCTCATAGCCCAAGTTATCGAACATACGCTAGTCATAGTCGATCTGAACTATTCCTAATTTCTTTCTCAAATTAAGGAATTTGTCGATCCTCAATTATTTTGTGAAAATGTCGGTCAACTGTGCTTCACTTGAGCAATGCCTAACTTCAAGTTCACCTCGACTTACCTTTTTCCTCAAGAAGTGAAACCTAGCTTCGATATGTTTACTTCTTCCATGCAGAACTGGATTCTTCGCCAGATTTATGGTTTACTTGTTGTCGATTTGCAACACTAAAGGTTTCTTCACTTCGACTTCCATTTCTTCAAGTGCATATCTGATCCAAATTGCTTGACACGCAGCATAGGATCCTGCTATATATTCAGCTTCACACGACGACAATGTCACTACAGGTTGCTTCTTCGAACACCATGAGATTAGGGCACCAAACACTTGAAAGAAATATCCAGTTGGGCTTCTTTGGTCTTCCTTATCTGCACACTAATCAACATCTGAAAAGCAATTAACTATTGCGACTTCTTCAGAATCTCGTCGAAATAGTATTCCACAGTTTATCGAACCCTTCAAATATTTCAGGATTCTTCTTACAACCTTCATATGTGACACTTTTGGTTCACTCATATATTTACTTACTAACCGATGGCAAAACCTATATCAGGTCTACTGTTGCACACATATCTTAGAGATCCCACTATTTGCTTGAATAAAGTTACACCGACTTTGTCTTTCTCTCCATTCTTTTCCAATTTCACATTTGGTTCGACAAGTGAGGATGCATGATTCGAATCATCCATTCTGAATCTCTTGAGTATCTCTTTTACATACTTTCTTTGATGTAGCACCATGCCTTACTTCGACATTTGAAATTCCATGCTTAAGAAATAAGACAATTTTCCCAGACCCGGCATTTCAAATTTCTTCATCATTAGCTCTTTGAATTTCGAAAAGTTCTCTAAATTGTTTCCAGTTACTAGCAAGTCATCGACATATAAGCAGATGGTTGTTATATCTTGTGCTACAACCTAAACATAAACATCATACTTAGATTTGCATTTGACAAATCCCAATTTGAATAAGTATGAGTCGATCTTCTTATTCCATGCTCTAGGTTTCTGTTTGAGGCCATAAAGCATTTTATGCAACTTATATACTTTACTCACTTCCTTCTGAATCACAAATCTTAGAGGTTGTGTGACATAGACCTCTTCGTACCATTCAAAAACATTGATTTCACATCTAAATGAAATGTCGACTAGTCTTGATTGCACGTCAATGCTACCACTAGTCGAACAGTCTCCAATCTTGCTACTGGAGAAAATACTTCAGAGTAGTTGAGTCCTTCTCGTTGAAGAAACCCTCGAGCTACTAATCTTTCTTTATGTCTTACTATCAAACCATCAACGTTGTGTTTCAACTTGAACACCCATTTTACTTTGATAGCTTTTGTATATGCTGGCAATTGACTAACTCCTATGTATTATTTCTTTCGATTGCCTATAACTCTTCGACCATAGCTAACTTTCATTGTTTAGTCTTCAAAGCTTCATTATGGTTGATTGGTTCACCACTTGCAAGTAAAGCAAAATGAACTAATTCTCTATCTGGTGTGACTTCATCATCACCTACTACCTCATAACCATAAAGTCTTGTTGGAAGAAATCTATTTCTTTGAGGTCTTTGGCTTGTTTCAGCCATAACCTCTTCAACTTCGATTGTTTCTGGAATGTCGACAACTGCTTCTACTTTGACTTCGACTGGATTCTCAACAATTCCTTCGACTTTGACTTCATCAGTTTCTTCATCAAAATCGGAGCTCATCAATGGCTTGTTAATTGAATTACTAGAATTCCAATCCCAGACATAATTTTCATCAATCACAATATCTCGACTTAATACAATCTTCTCATTAATTGGATTGAATAGTCTGTATGCATCAGTCTTGTAATATCCTACCAAAATCATAGGTTCACTCTTGTCATCAAGTTTCTTTCTTCTCGCATCAAGAACATGCTTGTAACACATAGAGCCAAACACCTTCAAATGACTCACTGATGGTCGTTTGCCACTCCATACTTTTTCAGGAACCTTGTTCTTCAATATCTTGGTAGGACACTTATTCAGGATATAAACTACAGTCGATATAGCTTCACCCCATAAAGATTTTGGGCTTAATTGCAATTTTGGTCCTTCTATTATCTATTTTTTCGATTTTGATCCTCCCATTTTAAAAACCGGTTTTTATAGTCCCTGTATTTTTTTTTTAGGATTTTAGTCCCCCTTCATATCATGTTGCCAACAAATAGTCCATAATTATGGCCAATAGATAAAATTAAATCAATCAATCCTCTAGTCATAATGAGATCTATTGGTCGCCCAAAGAAGAATCATAACAAGGCAGATAATGAGCCTAAAAACACAAATAGTTTGCCCAAATTACTACAAACAGTGAAATGTCAAAAATATGAGAATATGAGACACAATAAGCGATCATGCAAAGGTAAAAGGGTGGCTGAGTGAGTGATACCTAAAGAGCAATATCTAAAATGTTAGTATTACCATTAATTTAATGCCCAATATTTAATTAATTATTTAATTAAATATTTTTGAATATTTTTCCGATTAAATTTTTGAAGTTGTGAAATATTGATTTAAGTTGTGTCGTTCTTAGTTGAATTAATTAGTTGATTAAGTTGTAGGATTAATATTGAATAATACTATTATTATTTATGTGAGCCTATTTCAATGTTAGAAGTAGTAGAAAAGGAGGTGTAAAAATTTAAGCCCAACAAGACAAAATAAGAATAATAGTATAGTAGTTATATTATAATAGATGTTTAAAAATAATAGGAAAATAGAAGTATCAATAGAAAGAAAGAAGAATAGGTTTTGGCAGAAGAAGAAAATAAGGATTTTGGAAGATATACGTAGAAGTTTAAAGAGGAGGCAAAACTAGGTGCAATTGGAGAGTTAGAGCAACTTTCAATCCAAGGTAAGGGTGGGGTTCTAACTCTATAATAGGGTATATAACGAATGGTATATGGGATTGAGTTGCAAAATTATTTTCGTTTGTGGTTGAAATTAATATATTTTAGAAATTGAGAGATGATTGAGAATCCAATTTAATATATATTTCGATATTGTAGCGTAAAAATATAAATGTTTATATTGCTTGGCATAATATAGAGAAAGAGATACAAGTGTCAAATTGCAGGTAGGGTAGCAGTTTGTGTTTGGTAGATGCATGAGTTAGATATCATATAACAATATCATATATAAATGTTAGATATAGTTATAGCACTTGTTGAATATTGTAGCGTTACTATGTTTTAAAGTGAGAATAAAAATTTGTTATTTGTAGTCGACGTATGTTTTGTTAGAGATAACAGTTGGAAAACAATAATACCAATCATGTGGTATCACGTTACATTTGATATGCTGTAAGTTTAATTGAGTAATAAGTTTCAATATTTAATAATATAATATGTCATTATAATAATAATAATAATAATAATAATAATAATAATAATAATAATAATAATAATAATAATAATAATAATAATAATAATAATAATAATAATAATAATAATAATAATAATAATAATAATAATAATAATAATAATAATAATAATAATAATAATAATAATAATAATAATGATTTAATATTATTGATAAATAATTTTAGGAGTTTTAGAATTAGAGATAAACAATTAGATTAATGAGTTAATTTAAATTATTTTCAATTCTGATAGAGTTGTTATAATTGTCAATTGAGTTGTCAGTAGGGTAAGTTGGACTTTCCAAATGATAATACATCTTTGCTAAATTATGATTTATTATCAGTATGAAAATTTATTTAATCAATTGTAGTAGTATGTCACTAGAATAAATTAAGATAAGTGGCAGAAATTGGTGGTAGGCTTATTAATAAAGTGATAGTGTGGTATATGGTTATAAGTAGCAGAAAGTGGAAATAGTATAAAGTAGTAATAGTAGAAGCAATATTTAGCAGGCTAAATCAGTAGCAGGTTTAGAAGTTAATAAAATAGCAGAATCATATTATTGACAGTACATGCTCTAATAACAGTGTAGTATTAATTTAATAGAGACATGATGAGAACTTTAGGACAAAGTAGAAATAATAGAACTTTTAGCCGATAATTAATTAACCATAAATAGTTATAATAGTTTGAATAATTACGCGGTTTATTTGTAGTAAATTTTGGTTGATTCATGGTATCGTGTTCCTTGTTGAACAATGCAAATTTGCAGGTGATGTTGTATCTTGTTGAATTGCCTCTATTTATGGGGAAAATATTAAGTTGTGGGCTTATGTCAATGTTGGTTTGTTGTTGCGCTGCTATAGAATTTTGTTGTTGCTATCCTGACATTCATATTGGGTCGCATACATAGCATATAAAGTTGGAGCTGATGCTCGGTAAGTTGGCCTGGATTGACAAATTAAGTTGAAGGCTTATGCTTTGTTGATGCCTCTATTAATTGGCAGATTTCTAAGTTGGGAGTATTGCTCCATTGGTACCACATGCATGTGCATTGTAACGAGTCACATTTTGTGTTGCATATTTAACATGTTGTGTTGCTGACTTGTGATGATTGATGTTGGTTGAAAGTCGCAAAGTGGTGATTTTATATAATTTGATCTAATAAATTTTTTATCATACACTCAATTATATGGTCTGATATCTCACCCCTTCTGTTTGAATGTTGGCTTCTGTTGGTAACGTGCATGTAATCAAGAAGGATAGCTGTTACCTTCGTTAGTTTGAGTCAATGTTGTCTCTCTGATACGTAGCACTCGAGGGGATGAACGCATTCCTTTATTGTTGGTTTTCATTATGTTGCTGAATTTTTAAGTTGTTTTCATTAAAGACTTATTGTCTTAAAGCCGTTTTGAGATGGACAAGAAGTTATGGTGTTTTCAGTTGAATTTTTGAATCCGCCGCATAGCAACGAAAGTTGTTTTATTTTTAAAGACTAAACAAGTTGTTATCGGTTCATCCGAATTTTATGTATTATGTATCTGAACTATAGGTGATTGAATGTCGTTGTTTCCAAGTTGAAAGTATAGCATTCCATTTGTTTGTTGGAAATTTTGTAACTCTGATTTTATATAATTTATTGGGTAGAAATGGGGTGTTATAATTACCATGTCATTAAAAATGCTCTCAAATTTGAAGGAGGACTAAAATCCTAAAAAAACAAAATAGAGGGACTATAAAAACCGATTTTTAAAATAGGGGGCCATAATTGAATAAAAGAGATAATATGAGGACCAAAGTTGCAATTAAGTCAAGATTTTGGCAAACTCTTTTGCTTCAACATGCATCTCGGCATATCCAATATGGTTCTGTTTCTTCTTTCTACAATTCCATTATGTTGAGGCGTATAAGTAGCAGTTACCATGTCCTGCACATAATTTTTCAAACATCTTCGAAGTTTATTCGCCACCTCCATCTGTCCTCAGAACTTTAATCCTCTTCTCACTCTTGTTTTCGAAAAGCATCTTGAATCTCTTAAAGATTTCAAATACTTAATCTTTTCTCTTGATCACATAGATCCACAACTTTCGACTAAAATCATCGATAAATGAAACAAAATATTTGTTTCCACCAATGGTATGTTCTTCGAACAGACCACATACATCTGAATGTATCACTTCGAGTATGCATGATGATCTCATTGGCATAGTCGAAACAAAACAGTTTCTGGATTGCTTTCCGACTAAAAAACATTTAGAGTTTTTCAAGTATCACAAGACTTGGGATACCAGGTGCCACATCTCGAGTAATCAGTTGATTGAGTGATCGAAAATTCAAATGTCCAAATCTCAAATGCCATAACCAACTATCCTTGTGGTCGACAACTGTTTTTAGACATTGTACTTCAATTGAACTGATCATGGTCTTAAACGTCCTATTCTTAGACAAAGGAGATTTTAAGACCAAATTTTTCTTGGTGTCCAACCGTTTTAAAACTCCATCTTTCATGACAACTAAGAAACCTTTTTCGACTAGTTGTCCAACACTTAGCAAGTAGCACTTCATTCTAGGTACATAGAACACATCTTTGATCATAGCTTTCCCATCCATTACTCATTTGTAAGACTATGTTGCCAATACCTTCTGCTTTCAACGAACTATTATCAGCAAGTTTTACCTTGCTCTTCTTCGACTCATCAAAATATTCCGATCACTCTTTTTGACCAGTCATGTGGTTCGAGCAGCCTGAGTCGAGAAACCAAATCTTGGATTCGACATGGTTATATGGAGTTGCAGCCATAAGCACCATACCACCTTCAGAATCATCTGAATTTTGGCGTGCAAGGTCCGCTCTCTCATATTTGCCTGTCGATCCCTTTTATTTTCTATAACAACAATTCTTGGCTATGTGACCCTACTTGTCAAAGTTATAGTACTGCACACCTTTTTTATCTTCTTTGTCCTTTCGATAATTTTCTCCTCCTCTTTTCGAGGATTCATAAGCTCTGTCTTCGACCTGATGCTTGTGAGAGTTCGACCAAGAATTATTTCCCTGAGTCTTGTCAACTTTGCCTTTGAATTTGTTATAATCACCATTTCTTTTCCATGATTGAGCTTGCAACGCCTGTATCGAGTATTGAACTCATTTCCTTTCGACATCCCCATCTCATGCGCCTCCAACGAACCAACCAAATCTTCCACTTTTGTGGTTTCAAGATTGTTGAATTCTTGAATAGCTATGATAAAATGATCAAAGTGAGAGTTCAATATTCTCATTACCTTCTCAACTATCATCTTATCAGTTATGGTTTCACCAAAATCCTTCATGAGATGGACAAGTTTCTGAACCTTCGACACATATTCTATAACTTTTCTATTTTCTCCCATCGACAAAAACTAATATTATCGATACAAGGTTTACAATTTTACAATCTTGACTTTCTCACCTCCTTCGTAATACTTCACCAAAATATCTCATGCCTCATTCGTCATTTCAACATGAGAGATTCTATCGAAATTAGAAGCATCAACCACCGTCTGTATGTAATAAGCAGTCTTGTAATCTTTCTTCTTGACTTCGTTGTGGACTTTTTTATGTTCATTGGTTGCATTTCCAGCCAACGCAGGAACGCCATCGGTAACCACTTCTAGGGTTTCATGGAAGCCAAACAAAGATTACATCTGTTTTTTTCATCGGATCCCATTTTTTCCATCAGGCATTGGAAGAGAATTCAGAATGCCTTTATCACTAGCCATCTTTGCAGCGATTGATTCACTTGCCCTGGAAACACGATCTCTGACGTGAAGTTCTTGAAAACTCGATAAAAAACAATAACCAAAAGCTCTGGATACCAATTTGTTAGTGCGTGAGGCACTTTTAGTGAGGAGAGAAAAAGAGAATAATAAAGGAAATAAAGATTCTATTATTCACTTCATGAATTGTACAAAATAAGGATACACACTATGGCTATTTATGTATAACCCTAATTGGGTTTGGGCTAACACAACTTGTATTATATTTGAATATTAAATCTAATCTATTTTAATATTTCAACAATTTTGAGACGGAAGGAGTAATTCATATACTAAAAATCATAGCTACCAACAACCAACTACCAACTACAAGTCATCAACTACTAACTATCAGCTAATTTTATCAAACAGAGTCTTGGATTACTAATTTGTAAGTATTTTTGTAAGTATTCTTTAAATTTTAAGACTTACCTTGATCGTAGTAAATTTCCTGAGCTCAATCCACCTAACTTTGTTGTAACAAAAAACAAAAGAAGAAATAAGAGAATAAAAAGATCAAATAGAGTTTTTCCTAAATGGAAAATACAAATTAGTTCTCAAAATTAGTAAATAAGTTCATTTTGACAAATAGTTAATTATCCATAAAATCAATCTTAAGTTAGAGTTTAGTTTCATCTATTTTTCTCATCCACGAAAATATAGTTTATTACATTCTTAGTCTTTAATGATTATTTTTTTTAAGAAACTAAAATATATTAACCATAAAAAAGTTCTTCTAACATAGAAAATAGTTGAAAAACTATAAAAATATAGTTACAACATAAACTAAATCAAAACGCTAAACCGACAATCCAAAGACAGACAATTATACGACCTCTTCTAAACATTGTAAATGGATACAACCTCTAACTCTGATAATCCACAGTGAACGAATGGATAGAAGATTTCATCCACCAGAACGAAATAAGTTTAACCTTGTTACAAATATAGAGCAATGCACGACTAACATTCTAAAAAATCCGTTGATTCCATACTTTCCAAATACTCCACACTACTGCTACCCAAACGACGTGAAAGGGGGTACGACATGATTTAGACCACCCTATCAAAACCACAAATTGATCATGATGCTCTCTAATATTATCATGAAAAACTAACGTAAAACCTAACCAACTCGAATTCATAGGCCAAATTTTACCAAAAAATCACATCTAACAAAAATATGATCTATATCCTCGTACTGAACACACTCTATTATATATCTCATGAGGACTAATAATATAATTTACATACTTTATCTTTTATAATGGATATATAGTTGACATACTTTATCTTTAAAGTTCTCTAAATATTTTTATATAATAATTTGCTATGTTCACAAATAAGATGTAATTTAAAAATAGACATAATTTAGGGGACCAAAAGTTTTTGAATGTGTAATAGAAGAAATATTTTTGAGAACGAGATAAACTAGGACGCCATAATTTGGCCTAAAATTATTTATAAATGGTTAAAATTAAGTTTAATTAATTAAATATTTTAACTATTCATAAATTTCAATAATTATTGCTATTTGTAAAGTCAATCATAATTTAAAATAAGTTTTTTTAAAAAGAAAAATGACTTATAATTTTGACAAGTAGTATTTATGACATAGTAAAATATAGTAAAAAAAGAGTCCTAAAAAAATATATTTTTCAAAATTCAGATAATCTCAAAATTAATAAATAAGTTCATTTTGACAAAAAGTTAATTAGTCATTAAATTAATGTTAATTTGTAGTTTTGGTTCATCTATTTTTTCTCATTCATTGAAATAGTTTCTTACATACTTTATCTTTAATAACATATATGTGATACGGTGGGAGAACTGACTTGGTTGTTTTGCGTTTGATCGTAAATGTTGCGGTTAGCAAGAGTCGTCACTGACTTTTCTTTTATCCAAAAGGAAAGGTGAAAAAACACAGGAAAGACCTTTGAGATTATTTCTTGAGTTCGGGGGATAGATTATGAAAAGGGAAGGTATTAGCACCCTTTTCATCCATGGTTTTCCATGGGCTCTTAGTTACTTGCTAGATCACTTGCTTTTGTTTGAAATTATACTTTGTGTGATTTTTGAAAGTATTTTGTAAAGAGGTCATTGTTTAGGCAATCTTTGTAATGATTCTTGTTCGTAAGAATGTATACAAAGATGTTGATCTTTCAAAAATATTTTCAAATTTTGTAAGATGTTTTAAAGTGTGTATGTGTTTGTTTTGAAAATAGCAAGGATGTTTGTTTTGAAATGGACCAAGTAATTAGGAGCAATCTACCTACTCAAATGTCTTTCTTGTTCATTTTCTTTTCCTTTGACATTGTTGTCTTACCATTGATTTGGTAAGTAACCCTATCTTTGGATGTAAACGGAACGGGAGTGGGTCATCGTATAGCCATGATTAGCAATATTGCAAGGTATCTTAGCATTCTTTTTGAGGGACTAAGATCATTTGTAAGGCAACTTTAGATAGCGTCATCGAGGGACTATGATCTTGTATTTGTTTGTTTTTGCTAAGATACCTCACATGCGTAATATGGCCATTTTGTAAGGCAACCAAGTGGATTTTACCCTAGGGGTGCTTGTGTGCAAGTGTGTTATTTTCATGCTTGATTTTGTCTTGAATTAGGGTTTTCTATTTGATTGATTTTATTCTTTCCATACAAACCCTAATTACTAGCATATTATGTAAAAGCGATAAATTGCGAAATTTAAAGTTACTACGCTATTACAACATTTGTGGGAGGGGGGTATACAATTTAGGAATGGGGATTGCAATAATATAAACCTAATTAATCTATTACAACCAAATTGAATATGTATAAATAATTGAATAAATATATAAAGTACAAATGCAAATTGAAAGAAATGACTTTTGTGTTTGGATTTTTATATGAAAGAGGTTTTAACCTGAGAAAAAATAAATAAATCGAAATTAACTTAAATTAATTAAGAAAAGAAATTAATTAAGAAAAGATTTTTTAAATAAAACCCTAATTCTATTTAGTTGATTAAAAGAAAATAAGCTTAAAGAAAAAATATTTTTATATTTTTGTCTTGAAAATAATATATGGTGTTGTGAAATATTTTTGGCCTTTTCTTATATTAAAATAAATATATTTAAATAAATAATAACCTAGTTTTAATTTAATTTACAAGGAAATTAATAAAAATAAATAAAGTATAATGAATAAAAAAAAAAATTTGTGTGGGAAAAATATTTAAATTATGTCAAAACATAAATCTATTATTTTTATATTTTTTATGATTTTTTTTGGTATTTTAGAAAATATACTTAAAAGGAAAAATGAAATAAATAAGTAAGTAAATAAAAATAAATAGGCCAGGGGGTGTCAAAAGTAGGCAGGGAGGTGAGCTAGCAAAAAAAAAAACACTGTCAGGCCCAAAGGGCCCAACGCCTGCAAAAAAATGTTAGAGAATCAGAAAATATGAAAAAATGCAAAAGGGGGGTTCACATTGGTTCGAACACTCGCCCTTTAGGTAAGAAGTGACTTAGTACGCGCGTTTGCCACTGGGGTGGCTGTACATCCGTTTACTTATGTCAAACCTTAAATATATATATTAGAAACTGCTTCCTGAAGACAACTTCATCTTTAACCTCGCGCCTAGCCGGACCACCTGTATCTTCTTCATCTCTCCACAAAAATGGAAAGTTCAAACATGAAACTTATGGTGTTTCTTCCCACGAATCCAACCATATAACTTATGTAAGTTAAAAGTCAAAGATGAAAACTAATTTTTCTGGCCCTAAATTAAAACCTAATTTTCTCAAAAATTTTAAATCCAAAATTCTCTATACACATTCAATATAAATGGGAACTATGAACATGGTCAACTTTAGAGCAAAGATATCTACATTTTGTCTTCACAAATCAGGATCAAAAGATGCTTGTATAAAGAGATAGAAGTTTGAAAACTTACCCCTTGCAACTGGAGTCGTGAATGGAGTTTGAGCAACTTTTGAGATGGCCTGAGGATCTGTTTAGCTTGCCTGGACCTCCTTGAGTGTATTCCAACTCCTACTTTGCCTTGAAAGTCCCTGAATCTCTCTACTCAAGTCAACATGCAAGCTTGATTTTTTAAAATGGTGGATAGTGATGGAGGAGTTACAGTCTTGAAACAGGGGCCTGGATTACTTTGGTATGATGTATAAAAGGTGTTTGAATGATTGGTTTTCAAAACGCACGAGTGGAAATGAAGATGATGAGTTTTGGTTCAAAATTGTGTATCAATGGTGTTTTTGAGCAGATTTATGGTTTATGAGTGTTTGATATAGTTTCAAGGCACTAGCCTTAGTGTCTCATCTTACAAATAGTGTATGTACTTATAGGCAAGAGGTTTTGAGGCTTGAAACAACTCAGAAATTGAAATCACATGTTATGGCTTGGTTACTTGTTTTTGAAGCAAAGTTGACAAACATGGTTTCAATGTGAAGTACAAGGATTTACAGGGTGGTTAGCAGGCTGTAGATATGTTTCTTATTTCTTTTAAATTATTTTGAGTCAGAAACAACAATGTATGGGCTCAAGAAGATTTGACAGTGTGATTAAAGTCACTTTTCCAAAATGGAAGTGGTGACTTTCTTCCAAAAATGGAAATGCAACTTGGATAATGGCTCACATGCTTGGACAACGGCTCTATCAGTTGTGTAAACATTAAATTATTGAGTGATTAGCAAGTTTGAATCCTGCAAAGCAATATTTGTACAACATGCTTGAAGATTGGATCAAGTGTTCTTCACAAAATGGCTTGTAATCCAAGTGACAAAATACCAACTTCATCTCTTCGATTCTCCCTACTCAAGAATGATCTCAAGAAGTTATAGGAAATTTTGGAAAGCTTACAATGTGATCTATAACTAATATTTGAATTTCTTTCGAAGATTCCCCTTAGAACTATGTGAAAAATTGCCATGAAGTTAGGTCAAAAATCTGGCTAACTAGGGCAAAATTTCACTAAGTCTTTTTTAGTTCATGAGCATGTATTAATAAAATTATAACTTGAGATCCAAACACTTTTGGAAGAAGTTGTGTGAATAAAAGTTGTATATTTCATTGAGATATACAACTTTCATGTTGGAAGTTTCTCTTGAATCAATTTGCATCATGATGAAAATTTGGCTCAAAGTTATGAAAAAACATGAATTTTCAACACTTAGAAAAATTTCTAATTTAGAAATTTTGACTTTTCAAAATGAAATCTCGACGATTTGATTTTTAGTTGAATAAGTTTCATATTTTTACATGTTTTGATGAATTATGTTTTTTAGAACTTGAATTTGACCAAAAAGTCAAAGTTTGACTTTTCAGTATACAGTTGACTTTTGATCAGTTGACTGCAAAATTCATCTGTCGATCCAATGGACTTACAATGTTTTGAATCATGTCATTAGGTCAGAATGATGCAATTGGACTCTTGAGCTCATGCCTTAAAGAAGTTGACCATTTGCTAGGTCAAAAATCAGAAATTGCCCTTTCTCAGTCAAAACCCTAATTTGACCATTTTGCCCTTTTGGAGATATGATCAAATTTATTGAGGAATTGTGGTCCAAACTTGATCAAATGATACATATGAGTCCAAAATGTTGATGTGAATAAAAAATTATGAAGTTTGACTGTAAATTGGACATGGTTGACTTTTTCCATAATACAGTTGATTTTTAGGCCAACTATTCAATTGACTGATCAAAAGTGTGATCCAAGCCTTGAAACTTGACATGAGTGATCTTGAGGGTCCATAATGATCCATTAAAGTCATATGAAGCATTTATAGTTCAAAAATCCTTGTGCAAACTCAAACCCTAATTTTGGTCATCAGTGCATAAGGAGGTCTCTTGAGCTGATCAAACCCTAGTGCAGTCTTGAGCCCAAAGAGATCTTGTGAGAAAAATATTGATAAGTGAGAAGGAAAATTTTGGGGTACAACAGATGCCCCTGTTCAACCTTCTTAAACCTGAAGAGTTAGATGGGCATGTTTTGCCATTCGTGACTCGAAGGTGGAAGATGATTGGACACTAGAGTGCCCAGAAATTTGCACTCGTTGATTTGAAGGTTGAGGGAATGGGCTTAAAGATGCCATTTGGAGAGGTGATAGGAATTTGTTGGAGATGGGCTTATAGATTCCATCTGGAGTGATTACTGAATTGTAATTTATAAGCTGAAAGAATGAGTATCAGAATGGCGTCCGTGTCTGGGGCGTATCTGTACTGTATCTAAAAGTTGAACCTGAATGAGTATCAGAATGGTGTCCGTGTCTGGAGCATATCTATACTATATCTGAAAGTTGAATCTGAATGAGTATCAGAATAGCGTCCGTGTCTGGAGAATATCTGTACTGTATCTGAAAGTTGAATCTGAATGAGTATCAGGATGGCATCCGTGTCTGGAGCATATCTGAACTATATCTGACAGTTGGATCTGAATGAGTATCATAATGGCGTCCGTGTCTGAAGCGTATCTGTACTGTATCTGAAAGTTGAATCTGAATGAGTATTAGGATGGCATCCGTGTCTGGAGCGTATCTGAACTGTATCTGACAGTTGGATCCGAATGAGTATTAGAATGGCGTCCGTGTCCGGAGCGTATCTGAACTGTATCTGAAAGTTGAATATGAATGAGTATCAGAATGGCGTCCGTGTTTGGAGCGTATCTGAACTGTATCTGCAAACTTTGAACATTGTTAATGGTAGCTGGTAATCTTATCCTGAAAGGGGTAAAATGTTAGATAAAATGCAAAGTCATGTTGTATGAAATGTATGATATAATGCATTCGTTTATCAATGTTTATGATACATGGATGCAATGTATGCATATGTGAGCTAATTTGCTGCACTGCTGTTGGATTGGAGAAAATAAATCTTTGACTACTGCTGAGGATATGTAGGTCTTCATGTCTTGATGTCGAAGTGTTGATGGATTTTCGTTTAGAGAAATAAACTCTGTTGTAAGGGAAATGCCATGTATTGCTTAAAAATCTGTTTGGAGAAATTGGATGATTTCTAACGGGGATTGATAATTGGAAGCTTTGTTCTGCTGAGGATTACACGACATACTGCGGGGGATTTCTTATGGAATAGCCTAGAGGTATTTCCCTATCCCTTCAACCTATCAGTAATTGCCTTTTTTTTCATTTTGTTTATTTGTAAACAGTGATTATGTTCAAATGCATATGTTCAACAATGAATCATTGGACGTTTTTATAAACAAAACACAAGAGTAAAGAAAAACAGATAGTTTTGCACTGCCAAAGGAATATCTTTGTATTGACTTTGAGTAAGTATTTTTGTACAATGAGACAAACATTCTAATAAGAGAATGTTGTCGTAAAAAAAAATGAAAATTTTGATACAAAGAAAAGATAGCTATGTGAAATAATCCCATGGGGTTCCCATTCTGCTATAGCCTTCATGTCTCTAAGCATCTTGTCTATTTATTGCCTTGTCTGAAGATGATTGAATTGACCTCTGAGTTTGTCAGGTTATTCGTAAGGTGATCCAATGGGACATAATCATACGCTTTAATTCCCTAACTTTTTCCTGGACCGCCCTTTCGGGTTTTCAGTCCATCAGGAAACCCTTTTTTTCCCAAGTCGCCCTTTCGAGTTTTCAACTTGCCGGGTGTACAGATTTTTTTGTTTTATCCCTAATTTTTGCCCGAACCTTTTTGGTTTGTCGGGATGCCCTTGTTTTGCCTAGGTATGTTAACCTAGCGGGTTTCTTATACGTAGTATCTTTTGACTATGTCCGTGTTTGCAGGATGCGGCAGGTCGTCACCATCCATGGTGGTCAAGATCATTGCCCTACCAGAGAAAAATGTTTTTTATTACAAATGGTCCTTCATAGGTAGGAGTCCATTTTCCCCTAGGATCACCTTGTGGTAGTATGATGCGTTTGATCACTATATCCCCAACTTGATACACTTGGCGTCTGACCTTCTTGTTGAAAGCCTTGATCACCTGTCTTTGATACATTTGACCATGGCAAACAACAGTAATTCTCTTCTCATCAATCAAGTTCAATTGATCAAGTCAAGTCTGTATCTAATCGTCTTCATTAAGACCTGCATCCTTCATAATTCTTAGAGAGGGGATCTGAACCTCAATAGGCAAGACGGCTTCCATGTCGTATACCAAAGAATAGGGTGTTGCCCCGGTTGATGTGTGAGCTGTAGTACGATACCCGTGGAGAGCGAATGGTAACATTTCATGCCATTCTTTATATGTAACTGCCATTTTCTATATGATCTTTTTAATGTTTTGATTTGTAACTTCGACAGCACCATTTATCTTTGGTCGGTAAGGGGAAGAATTATGATGCTGGATCTTGAATTGCTCGCACAAGGTGGTGATCATAGTGTTGTTGAGATTTGAACCATTTTCAGTGATGATCCTTTCCGGGATACCATACGAGCACATGAGATTCTGCTTGATGAAACGGGCAACAACATTCTTAGTAACGGAAGCGAAGGAAGCTGCCTCCACCCACTTTGTAAAGTAATCAATGGCCACTAAGATGAAACAGTGTCCATTAGAGGCCGTCAGCTTGATTTCCCCAATCATATCAATTCCCCACATAGCAAAGGGCCAAGGAGTCGTCAAGACATTCAGAGGAACCGGAGGTACGTGCACCTTGTCAGTGTAGATTTGACACTTATGACAAGTTCGAGAGTGTTGATAGAAATCTGCTTCCATGGTAGACCAGTAATAGCCTGCCCGTAGGATTTTCTTTACCAGCGTATGCCCACTGGAATGGGTGCCAAAAGTGCCTTCATGTAATGCAGCCATGATCCTTTCAGCTTCAACCTTGTCTACACACTGAAGTAATACAGAGTCGTGGTTGCGTTTGTAAAGAATGCCATTACTAAGGAAGAATTTAGCAGAGAATCTTCTTAAGAACTTCTTATCATTGACTGAAGCTCCTTCTGGATATTCTTGAGCCTCGAGATACATTTTGACTTTGTGAAACCAAGGTTGGTCCACTACTTCTTCAGTATTAATCTCGTGACAGTGTGCTGGTTCATCCCTTCGTTCAATGGTGATCTGGGGAGCCTCATTGTCCCACTTAAGTTTAAACATAGATGACATTGTGGCTAGTGTGTCCGCTAGCTGATTTTCTTCTCGTGGGAAATGCTCGAAGGTAATCTTTTCAAAATGTGGGAGCAACGTCAAAACATGTTCTTTGTAAGGGATAAGGTTGGGGTGTTTAGTGTCTCATTCCCCTTTGATCTGGCTAATACCAAAGCTGAATCTTCGAATACATCCAAGGATTTGATCCCCAAGTCTATGGCAGCTTTGAGACCAAAGATGCACGCTTCATATTCTGCTATATTGTTTGTACAATTGAAGAAGAGTCTTGCAGTGAAGGGAGTATGACACCCTTCGGGAGATATGAGTACAACACCGATACCATTGCCAAGTGCGTTGGATGCCCCATCAAAGAACAGGGTCCATCGGGATCCTTGTTCAGGTCCGTCATATGGCCTGAATTCTTCACAGTTATTTACCGTCATGATGTCTTCATCTAGAAATTCGAACTTCATGGATTGGTAGTCTTCTACAACTTGGTGAGCAAGGTGATCGACTAGTACACTGCCTTTTATAGCTTTCTGGATAGTATACTGTATGTCATATTCTGTCAGGATCATCTTCCATCTCGCTATTCTCTCAGAAAGAGAAGGCTTCTCGAAGATGTATTTTATCAGATCCATTTTAGATATCAACAAGGTAGTATGAGTCAGCATATACTGTCTTAGCCGGAGAGCAGCCCATGCCAGAGCGCAACAAGTTTTCTCGAGCAGTGAATATCTTGTTTCACAGTCGGTAAACTTTTTTCTCAGGTAATAAATAGCATGCTCTTTTCGGCCAGACTCGTCATGCTTCCCCAACACACACCCCATTGAGTTTTCTAAAACAGTCAAATACATGATCAATAGTCTTCCCTCGATTGGTGGCATTAACACAAGAGACTCTTGTAAATATTCTTTGATTTTGTCAAAAGCAACTTGGCACTCGTCATTCCATTTGACTACTTGATCTTTCTTCAATAATTTGAAGATTAGTTCACAAGTAGCTGTCAGGTGAGAGATGAACCTGGAAATGTAATTCAAACACCCCAAGAATCCTCTGACTTCCTTCTCGGTACGAGGAGCGGGCATCTCTTGTATTGCCTTAACTTTGGCTGGATCGACCTCGATACCTTTTTTACTGACGACAATGCCTAGGAGTTTACCAGACCATACCCCAAATGTGCATTTGTTTGGATTTAACCTCAACTTGTACTTCTTTAGTCTCTCAAACAATTTTTGTAAGTGATCAAGATGCTCTTCTTCTGTCTGAGATCTGGCTATCATATCGTCCATATAGACCTCTATTTCGTGATGTATCATGTCATGAAATAAAGCTACCATGGCACGTTGATAGGTTGCCCCAACATTTTTTAGTCCTAATGGTATCACCTTGTAGCAGAATGTGCCCCACTGTGTGACAAATGTTGTTTTCTCCATGTCCTCAGGCGCCATTTTGATTTGGTTTTAGCCTGAGAAACCGTCCATGAAGGAAAACACTTTATGTTGTGCCGTATTGTCAACTATAATATCAATATGGGGGAGTGGAAAATCATCCTTAGGGCTTGCCCTATTCAAATCTCTGTAGTCCACACACATTCGCACTTTGCCGTCTTTTTTGGGTACGGGAACAATATTGGCAACCCATTGGGGATAAGAGGTGACAGCCAGGAATCCAGTGTTGAATTGTTTCATGACTTCTGCTTTAATCTTTTCTGACATATCAGGCCTCATACGGCGAACCTTTTGCTTTACTGGCGGACAATCTTCTCTTGTAGGTAAACAATGTACCACAATGTCTGCATCAAGTCCTAACATGTCTTCATACGACCAGGAAAAGACTTCAACATAATCGTGTAACAACTGAATCAGACGCTCCTTGACACTGGGTTCCAGATTGGCACCCACCTTGACCACTTTTTTGTCTTCTTCGGTACCTAGGTTGATTGTATCCACGAGTTCCTCGTGAGATTGAATGGTTCTCTCTTCTTGTTGTAGTAGTCTGGCAAGTTCCCCTGGTACTTCACAATCTTCCTCACCTTTGTCTTCGGCTTGGTAGATTAGATTCTCAGAGTCACAAAAGGCCATAGCAGTATCGTTACCCATGGGATCCCGAATGGATGTATACCTGCATTGTGAGTGTGAGTGTGTGTAAGGGTATATCTATCCTTGAAAGAAATGAAAATGTAAAAAAGAAAAGCAATGAGCATAAAAGTTTGTATGCGAAAACGTCCATGATTCATTGATGTCATATGAAAATGAGATAATAACCCTTACAAATGGACCATTGTGCCTCGGGTAAGACACAAGGTTTTAAGAGTCCAAATTGTTTTAATATTACAGATCCAACAAAATGTAAAGACAAATTACTGCGGGATAAAAGTGTCCGGGACAAAATCTCTAGCCTCCCAATTGTTGAACCCTCCATTGACAATTGGGAATATCCAGTTGTTATACCCCAAAATTTTCCCTCTCATTTATCAAGATTATTTTCACAAGATTTTTTTTGACTCAAGACTGGGTTAGGGTTTGACCAGCTCAAGACCTCTCATCTTACACTGATGACCCAAAATTAGGGTTTGAGTTTGCCCAAGTATTTTTGGACTATCAATGTTTCATATGACTTTCAAACATCATTATGAACCCCTAAGATTACTCATGACAAGTTTCAAGCCTTGAACCATATTTTTGACCAGTCAATTGGACAGTTGACCTAAAAATCAGCTGTATTGGGGAAAAAGTCAACCATGGCCAATTTACAGTCAAATTTCATAATTTTTGATCCACATCAACATTCTAGACTCATATGTATCATTTGATCAAGTTTGGATCATAATTCCTCAAGAAAATTGATCAAATCATCAAAAGGGCAAAATGGTCAAAATTAGGGTTTTGACTGAGAAAGGGCAATTACTGATTTTTGACTTGGGAAATGACCAATTGATTTGAAGCATGATTTCAAGGATTCAATTGTATCATCTTTACCTAATGACATGGTTCAAAACATTGCAATTTCATTGGATTGACAGATGAAATTTGCAGTCAACTAATCAAAAGTCAACTGTATACTGAAAAGTCAAACTTTGACTTTTTGGTCAAAATCAAGTGCCAAGGATCACAATTCATCAAAACTTGTCAAAATGTGAAACTTGTTCATCAAGAAACCAAAGATTGAAGATTTGATTTTGAAATTTGAAATTTTTCTTAACTTAAAATTTTTTCTAAGTATAGAAAATTTCTTAGTTTTTCTCAACTTTAAGCCATTTTTTCACCATGATACAAGATGATTCAAAGAAAGTTCCCAACATGAAAGTTGTAGACCTCCATGAAATCTACAACTTTTCTCCACACATTTTTCCTTAAAGATACTTGGATCTCAAGATATAATTTTGAGAATACATGCCCATGAACTAAAATAACTTAGTGAAATTTTGCCCTAATTTAGGCAGGTTTTGGACCCAACTTCATGGAAAAATTTTCACCTAGTTCCAAGAGGAATCTTGAAATGAATTTCAAAGATGAGTTACATATCATATTGAAAGCTTTCCAAAATGTCCAAAAAATCCTTGAGATCATTTTTGAGTAGGGAGAATCGAAGAGATGAAATTGGCAATTTCTCACTTTGATTTCAAGCCATTTCATGAAGAACAAAATTCAAATATGAACCTATGCTGCCTAATTCTTGCTTTACATGTCTCAAACTTGTTTCTCACTTCATAATTTAATGCTTACTCAGTTGACAAAGCATTAATCCAAGCCCAAGGGTCTTTGTCCAAGCTTTAATTCCATAAATGGCACAAAATTGCCATTGCCATTTTGGAAAAGCTTAACTTTTGCAAATTTTCAATTCTTGAGCATTGAACCTGTCTTCTCTGCACACAAAAGTCCTACAAACCTAAAGCAATTTATATAGACTTATACCAATTCCAAGCAGGCCAGTACAAGCATGTAGAGACTTGTCTCTTCACTTTGCTTCAAAAGCAAGAAAGATTGCAAAAAGGCTACAACTCAGAAATCTGTTGAGGATTGGATTGGAAACTTTCTCCATACTAATACACAAACATATTACAGCTTAGAACACGATTGCAAAAGGCCAAAAACACTCAAAAACTCCCTATCACCAAAAAAACTGTCAAAACTTGCAGTTTATGTCCAAGCATAGCAATCCACAAATTGGCTCGTGCGTTTCAAGTTTTAATCATTCAAACACTTTACCTACCTCATATCTAAGTGATCCAGACCATCATCCCTCCACTGTAACACCTCCTTCTCCATCTGCCATTTTTGTTTTTCAAGCTTGCAGGTTGACTTGGATAGAGAGTTTCAGACACTTTCAAAGTAAGGTAAGGATTGGAACACACTCAGGGAGGTTCAAGCAAGCTAAAGGAATCTTCAGGCCTTCATAAATCTCACTCAAAGTCCATTCACGATCTCAGCTGAAAGAGGTAAGAGCTCCAACTTTTATCTCTTCATACATGCATCCATTGGCCACGATTTGTGAAAGAAAAATGTAGATATTATTGTTCTAAAGCCAACCATGTGCATAGAATTCATTTATATTCATTATGTATAGAGAATTTTAGGGTTCAAATTTCTGCAAAATTTAGGTTTAAAATTAGGGCCTTTAAAATTCGTTTTGATCTTTGATTGTTAGTTTACATGAGTTATATGGTTGAAATCGTGGGAAAGAGTACTATCATTTTCATGTTGGAAGTTTCCATTTTCATGGAGAAATGAGAAAGATACAGAGGTTCTGGCTAGCTTGAGGAAGAAGATGAAGTACAGGGCTAGGAGTTGTTATGTGTTATGTATATTTTATTTCATATGAACTAACGGATGTACAGCCACCCCAATGGTAAGGTAGCACGCTGGAAATGCATAGGTCATGGATTCGAACCTTGGCGCTAACTTTTATTTTTTTCTTCATATTTTCCAATTTCACTTTTGGCCATTTTTGCAGCGTGGGCTCAACTACTGGGCTTCACATTTTTTTCCTGATACTTACCTCCTGTTTGCTCAGGATACCCCCTGGCCCATGCATTTTATTTCTTTGTTTTTATTTTCATTTTTTTATTTTATTAAACATTTTCTTTAGTATAAAAAAAATCATGAAAAAATAAAATATGATAAATATTGCATCTTGATTTATTTTATTTTTATTTTCATATAAAAAAATATTTTTATTAAATTATATACTAACTATTTTTCTTAAATAAACTTGTAAAAAATAGATTTAGATATATTTTTATCCCTTTTTCTTCATATTTGTAAATACTTGTTTTGACATATAAAAAGACTAAATATTTTCATAAATATTATTTATTATTTTAAGACAAAAAAATACACAAAAAATAATACTTAAAGAACTTTATTTTCTTTTAAATTAGAAATTAGGGTTAACCACTTTTTTTCAAGAAATAATTTCCTTTTAATATTATTAGGTTTAATTCAAAATTCTTCTTTATATGAAAAACAAAACAAAAATCTTTTCTTGCATTCATACCATTGCATATTTATATTGTATATTATTTATTCAAATATTCGTACAAATTCGATTTGGTTGTAATAGCTTAATTATATTTACATTATTGCAAATCCCCATTCATAATTTGTATTCCCCCTCCCATAAAATGTTGTAATAGCATAGTAATCTTTAAATTACGCAATTTACCGCTTTTATATACCATGCTAGTAATTAGGGTTTGTATGGCAAGATCAAAACAAATCAAATAGAAAACCCTAATCCAAGACAAAATCAAGCATGAAAATAACACACTTGCACACAAGCATCCTTAGGGTTTCTCCACTTGGTTGCCTTACACAAAATGGCCATATTACGCATGCGAGTATCTTGGAAAAACAAACAAATATAAGATCATAGTCCCTCGATGACGCTATTCTAAGTTGCCTTACAAAATGATCTCAGTCCCTCAAAAAATGCTAAGATACTTTGCAACATTGCTAATCATGGTTATTTGATGACCCACGCCCGTCCCGTTTACATCCAAAGATAGGGTTGCTTACCAAATCAACGGTAAGACAACAATATCAAAGGAAAATAAGATGAACAAGAAAGTTTTTTGAGTAGGTAGATTACCTATAGTTACTTGCTTCCCTTCAAAACAACTATCCTTGCTATTTTCAAAACACACACACACATTTCAAAACATCTTACAAACATTGAATTTTTTTTCAAAAAGACAAACATCTTTGTATACATTCTTACGAACGAGGATCATTATAAAGATTGCCTAAACAATGACCTCTTTTACAAAATACTTTCAAATCCACACAAAGCACAATTTCAAAACAAAAAGCAAGTGATCTAGCAAGTAACTAAGAGCCCATGGAAAACCATGGATGAAAAGGGTGCTAATACCTTCCCTTTTCATAATCTACCCCCTGAACTCAAGAAACAATCTCAAAGGTCTTTCTTGTGCTTTTTCACCTTTCCTTTTGGATAAAAGAAAAGTCAGTGGCGACTCTTTCTAACCGCAACATTTATGATAAAACGCAAAACCCTCAAGTCAGTTCTCCCACCGTATCACAGAACTGGCGACTCTGTTGGGGACTTTTATAAAAGTGGGGGTTACCTTAGGGCTAGATCACATTTATTTGCTTACATTGTTTGACTTGTTTGCTTTACATTATGGTTCTTTGTTTGGGTTTGAATCCTCTACCCATATTTGGGATACATTATAGGTAAATAGCAATACGTTGTGGAAACTGTGTGGGGTATACCGACTTGGTCTAAGCAATAGCTATGTTAGTGCGACATATTTGTGGGTACTGGTAGCCTTTGAGTTAATCAAAGAGAATACGGGGCCGCTGAGTGATGTCATAAAGCACTAATGAACTTCTAGAACCCTTTACTTGACCAACTTGGCCTTTAGGATGTAGTGAGATGATCGACTTTGGTGTAGTCCGAAGTTGGTAGATACTCGATACTACACTTATTGAGGTTTGGTTTCTTGGGATATTTCGGTCGCTAATAAAGAGGCTTAAGCTGAAACAATGACCAAGGAAACAATCCGGTGATATTGAGCTCCTTAGAACCCGGTTACTATTACTAGGACAGGTTTAAGCCAACTAAGCTTCAAGAGGGTACTTACCTATAAAACCCCATGCAAGCCTAAACTAAGAACTTGTTTGCTTTGTTTGTATATGCATACTTGTACATAACATCATGGACATCATGAACATCACATACATCTACTAACCATTTCAAGGAATATGGAGATTCATCTTTGTTCTTGTTTTGTAGGATATGGATTCACTTCGCAGGAAAACTATCCAAGTCAACCTTGTAAGAATTCCTCCACAACTTAAGGAGCTAGCTTCAAGGATCCCTGAGAACTCTCCATTCACCGAGAGACATGGTCGTCTACTCAACTTGGTCACCTCCAACATAGATGAGGATATGATGAAAGTGCTCTTCCAGTTCTTTGATCCTTTGCACCATTGCTTCACATTTCCCGACTATCAGCTTGTGCCCACTTTGGAAGAATTCTCTCAACTCTTGAGGATTCCCATTCTCAATCAACTACCTTTCAACGGTACGAAAAGAGACCCAAATCCAGAAGAGATTTCTCAAGCTCTGCACTTTCACTCATCTGATGTCACAACTCATTGGAAAACTAGAAGTGGTGTTAAAGGCTTCTTAGCAAAGTTCCTGTTTGAGAAATCCCAAAGTTGTTGGAATTCCTTGGACCTGCAAGAATTTGAGGAAATTGTGGCTCTCCTCATCTATGGGATGGTCTTGTTTCCAAATCCTGACCAACTCATAGATGTGAGCACCGTCAAAATCTTCATGTCACGCAATCCGGTGCCTACATTGCTAGGAGATATCCTACACTCTTTTCACACTCGCACAATGAGGAAAAGAGGTGTCCTTATGTGTTGCACTCCTCTCTTGGCAAGATGGTTTATTTCTTTTTCTTCCCCAATCAGTCTTAAAGAATGAGAAAGGATTAAGGTGGTCACAAAGGTTAATGACGCTTAAACATTCAGATATTCATTGGTGCTCCCGATCCAAAGAGAATGTTATCATTGTTGACCGTTATGGGGAATTCCATAATGTCCCTCTACTTGGAATTAGGGGAGGCATCACCTACAACCCATGCCTAGCTCTAAGACAGTTTGGTTATGCCCGAAGGGATGGCCCGCATGAGATGCTGATTCAAGGCTTGATATTCGACTACGACAACAACGATCAAGGTCTTCGCCAGAGATTCATCCGAGCTTGGAGGATGCTAAACAAGGTGGATAGCAAGACTTTGGGACACAAGAATTCCATCCCTCTTGAGCCTTACCTCAAGTGGGTATGAACCTGCACTCAAAGTCTTATGATGCCTTATCCTTCCATTCTCCCGGTGATCATTGAGCCTGTTAAGGAAGGAGAAGTTCCATACACTATCCTACATCCTGACATGCCCACATCTCTTGAAGACCTACAAAAGGATTGGATACAACTCAAAGGAGAGCGAGATACTTTCGAAGCCCAATTCTACGCAAGCGAGAAGAAGGTTTTGGAACTCACTAGGCTACTTCATGAGGAGCAGACTCTAAATGCCTACATAGCACTGAAGAGGATGCGCACTACTTTTTTTATCTTAGTGTTGTATTATTTTGCCCAAGGGGCATTGATGTACTCAAACTATATCTTATTAATATAACGTGTGTTTCTTTTTGTCTAAAATGAACTTGAATCTTTAAAAATCCTTGAAAACATTAATTATGCACATATCGTCATCATAACATAAACAGGTCTTTTGCAACAAGTTTCCTCATCTCTCTACTGTTTATTTCAGTAAGATGGATCTCGAACAAACAGTCAAAGATCTCCAAACTCAGAACACGCAATTTCAATAGTTACTCATGACCCTAGCCAAGGGGAAGGAAGAGTTGAAGACTCTGTTAGCTGAAGAAAGAAAGAAGAAAACAAAGAAGGTCACAGGGGTTTTGAACATGGGGAGAAGGTTTCAGGGGCAGACTAGAAGAATCTTGAATTTTGCAACAACGTCCGGTGAAAGAGAGGGGAAAGGAAAGGAAACAACGGTTCCGTCAGAATCTGAAGAGGAGGAAGAAGAGGAAGACTACTCTGAGGAACAGTATCCTCCAGCTGATGATAAGTACAGACATCTTGAAGAGCGTTTGAGCGCTATGGAAATACAAAAGGTACCAAGTCTAGACTTTGAAAAATTGGGACTAGTGTCGGGGATCGTGATTCTTTCGAAATTCAAAGTGCCTTTGTTTGCAAAATATGATGGGGTGTCATGTCCTAAGATGTACCTCTGATCATATATGAGAAAGATCCAACCACACTCCGTCGATAAAGACCTGTGGGTGAATTTTTTCCAAGATAGCCTATCAGGAACACAACTCGATTGGTTTTACCAATTGGAAAGGGCCAACGTCCACAACTGGGAAGACCTTGCCGCAGCTTTCTATAAGCAATATCAATATAATGCTGATTTGGCGCCTACCCGTACTCAACTTCAGAGTATGGCTATGGCTTCAAATGAAGGTTTCAAGGATTACACGCAGAAATGGAGAGATCTAGTTGGGAGAGTGAAACCCCCTCTATCTGAAAGGGAATTGGTGGACATGTTCTTAGGCACTCTATCGGGCCCTTTCTTCAACCATCTGATTGGAAGTTCATATGCAGGATTTACTGAGTTAATACTGACCGGAGAAAGGGTGGAAGCTGGCATAAAAAGTGGAAAGATTCAAAAGGATTCATCTGCCTCTACAGCTGTGAGGAAATCTTTCATTGGGAAGAAGGAGGTATCTGCTGTTTATCCATAAAGGAACCAAGGGAGAGCCGAGCGCCTACATCTGATCAACCAAGAAGTAATCAACCGAGGGTGGAGAGGCCAGTCCAGCAATTCACTAGAATCAATATGACTCTAGACCAGGTTTTACCGCACCTTCTGAAATCCAATTTGGAAACTTTAAAAGAAGCTCCAAAGAACCCCAACACAACGTCCCCTCATTATCACCCAAATTCCCGTTGCACATATCATTCTGAAAGTCTGGGTCATGACACCAACAATTGTTGGGCCTTGAAAAACAAAATTCAAGACCTTATAGAGGAAAAATAGATTGAGTTTGATGCGCCCGAGAAGCCAAATGTCATTTCCGCTCCTATGCCTAGACATGGTCACAACACCAATGCAATTGAAGAAGATTTGTTTGTTACCACAGTTGATAAACTCTTGACTCCACTCCCAATCATTAAGATAAACTTGTTGAAAGCCAATGTTTTCTCAGCTTGTAATGAAGACTTCCACCTCTTCTTATCCTCACCAACTGTTTGCCCTTTGTTGAAAACAGGCATTCAACGCTTGATAGACAACAAAGAGATTCTGTTTGAAAGTACTCCTATTTCACTTGTTTCCGTTGAAGACGTTTCAATTATCACCATCTCCGCCAATTCTTCCAGGGTCCCCAAAAGACCCGTTAGAATTACATCGATTCCAAAAACTACTCCTCTTATAATCACAATGCCTGGGCCAGTCCAATATGAATCAGATAAAACTGTGCCGTGGAATTACGGTGGGGACATCTACTACCATGGCATCAAACAAGATGGGCTGGCCGCCGAAGAGATGAGCTCCGAAGAAGAAAACTCCTACATTAGCAATATTGCCGGAACCAGTAAGATTACCCGAAGCGGTAGAATCTTCTCTCCAGAAATTGCCCCCCCCAAAGGAAGTTTTTGGACCTGTGGCTGCTCCAAAGGTTACTTCCGTACCAATAATTATACCTGCAAGTGCTCCTATTGACGAAGACAATACAACTCCTGCTTTCATTCCTACCAACACTCCTGCTGCTGAAACTCGAGGAAAAGTATTCAAGAAGAGCCTGTCCGGACGAAGGCTCAATCACTAACTATCCCCGAGACCTCCAAGAAGGAAATGGAGGAGATCCTGAGAATAATAAAGAGGAGCAACTATGACGTAGTTGAACAGTTGGGGAAAACTCCCTCCAAAATCTCCATGTTGGCATTGTTACTGTGTTCCGAGGCACATGCGAAAGCCCTAGTAAAGTTTCTAAAGACAGCCCATGTGCCTCAAGAGACATCTTCTGACCAATTTCAAGATTGCGTGGCCATCTTGACGGCGGATAATGGCCCGGGCTTCTCGGATACTGATCTAACACCAAGGGGAAAAAAGCACAACGAGGCATTGCATGTCTCTGTGGAATGTAGAGGAACAACTCTGGCCCATGTCTTGGTGGACACCGGCTCATCTTTGAATGTTTTTCCGAAGAAATCTCTTAACAGACTGGACTGCGAAAGACTAACATTGAAACCTAATAACATAGTTGTAAGGGCATTTGATGGCTCAAAGAGGATGGTGCACGGGAAGGTGGATATCCCCATAAAGGTTGGGACTCAAACTTTCAACTCAACCTTCTATGTAATGGACACCCGCCCCTCTTACTCTTGTCTGCTAGGACGGTCGTGGATCAATAATGCTGGCGCTGTCACCTCTACACTGCACCAGATGCTGAAATATCCGGTCCATGGAAAGATTATCACTGTCCACGGAGAGGAAGAGTATATGATTAGCCACCTCAATTCCTTCTGGTATGTGGAATTGAACGGCGAGTTCATTGAAACTCCTTTTCAACATTTCGAAGAAGTCTCCCAAGAGGTAGCTGTGACCAAAACTGTGTCCCAGATTCCCAAGATTACAAGACCTCCGCTCTGGATGTCATCTCTAAAGGACGCCAAAGCAGTAGTAGAGGAAGGAGGATGCACCATTTGGGGGCAGCTTCCGGATATTCCGTATAAATCTGATAAGTTTGGTCTAGGGTTCACTTCAAGTGCTTAGAAGGCTGTGCGTCGTTCCCGTGCTGGAGGGCCACCCTTGAAGATTAGCAACCGAGAGGTGAATGCGGTAGAAGATGGTGAAGAGGATGGCAGCTTGGAGGATTGGATCTTTCCTACGGTCAACGGAGGACTTCAAAATTGGGAAGCCAGAGACTTTGTCCCAATAACTTTCATCCCTCAGTAATTTATCTTTGCATTTCTGTTGGACTTGTAATATTCACAAACAATTCGCACATTTAAAACCTTGTGTCTTTCCCGAGGCACAATGGTCCATTTGTAAGGGTTTTTATTTCATCTTCATATGACATTCAATGAATCATGGACGTTTTTCATACAAACTTTTATGCTCATTGTTTTTCTTTTACATTTTATTTTTAAGGATGGCTATACCCTTACACACACCCACACTCACAAATGTAGGTACCCTTCCATTCCGGATCCCATGGGTAACGATACTGCTACGGCCTTTTATGACTCTGAGGATCTAATCTACCAAGCCGACAATGAAGGTGAGGAATATTATGAAGTACCAGGGGAACTGGCCATACTACTACAACAAGAGGAAAGAGCTATTCAGCCTCATGAGGAACCGGTGGATACAATCAACTTGGGTACCGAGGAGGATAAAAAAGAAATCAAGGTGGGTGCCAATCTAGAGCCCAGTGTCAAGGAGCGTCTAATTCAGTTATTGCATGATTATGTTGAGATCTTTGCCTGGACATATGAAGACATGCCGGGACTCGATACAAACATCGTGGTACATCGTCTACCTACAAGAGAGGACTGTCCACCAGTAAAATAAAAAGTCCGCCGCATGAGACCTGATATGTCAGAGAAGATCAAAGTGGAAGTCAAGAAACAATTAAATGCTGGATTCTTGGCTGTCACTTCCTATCCCCAATGGGTTGCCAACATTGTTCCCGTGCCTAAAAAGGATGGCAAAGTACGAATGTGTGTGGACTATAGAGATCTGAATCGGGCCAACCCTAAAGATGATTTTCCACTCCCCCACATTAATATCCTGGTTGAGAATACGGGCCAACACAAAATGTTTTCCTTCATGGACGGATTCTCAGGTTATAACCAAATCAAAGTGGCACCTGAGGACATGGAGAAAACTACATTTGTCACAGTGGGGAACATTCTGCTACAAAGTGATGCCACTCGGACTGAAGAATGTTGGGGAAACCTATCAGCGCGCCATGGTAGCTTTGTTTCATGATATGATACATCATGAAATAGAGGTCTACATAGACGATATGATAGCCCGATCACAAATAGAAGAAGAGCACCTTGATCACTTGCAAAAGTTGTTTGAGAGATTGAAGAAGTATAAACTAAGGTTGAATCCAAACAAGTGCACATTCGGAGTACGGTCCGGTAAACTCTTAGGTTTTGTCGTCAGTAACAAAGGTACTGAGGTCGACCCTGCCAAGGTTAAAGCGATACAAGAAATGCCTTCTCCTCATACTGAGAAGGAAGTCAGAGGATTCTTGGGTCGCCTGAACTATATTTCCATATTCATTTCTCACCTAACGGCTACTTGTGAGCCAATATTCAAACTATTGAAGAAAGATCAAGTAGTCAGATGGAATGATGAGTTCCAGGTTGCTTTTGACAAAATCAAAGAGTACTTACAAGAACCTCCTATTTTGATGCCACCAGTCGAGGGAAGACCACTGATCATGTATCTGAGTGTTTTAGAGAACTCAATGGGGTGTGTATTGGGGCAGCATGACGAGTCTGGTCGAAAAGAGCATGCTATTTACTACCTGAGCAAAAATTTTACCGACTGTCAAACCAGATATTCACTGCTCGAGAAAAATTGCTGCGCTCTAGCATGGGCTGCTCCCCGGCTAAGACAGTATATGTTGACTCATACTACCTTGTTGATATCTAAGATGGATCCGATAAAATACATCTTCGAGAAGCCTGCTCTTTTAGGGAGAATAGCTAGATGGCAGATGATCCTAACAGAATATGACATACAATATACTACCCAAAAAGCTATAAAGGGCAGTGTGCTAGCCGATCATCTTGCTCATCAAGATGTAGAAGATTATCAGTCCATGAAGTTCGAATTCTCGGATGAAGACATCATGACATTAGACAATTGTGAAGAAATCAGGCCATATGACGGACCTGAACAAGGATCCCGATGGACCCTGTTCTTTGATGGGGCATCCAATGCACTTGTTAATGGTATCGGCGTTGTGCTCATATCTCCGGAAGGGTGTCATACTCCCTTTACTTCCAGACTTTGCTTTAACTGTACAAACAACATGGTGGAGTACGAAGCATGTATCTTTGGTCTCAGAGCTACCATAGACTTGGGAATCAAATCTTTAGATGTGTTTGGAGATTCAGCTTTGGTCATCAGTCAGATCAAAGGGGAATATGACACTAAGCACCCAAACCTTATCCCTTACAAAGAACATGTTTTGACATTGCTACCACATTTTGAGAAGATTACCTTCGAACATTTCCCGCGAGAATAAAATCAACTAGCAGACGCTCTAGCCACAATGTCATCTATGTTTAAACTTAATTGGGGTAACGAGGCTCCCCAGATCACTATCGAACGAATGGATGAACCATCATATTGTCACGAGATTAATACTGAAGAGGTATTGGACCAGCCTTGGTTTCATGAAGTCAAGAGGTATCTCGAGGCTCAAGAATATCCAGAAGGAGCTTCAATCAATGATAAAAAGTTCTTAAGGAGATTCTCTGCTAAGTTCTTCCTTAGTAATGACATCCTGTACAAACGTAATCATGACTCCATTCTACTTCGGTGTGTGGATAAGATTGAGGCTGAAAAGATCATGGCTGAATTACATGAAGGTACTTTTGGAGCTCACTCCAGTGGGCATACGATGGCGAAGAAAATCCTACGGGCAGGCTATTATTGGTCTACCATGGAAGCAGACTTCTATCAACACTCTCAGACCTGTCATAAGTGTCAAATTTATGCTGACAAGGTGCACGTACCTCCGGTTCCTCTGAATGTCTTGACGGCTCCTTGGCCCTTTGCTATGTGGGGAATTGATATGATTGGAAAGATCAAGCCTACAACCTCCAATGGACACCGTTTCATCCTAGTGGCCATTGACTATTTTACCAAGTGGGTTGAAGCATCTTCCTTCGCATCCGTTACCAAGAATGTTGTTGCCCGCTTCATCAAGCAAAATCTTATTTTCCGTTACGGTATCCCGGAAAGGATCATCGCTGACAATGGTACAAATCTCAACAACACTATGATCACCGCCTTGTGCGAGTAATTTAAGATTCAGCATCATAATTTTTCTCCCTATCGGCCAAAGATGAATGGTGATGTCGAAGCTGCAAATAAAAACATCAAGAATATCATACAGAAAATGACAATCACATACAAAGACTGGCATGAGATGCTACCATTCGCTCTCCACGGGTATCATACCACAGGTCGCACGTCAACCAGGGCAACACCCTATTCTTTGGTTTACGACATGGAGGTTGTCTTGCCTATTGAGATCCAAATCCCCTCTCTAAGGATTATGAAGGATGCATGTTTGAGTGAAGACGATTGGATCCAGACTCGACTTGATCAACTAAACTTAATTGATGAAAAGAGACTTACTGCTGTTTGCCATGGTTAAATGTATCAAAAGCGGATGATCAAGGCTTTCAACAAGAAAGTCAAACGCCAAGTATATCAAGTTGGGGATCTAGTGATCAAACGTATCATCTTGCCACAAAGTGATCCCAGGGGAAAATGGACTCCCACCTATGAAGGACCATTTGTAATCAAGAACATATTCTCTGGTGGGGAAATGATCTTAACTACCATGGACGGTGATGACCTGCCACACCCTACGAACACGAACATAGTCAAAAGATACTACACATGAGAGACCCGCTAGGTTGACACACCTAGGCAAAAAAATGGCATCCCGACGAACCAAAAAGGTTTGGGCAAAAGTTAGGGATAAAATAAAAAAAATATGTACACCCGACAAGTTGAAAACCTGAAAGGGCGACTTGGGAAAAAAAGGGTTTCCCGGTGGACTGAAAACCCGAAAGGGAGGTCCATGAAAAAGTTAGGTAATTAAAGCGTATGACTATGTCCCGTCGGATCACTTAGTGAACAACCTTTGACTCCCACCGACAAACTCGGAGTTTCTGATCAATTCAATCATCTTCGGATGAAGCAACAAATAGACAAGATATTCAGAGATATGAAGGCTATAGCAGAATGGGAATCCCATGGGATTATTACACATAGCTATCTTTCTTTGTATAAATTTTTCTTGTTTTATGACACCATTATCTTACTAGAATGTTTGTCTCCTTTGTACAAAATACTTATTCAAAGTCAATACAAAGATATCTCTTCGAAAGTACAAAAAACTATTTGTCTTTTCTTTACGATTGTGTTTTGTTTGCAAAAATGTCCAATGATTCATTGATGAATATATGCATTTGAACATAATTACTGTTTACAAATGAACAAAATGAGAAAGACAATTACTGATAGGTTGAAAGGACAGAAAAACGTCTCTAGGCTATCCCATAAGTAATCCCCACAATACGTCATTTAAGTCCCCAGCGGAACAAATTTCAATTTATTAATCCCCAGTAGGAATCGTCAAATTTCTCAAGATTCCCCAAACAGATCTTACAAGCAGTACATGGCATTTCCCTCACAACAAAATTTACTTCTCTCAACAAGAGTTCGTCAGTACTTAAACTTCAAGGCATATAAATTTCAACATATCTTTGGCAATGTTCAAGGATTTATTTTCCTCAAATAAACAGCAATATAGCAAATCAGCTTACATACGCATGCATTACATCCACATATAATAAACATTGATGAAGCAACTACATTGCATCATACAAAATAACTTTGTGTTTCAGCTAATATTTTACCCTTTTCAGGATAAGATTAACAGCTACCATTAACAATATGCAATCAGGATACAATATGGATACGCTCCAGACATGGATGTCATTATGATACTCATTCAGATTCAACTTTCAGATACAGTACATATACGCTCCAGACACGGATGCCATTCTGATACTCATTCAAATTCAACTTTTGATACAATTCAGATACGCTCCAGACACGGATGCCATTCTGATACTCATTCAGATTCAACTTTCAGATATAGTACGGATACGCCTCAGACACAGATGCCATTCTGATACTCATTCAGATTCAACTTTCAGATACAGTACGGATATGCTCCAGACACGTATTCCATTATGATACTCATACAAATACTCATTCATATTTCAATTTCGGATACGCTCCAGACACGGATGCCATTCTGATACTCATTCAGATTCAGCTTTCAGATACAGTACAAATATGCTCCAAACACGGATGCCATTCTGATACTCATTCAGATACTCATTTAGATTTCAAGTTTGGATATGCTCCAGACACAGATGTCATTCTGATACTAATTCGAATTCAACTTTCAGATACAGTTCGAATACGCTCCAGACATGGATGCCATTCTGATACTCATTCAGACACAACTTACAGATACAGTTCAGGTACGCTCCAGATACGGATGCCATCCTGATAATTAAGTCAAAATTAGCTCCCAGATACAATTCAGGTACGCTCAAAGCATGGACGCTGTTCTGATACTCATTCTTTAGGCTCAAAAGTAAGACCATCTCTAACAAGGTTCCATCAACTCTCCAAATGGCATCTTTAAGCCCTTTCCTTCAAACTACACATCGTCGAGTGCAAATTTCTGGGCACTCTAGTGTCCAATCATCTTTCACCTTCAAGTCACGAATGGAAAAACTCGCCAATCTAACTCTTCAGGTTTAAGAAGATTGAACAGGGGCAACTGTTGCACCACAAAATTTGCCCTCTCATTTATCAAGATTATTCTCACAAGATTTTTTGACTTAAGACTGGGTTAGGGTTTGACCAACTCAAGACCTCTCATCTTACACTGATGACCCAAAATTAGGGTTTAAGTTTGCCCAAGGATTTTTGGACTATCAATGTTTCATATGACTTTCAAACATCATTATGAACCCCTAAGATTACTCATGACAAGTTTCAAGCCTTGAACCATATTTTTGACCAGTCAATTGGACAATTGACCTAAAAATCAACTGTATTGGGGAAAAAGTCAACCATGGCCAATTTACAGTAAAACTTCATAATTTTTGATCCACATCAACATTCTAGACTCATATGTATCATTTGATCAAGTTTGGATCACAATTCCTCAAGAAAATTGATTAAATCATCAAAAGGGCAAAATGGTCAAAATTAGGGTTTTGACTGAGAAAGGGAAATTTCTGATTTTTTACTTGGAAAATGACCAATTGATTTGAAGCATGATTTCAAGGATTCAATTGTATCATCTTTACCTAATGACATGGTTCAAAACATTGCAATTTCATTGGATTGACAGATGAAATTTGCAGTCAACTGATCAAAAGTCAACTGTATACTGAAAAGTCAAACTTTGACTTTTTAGTCAAAATTAAGTGCCAAGGATCACAATTCATCAAAACTTGTCAAAATGTGAAACTTGTTCATCAAGAAACCAAAAATTGAAGATTTGATTTTGAAATTTGAAAATTTTCTTAACTTAGAAATTTTTCTAAGTATAGAAAATTTCTTATTTTTTCTCAACTTTAAGACATTTTTTCACCATGATACAAGATGATTCAAAGAAAGTTCCCAACATGAAAGTTGTAGACCTCCATGAAATCTACAACTTTGATTCACACATTTTTCCTTAAAGATGCTTGGATCTCAAGATATAATTTTGAGAATACATGCCCATGAACTAAAATAACTTAGTGAAATTTTGCCCTAATTTAGGCAGGTTTTAGACCCAACTTCATGGAAATTTTTCACCTAGTTCCAAGAGGAATATTGAAATTCATTTCAAAGATGAGTTATATATCACATTGCAAGCTTTCTAAAATGTTCAAAAACTCCTTGAGATCATTTTTGAGTAGGGAGAATCGAAGAGATGAAATTGGCATTTTCTCACTTTGATTTCAAGCCATTTCATGAAGAACAAAATTAAAATCTGAACCTATGCTGCCTAATTATTGCTTTACAGGTCTCAAACTTGTTTCTCACTTCATAATTTAATGCTTACTCAGTTGACAAAGCCTTAATTCAAGCTCAAGGGTCTTTGTCCAAGCTTTAATTCCATAAATGGCACAAAGTTGCCATTGCCGTTTTGGAAAAGCTTAACTTTTGCAACTTTTCCATTCTTGAGCATTGGACCTGTCTTCTCTGCACACACAAGTCCTAAAAACCTAAAGCAATTTGTATAGAGTTTATACCAACTCTAAGCAGGCCAGTACAAGCATGTAGAGACTTGCCTCTTCAATTTGCTTCAAAAGCAAGAAAGAGTGCAAAAAGGCTACAACTCAGAAATCTGTTGAGGATTGTATTGGAAACTTTCTCCATACTAATACACAAACATATTACAGCTTAGAACACGATTGCAAAAGGCCAAAAACACTCCAAAACTCCCTATCACCAAAAAAACTGTCAAAACTTGCAGTTTGTGTCCAAGAATAGCAATCCACAAATTGGCTCATGCGTTTCAAGTTTTAATCATTCAAACACTTTACCTACCTCATATCTAAGTGATCCAGACCATCATCCCTCCACTGTAACACCTCCTTCTCCATCTGCCATTTTTGTTTTTCAAGCTTGCAGGTTGACTTGGATAGAGAGTTTCAGACACTTTCAAAGCAAGGTAAGGATTGGAACACACTCAGGGAGGTTCAAGCAAGCTAAAGGAATCTTCAGGCCTTCATAAATCTCACTCAAACTCCATTCACGATCTCAGCTGAAAGAGGTAAGAACTCCAACTTTTATCTCTTCATACAAGCATCCATTGACCATGATTTGTGAAAGAAAAATGTAGATATTATTGTTCTAAAGCCAACCATGTGCATAGAATTCATTTATATTCATTATGTATAGAGAATTTTAGGGTTCAAATTTCTGCAAAATCTAGGTTTAAAATTAGGGCCTTTAAAATTCGTTTTGATCTTTGATTGTTAGTTTACATGAGTTATATGGTTGAAATCGTGGGAAAGAGTACTATCATTTTCATGTTGGAAGTTTCCATTTTCATGGAGAAATGAGAAAGATACAGAGGTTCTGGCTAGCTTGAGGAAGAAGATGAAGTACATGGCTAGGAGTTGTTATGTGTTATGTATATTTTATTTCATATGAGCTAACGGATGTACAGCCACCCCAGTGGCAAGGTAGCACGCTGGAAATGCATAGGTCATGGATTCGAACCTTGGCGCTAACTTTTATTTTTTTCTTCATATTTTCCAGTTTCACTTTTGGCCATTTTTGCAGCGTGGGCTTAACTACTGGGCGTCACATTTTTTTTCTTCTGATACTTACCTCTTGTTTGCTTAGGATACCCCATGACCCATGCATTTTATTTCTTTGTTTTTATTTTCATTTTTTTATTTTATTAAACATTTTCTTTAGTATAAAAAAAATCATGAAAAAATAAAATATGATAAATATTGCATCTTGATTTATTTTATTTTTATTTTCATATAAAAAATATTTTTATTAAATTATATACTAACTATTTTTCTTAAATAAACTTGTAAAATAAAATAGATTTAGATATATTTTTATCTCTTTTTCTTCATATTTGTAAATATTTATTTTGTCATATAAAAAGACTAAATATTTTCATAAATATTATTTATTATTTTAAGACAAAAAAATTCACAAAAAAATAGTACTTAAATAACTTTATTTTCTTTTAAATTAGAAATTAGGGTTAACCACTTTTTTTCAAGAAATAATTTCCTTTTAATATTATTAAGTTTAATTCAAAATTCTTCTTTATATGAAAAACAAAACAAAAATCTTTTCTTGCATTACCATTGCATATTTATATTGTATATTATTTATTCAAATATTCCTACAAATTCAATTTGGTTGTAATAGCTTAATTAGATTTACATTATTGCAAATCCCCATTCATAATTTGTATTCCCCCCTCCCATAAAATGTTGTAATAGCATAGTAATCTTTAAATTACACAATTTACCGCTTTTATATACCATGCTAGTAATTAGGGTTTGTATGGCAAGATCAAAACAAATCACATAAAAAACCCTAATCCAAGACAAAATCAAGCATGAAAATAACACACTTGCACACAAGCATCCTTAGGGTTTCTCCACTTGGATTCCTTACACAAAAATGGCCATATTACGCATGCGAAGTTTCTTGGCAAAACAAACAAATATAAGATCATAGTCCCTCGATGATGCTATTCTAAGTTGCCTTACAAAATGATCTTAGTCCCTCAAAAAATGCTAAGATACTTTGCAACATTGCTAATCATGGTTATACGATGACCCACGCCCGTCCCGTTTACATCCAAAGATAGGGTTGCTTACCAAATCCCTGGTAAGATAACAATATCAAAGGAAAAGAAGATGAACAAGAAAGACATTTGAGTAGGTAGATTACCTCTAGTTACTTGCTTCCCTTCAAAACAACTATCCTTGCTATTTTCAAAACACACACACACACACATATTTCAAAACATCTTACAAACATTGAAAACATTTTCAAAAAGACAAACATCTTTGTATACATTCTTATGAACGAGGATCATTACAAAGATTTCCTAAACAATGGCCTCTTTTACAAAATACTTTCAAAACCACACAAAGCACAATTTCAAAACAAAAAGCAAATGATCTAGCAAGTAACTAAGAGCCCATGGAAAACCATGGATGAAAAGGGTGTTAATACCTTCCCTTTTCATAAACCACCCCCCGAACTCAAGAAACAATCTCAAAGGTCTTTCCTGTGCCTTTTCACCTTTCATTTTGGATAAAAGAAAAGTCAGTGGCGACTCTTACTAACCGCAACATTTGCGATAAAACGCAAAACCCTCAAGTCAATTCTCCCACCGTATCACACCAGTCCTTCAAGTCACAGCTATCTTCACCATCTTCTACCGTGTTGACTTCACGGTTGCTGATCTTTAGGGGTGGTCCTCCAGCACGAGCGTGGCGTACAACCTTTTGAGCACTTGAAGTGAAACCTAGGCCAAACTTGTCAGACTTATATGGGATATCTGGAAGTTGTCCCCAAATAGTGCACCCTCCTTCTTCTACCATTGCTTTGGCATCCTTCAGAGATGACATCTAGAGTGGAGGCCTTGTAATCTTGGGAACCTGAGACACGGCCTTGGTCACTGCCACATCTTGGGGGGACTTCTTCAAAGTGTTGAAATAGAGTTTCAATAAATTCACCATCTAATTCCACATATCTGAAGGAATTGAGATGGCTAATCATGTACTCTTCCTCTCCATAAACGGTTATAATCTTCCCTTGAATTGGATACTTCAGCATTTGGTGCAATGTAGAAGTAACAGTGCCAACGTTGTGGATCCATGGTCGGCCTAGCAAGCAGGAATATGAGGGACGAATGTCCATTACATAAAAAGTTGAATTGAAAGTTTGGGTTCCAACCTTTATAGGGATATCCACTTCCCCATGCACCATCCTTTTCGAGCCGTCAAAAGCCCTTACTACTATGTTTCTTGGCTTTAATGTTAGTCCCTCGCAGTCAAGTCTATCAAGATCTTTTTTAGGAAGTACATTCAGAGATGAGCCAGTGTCCACCAAAACATGGGCCAAGGTTGTGCCCCTACATTCAACTGAGACATGCAATGCCTCATTATGCTTCCTTCCTCTTGGTTTTAAATCAACACCCGAAAAACCTAGACCATTATCTGCAGTCAAGCTGGCTACGCAATCTTAAAACTGATCGGCAGATGTCTCTTGAGGTACATGGGCAGTTTTTAAGAACTTTACCAAGACCTTTGCATGCGCTTCGGAACATAGTAGTAATGCCAACACGGAAATTTTAGAGAAAGTTTGCCCCAGTTGTTCAACTACATCGTAATCGCTTCTCTTTATAACTTTTAGGATCTCCTTCATTTCTTTCTTGGAGGTCTCAGGGATAGTCAATGATTATGCCTTCGTCCGGACAGGCTCAATCAGAATACTTTTTCCTCGAGTCTTGGTTATCTCGGCAGCAGGAGTGTTCGTAGGAATGATAACAGGGGTTGTAACGGATTTGTCAGTTGGAGTATTGGTGGAGATGATTGTAGGATTGGGAGTAACCTTTGGAATAGCAACAAGAATGATTACGGGTCCATAAACGGCCTTTTGGGGAGCAATTTATGGAGAGAAGATTCTACCACTCCGGGTAATCTTACTAGTCCATGCAATATTACTGACGTTGGAATCCAATTTCTCAGAACTTGAATCTTCGACGGCTGGCCAGTCCTGCTTGATACCATGGTAGTAGACATCCCCTCCATAATTCCATGGTACGGTTTTGTCTGACGCATATGGGACTGGTCCAGGCATTGTAATTATTAAAGGAGTTGCTTTCAGAACTGATGTAATTCTAACGGGTCTTTTGGTGGAGACCCTGGAAGAATTGGCGGAAATGGTAATGATAGAAACATCTTCAAAAGGAACAAGTGGAATATGAGTCTTCTCGAATAAAATTCCTTTGTTATCTATTAGGCACTGAACGCCCGCTTTCAACAAAGGACAACTGGTTGGTGAGGACAAACAGAAATGGAAAACTTCATCACAGCCCAGGAACACACTGACACTCAACATTTTCATTTTAATAGTCAAAAGTGGGGTCATGAGTTCATCAACTGAAGTCACAAACAGTCCTTCTTCAATGGCATTGGTATTATGGCCATGTCTGGGCATAGGGGCAGAAATGAAATTTGGCTTTTCAGGCATATCGAACTCAATTTCTTTTGCTTCAATGAGGTCTTGTATTTTGTTCTTTAGAGCCCAACAGTAATTACTATCGTGACCGGGACTTTCAGAGTGATATGCGCAACGGGCATTAGGATGATAGTGAGGAGATGTTGTGTTGGGGTTTTTCGGAGCTTCTTTCAAGGTCACCAAATTGGATTTTAGTAGATGCGGTAATACTTGAGACGGGGTCATGTTAATTCTAGTGAACTGCCTGACTGGCCTTTCCATCCTCGGTTGGTTGTTTCTTTGCTGATCAAGCGCATACTTAGGAATCATAATATACCCCACCATTGGTCGGCGTTCGGCCCTATCTTGGTTTATTTGCGGATATACAACAACCACCTATTTCTTTCTGATGAAAGGCTTCCTTACAGCTGTAGAAGAAGATGTATCTTTCTTAATCTTTCCACTCTTTATACCGGCTTCTACCCTTTCTCCGGTTAATATTAGTTCAGTAAATCCTGCAGATGAACTTCCAATTAAATGATTAAAGAAGGGACCATACAAGGTGCCCAAGAACATGTCTACTAATTCTCTCTCAGATAGAGGGGGTTGAACTCTTCCAGCCAAGTCTCTCCATTTTGTGCATAGTCTTTAAAACCTTCATTGGAAACCATGGCCATACTCTAGAGTTGAGTACGGGTAGGCACAAGATCATCATTATATTGGTATTGTTTGTAGAAAGTTGCAACAAGATCTTCCCAATTGTGAATGTTGGCTCTTTCTAGTTGGTAAAACCAGTCAAGTAGAGTTCCAGACATACTATCTTGGAAGAAGTGCACCCATAAGTCTTTATCAGCGGTATGGGGTTGGATTTTCCTCACATATGACCGAAGATGCATTTTAGGGAATGAAACTCCGTCATATTTGGAGAACATAGGTGCTTTGAATTTCAGAGGAATCGCAATCCCCGACACTAAACCCAATTCCTCAAAGTCCAAGACAATCACTTTTTGGATTTCCATCGCACTCAACCGCTCTTCGAGATGTCTATACTTGTCATCAGCTGGAGGGTATTGTTCTTCAGAGTAGTCTTCTTCTTCCTCTTCCTCTTCTGATTCTGACGGGAGAACTGTTTCCTTGCCTTTACCATCTTGATTGTCTCTTTCACCGGATGTCGTTGCAAAGTTTAAGGTCCTTCTTGTCTGCTCATGAAATCTTCTCCCCATGTTTAGGACTCCGGTTACCTTCTTTGTCTTCTTTTTCTTCTCCTCGGCCAGCAAAGTCTTCAAATCTTCTTGTCCTTTGGATAGGGTCAAGAGCAACTGTTGAAACTGTGTATCTGAGCTTGGAGGTCCTTCACTGTTTGCTCGAGATCCATCTTACTGAAATAAATAGTAGAGAGATAAGGAGACTTATTGTAAAATACCTGTTTATGTTATGATGAATGGTATATGCATATGTAATGATTTCAAGGATTTCAGAGATTCAAATTTGTTTTAGACAAAAAGGAAACATAAATTATATTAATAAGTTAAAGCTTGAGTACATCAATGCCTCTTGGGATTATAAGGGAATACAAAATCTCTAAGATAAAAAGGTAGTGCGCATCCTCTTTGGTGCAATGTAGGCATTGAGAGTCTGCTCCTCATGAAGTAGCCTAGTGAGTTCCAAAAACTTCTTCTCGCTTGCGTAGAATTGGGCTTCAAAAGTATCTCGCTCTCCCTTGAGTTGTATCCAATCTCTTTGTAGGTCTTCAAGAGAGGTGGGCATATCAGGATGTAGGATAGTGTAAGGAACATCCCCCTCTATGACCGGTTCCATGATTACCGGGAGAATGGAGGGATAAGGCATCGTAAGAATTTGAGCACGAGTTCGTACCCATTTGAGGTAAGGCTCAAGAGGGATGGAATTATTATGCCCCAAAGTCTTGCTATCCACCTTATTCAACATCCTCCAACCTCGGATAAATCTCTGGCGAAGACCTTGATCGTTGTTGTCGTAGTCAAATACCAAACCTTGAATCAACATCTCGTGCGGGCCATCCCTTCGGGCGTAACCAAACTGTCTTAAGGCTAAAAAAGGGTTGTAGGTGATACCTACCCTAATTCCAAGTAAAGGGACATTAGGGTATTTTCCATAACGGTCGACAATGATAACATTCTCTTTGGATCGAGAGCACCAATGAATGTCTGAATGTTTGAGCGTCATCAACCTTTGTGACCACCTTGAACCTTGCTCATTCTTTAATACATATTGGGGAATATGAGAAATAAACTATCTTTCCAAGAGAGGAGTGCAACACATAAGGACACCTTTTTTCCTCATTGTTCGAGTGTGAAAAGAGTGTAGGATATCTCCTAGCAATGTAGGCACCGGGTTGCGGGATATGAAGATTTTGACAATGTTGACATCTATGAGTTGGTCAAGATGTGGAAATAAAACCATCCCATAGATGAGAAGAGCCACAATTTCCTCAAAGGCTTGCAAGTCCAAGGAATTCCAACAGCTTTGGGCTTTCTCGAACAGGAACTTTGCTAGGAAACCTTTGACACCACTCCTTGTTTCCCAATGAGTTGTGACATCAGATGAATGCAAGTGTAGAGCTTGAGAAATCTCTTCTGGACTTGGGTCTCTTTCCATACAGTTGAAAGGTAGTTGATTGAGAATGGGAATCCTCAAGAGTTGGGAGAATTCTTCCAAAGTAGGCACAAGTTGATAGTCGGGAAATGTGAAGTAATGGTATAAAGGATCAAAGAACTGAAAAAGCACCTTCATCATATCCTCATTTGTGTTGGAGGTGACCAAGTTGAGTAGGCGACCATGTCTCTCGGTAAATGGAGAGTTTTCCAGAATCCTTGAAGCTAGCTCCTTAAGTTGTGGAGGGATCCTCACAAGGTTGACTTGAATAGTTTTCCTGCGAAGTGAATCCATATCCTACAAAACAAGAACAGAGATGAATCCCAAAATCCTTGAAGTGGTTAGTGGATGTATATGATGTTTATGATGTTCATCATGTTATATACAAGTATGTATATACAAACAAAACAAACAAATCCTTAGGTTTAGGCTTGCATGGAGTTTTATAGGCAAGTACCCTCTTGAAGTTTAGTTGGCTTAAACCTGTCCTAGTAATAGTAACCGGGTTCTAAGGAGCTCAATATCACTGGATTGTTTCCTTGGTCATTGTTTTAGCTCAAGCCTCTTTAATGGCGACCGAAATATCCCAAGAAATCAAACCTCAATGAGTGTAGTATCGAGTATCTACCAACTTCGGACTGCACTAAAGTCGGTCATCTCACTACATCTTAAAGGCCAAGTCGGTCAAGTAAAGGTTCTAAAAGTTTGTTAGTGCTTCATGACATCACTCAGCGGCCCTGTATTATCTTTGATTAACTCAAAGGCTACCGGTACCCACAAATATGTCACACTAACGTAGCTATTTCTTAGACCATGTCGGTATACCCCGCACAGTTTCCACAACGTATTGCTACTTACCTATAATGTATCCCAAATCCGGGTAGAGGATTCAAACCCAAACAAAGAACCATAATGTAAAGCATACAAGTCAAACAATATAAGCAAGTAAATATGATCTAACCCTAAGGTAACCCAACTTTTAGATTTTTCCCCAGCAGAGTCGCCAGTTCTGTGATATGAACTGACTTGGTTGTTTTGCGTTTGATCGCAAATGTTACAGTTAGTAAGAGTTGCCATCGACTTTTCTTTTATCCAAAAGGAAAGGTGAAAAAGCACAGGAAAGACCTTTGAGATTGTTTCTTGAGTTCGGGTGGTAGATTATGAAAAGGGAAGGTATTAGCACCCTTTTCATCCATGGTTTTCCATGGGCTCTTAGTTACTTGCTAGATCACTTGCTTTTGTTTGAAATTGTGCTTTGTGTGGTTTTTGAAAGTGTTTTGTAAAGAGGCCATTGTTTAGGCAATATTTGTAATGATTCTTGTTTGTAAGAATGTATACAAAGATGTTGATCTTTCAAAAATGTTTTCAAATTTTGTAAGATGTTTTGAAGTGTGTATGTGTTTTTTTTTGAAAATAGCAAGGATGTTTGTTTTGAAATGGATCAAGTAATTAGGAGCAATCTACCTACTCAAATGTCTTTCTTGTTCATTTTATTTTCCTTTGATATTGTTGTCTTACCATTGATTTGGTAAGCAACCCTATCTTTGGATGTAAACGGGACGGGCGTGGGTCATCGTATAGGCATGATTAGCAATGTTGCAAGGTATCTTAGCATTCTTTTTGAGGGACTAAGATCATTTGTAAGGCAACTTTAGATAGCGTCATCGAGGGACTATGATCTTGTATTTGTTTGTTTTTGCTAAGATACCTCACATGCGTAATATGGTCATTTTGTAAGGCAACCAAGTGGATTTTACCCTAGGGGTGCTTGTGTGCAAGTGTGTTATTTTCATGCTTGATTTTGTCTTGAATTAGGGTTTTCTATTTGATTGATTTTATTCTTTCCATACAAACCCTAATTACTAGCATATTATGTAAAAGCGATAAATTGCAAAATTTAAAGTTACTACGCTATTACAACATTTGTGGGAGGGGGATATACAATTTATGAATGGGGATTGCAATAATATAAACCTAATTAATCTATTACAACCAAATTGAATATGTACAAATAATTGAAGAAATATATAAAGTACAAATGCAAATTGAAAGAAATGATTTTTGTGCTTGGATTTTTATACGAAAGAGGTTTTATCCTAAACCTTATTTACAGAAAAAAAATAAATCAAAATTAACTTAAATTAATTAAGAAAATAAATTAATTAAGAAAATATTTTTTAAATAAAACCCTAATTCTATTTAGTTGATTAAAAGAAAATAAGTTTACAGAAAAAGTATTTTTGTATTTTTGTCTTGAAAATAATATATGGTGTTGTGAAATATTTTTGACCTTTTCTTATATTAAAATAAATATATTTAAATAAATAATAACCTAGTTTTAATTTAATTTACAAGGAAATTAGTAAAGATAAATAAAGTATAATGAATAAAAATAAATTTTTGCGTGGGAAAAATATTTAAATAATGTCAAAACCTAAATCTATTATTTTTATATTTTTTATGATTTTTTTTTGTATTTTAGAAAATATATTTAAAAGGAAAAATGAAATAAATAAGTAAATAAAAATAAATGGGCCAGGGGGTGTCAAAAGTAGGCAGGGAGGTGAGCTAGCAAAATAAAAAAAAACACTGCCAGGCCTAAAGGGCCCAGCGCCTGCAAAAAAATGTTAGAGAATCAGAAAATATGAAAAAATGCAAAAGGGGGGTTCACATTGGTTCGAACCCTCGCCCTTTAGGTAAGAAGTGACTTAGTACGCACGCGGTTTCCACTGGGGTGGCTGTACATCCGTTTACTTATGTTAAACCTTAAATATATATTAGAAAATGCTTCGTGAAGACAACTTCATCTTCAACCTCGCGCCTAGCCGAACCACCTGTATCTTCTTCATCTCTCCACAAAAATGGAAAGTTCAAACATGAAAGTTGTGGTGTTTCTTCCCACGAATCCAACCATATAACTTATGTAAGCTAAAAGTCGAAGATGAAAACTAATTTTGCTGGCCCTAAATTGAAACCTAATATTTTCAGAAATTTCAAATCCAAAATTCTCTATACACAGTCAATATAAATGGGAACTATGAACATGGTCAACTTTAGAGCAAAGATATCTACATTTTGTCCTCACAAATTAGAATCAAAAGATGCTTGTATAAAGAGATAGAAGTTTGAAAACTTACCCCTTGCAGATGGAGTCGTGAATGGAGTTTGAGCAACTTTTGAGATGGCCTGAGGATCTGTTTAGCTTGCCTGGACCTCCTTGAGTGTATTCCAACTCCTACTCTGCCTTGAAAGTCCCTGAATCTCTCTACTCAAGTCAACCTGCAAGCTTGATTTTTGAAAATAGTGGATAGTGATGGAGGAGTTACAGTCTTGAAATAGGGGCCGAGATTACTTTGGTATGATGTATAAAAGGTATTTGAATGATTGGTTTTCAAAACGCACGAGTGGAAATGAAGATGATGCGTTTTGGTTCAAAACTGTGTATCAATGGTGTTTTTGAGCAGATTTATGGTTTATGAGTGTTTGAGATAGTTTCAGGGCACTAGCCTTCGTGTATCATCTTGCAAATAGTGTATGTACTTATAGGCAAGAGGTTTTGAGGCTTGAAATAACTCAGAAATTGAAATCACATGTTGTGGCTTGGTTACTTGGTTTTGAAGCAAAGTTGACAAACATGGTTTCAATGTGAAGTACAAGGATTTACAGGATGGTTAGCAGGCTGTAGATATGTTTCTTCTTTCTTTTAAATGCTTTTTAGTCATAAACAACAATGTATGGGCTCAAGAAGAGTTGACATTGTGATTAAAGTCACTTTTCCAAAATTGAAGTCGTGACTTTCTTCCCAAAATGGAAATGCAACTTGGATAATGGCTCACATGATTGGAAAATGGCTCTATAAGTTGTGTAAATATTAAATTATTGAGTAATTAGCAAGTTTTAAGCCTGCAAAGAAATATTTGTAAAACATGCTTGAAGATTGGATCAAGTGTTCCTCACAAAATGACTTGTAATCTAAGTGACAAAATACCAACTTCATCTCTTCGATTCCCCCTACTCAAGAATGATCTCAAGGAGTTATAGGACATTTTGGAAAGCTTGAAATGTGCTCTACAACTCATATTTGAATTTCTTTTGAAGATTCCCCTTGGAACTATGTGAAAAATTTCCATGAAGTTAGGTCAAAAATTTGCCTAACTAGGGCAAAATTTCACCAAGTCTTTTTTAGTTCATGAGCATGTATTCATAAAATTATAACTTGAGATCCAAGCACTTTTGGAAGAAGTTGTGTGAAGAAAAGTTGTATATTTCATGGAGATCTACAACTTTCATGTTGGAAGTTTCTCTTGAATCAACTTGCATCTTGATGAAAATTTGGCTCAAAGTTATGAAAAAACATGAATTTTCAACACTTAGAAGAATTTCTAAGTTTAGAAATTTTGACTTTTCAAAATGAAATCTTGACTTTTTGATTTCTTGTTGAATAAGTTTTATATTTTGACATGTTTTGATGAATTATGTTTTTTAGCACTTGAATTTGACCAAAAAGTCAAAGTTTGACTTTTCAGTATACAATTGATTTTGATCAGTTGACTGCAAAATTCATCTGTCAATCCAATGGACTTGCAATGTTTTGAATCATGTCATTAGGTCAAAATGATTCAATTGGACTCTTGAGATCATGACTTAAACCAATTTATCATTTACTAGGTCAAAAATCAGAAATTGCCCTTTCTCAGTCAAAACCCTAATTTTGACCATTTTGCCCTTTTGGAGATTTGATCAAATTTCTTGAGGAATTATGGTCCAAACTTGATCAAATTATACATATGAGTCCAAAATGTTGACGTGGAGAAAAAATTATGAAGTTTGACTATAAATTGGCCATGGTTGACTTTTTCCCCAATATAGCTGATTTTTAGGTCAACTGTTCAATTGACTGATCAAAAGTGTGATCCAAGGCTTGAAACTTGACATGAGTGATCTTGAGGGTCCATAATGATCCACAAAAGTCATATGAAGCATTGATAGTTCAAAAATCCTTGTGCAAACTCAAACCCTAATTTTGGTCATCAGTGCATAAGGAGGTGTCTTGAGCTGATCAAACCCTAGTGCAGTCTTGAGCCCAAAGAGATCATGTGAGAAAAATCTTGATAAGTGAGAGGGAAAATTTTGGGGTACAAAAATATAGCTTACATTATTTAAGGTAGTGATATATTCGTAAAGACTCACAATAGGGTGACACATGACCAATTTTCATCACGCACCTGTCCTAAAATATGTTGCTTATACTTGATTCTCATTCAGTAGGTGGCTCGCCCAGAAGAGAAACGTGGGTGATGATGTGAATGCAGTCAATAACCACGTGTGGAAAAAGTCATGACCCGATTCTCTAAGAAGTACGATATCAATAGGATCCCTTGTCAAGGTGGAACAATTACTACTTTTGAGGATTCCTCAAATCTAGGCATGTATGCCTGTATAATTATCTCATCCTTAGGGTTGATAAGGACATTATCAAATACATAGCTTCTCCCTCTCACGAGCTTTCTCTAATCACAAAGAAAATACCACAAAAACAGAGTTCATCACCCTCGTGAGCTTGCCCTAACACCCAAAAGCTTTAAAGCCTCTAGTCACGCCTACCAACATAGGGGTGTCACGCATTTGTATTCTTTTAGAAACTATTGTGACGCCCATCATGAGGCCCCGATGAAACTGACATGGGCCACACCATCTATTATCACCACCACTTTGAAACTCACCAAAGTCTCCACTCCTAGACCTCACCGCCCTCAATCATGGTTTCTAGAAGGGCAAAATCCCCACGCAAGAGAATATTGGAGGTACCAGTGATTCTAATACTATAGAGGAGATGCGTTCCACCACTGACAAGTTGCACCGTCAAAAACAAAATATGACTGATACCTCATTAACATTCCACAACATTGGTAAAAGGCTACCCCCATATAAGAGAGAGGAGTATTGGATCCCTAGCCACTCTCAAATGAGATATGCGAGGAACCTTTTCCTGAAGGTTTCAAGTCTCTCTTCTTGGCAATGTTTGATGGGCGTAGAGACCCTTTCAAGCATGTAACCTCTATCAACACACATATGTCTATCATCAGAGCGCCCGATTCTCTTAAATGCAAACTTTTATCTTACACTTTCAAGAATACAACCCTATGATGGTACATGGGCCTACCCTGAGCTTCTATCTCCAGCTACTAGGATCTGATGAAGAAACTCGTGCACCAGTTTGGAATAAGTCGGCATAGAAAGATGTCCACCACCACCCTGCTTAATATTCAGCAAGGTCCCTTAGAGCCATTGAGGGAATACCTTGCCTATTTCAACGAAGCTACTATAAAGGTCATCCACCCGAACCATGGATTGTTTGTAGGAGCATTTCAGAATGGTCTCAAAGCAGGGCACTTCAACTAGTCCCTCACCCAAAGGCTAGTGTCATCATTAGTAGAGGTGGCCATAAGGGCATAATGCTATATAATGGACGAGGAAAGTAATGTCGAAAAAAGGCATGTGACATGAAAGAGTGTGTTCCTAACACCGAAGGCTCACAACATCCATAGAAGACCAACAATATCTCTCCTATCAGGTACAAGACGACACTTAAGCAAGATGGAAGATTATGCGATAACCCATATTTTGTGAGTTATTATATACCATAATCTTTGTTTATTTGTTAGTTAATTTGATGTTTAGTAGCTGCTTTATCTTATTTTGTCTATTTTTATAGCAATTTGCTTGGGGCACAATATGTGCTCCCTTTTGTTGTTTTGATGTGTTTGTTGCATAATTCAAGGGTAGTTTTGTCGAGCTGAGACAAGACAATAATGGACAGCACTTGGGAGTACAAGCTGAAGCAGAGAGTTGAACTTAGCTAAGGAATGAAATGGAGTAGTCATCTAGGTTACTAGGGCAAACGTGAAAGGAAAGATACATTTGATGAAATATTTGATGTGCATTGAAGAAAAATACTTTGAATCAAGTGGATAATATCAATAGGCACTAGAAGAAAAAAGTGGGTACATGGTACACCCACTACAAAGTGTGCTCTGCTAGAAAGGACATCGTTTCCTACACCCATACCGTGGTAGAATTCCATAAGACACTTTGTCCCCCACAATTATCCTCTGTACCTGGTTCCTTGCATGCTAAGCATAAGGAATGTTGTGAAGGCGCTAAATTATGTATTGGGCTTGATGTGATTTCCTCATTTTTATCTGATGATCCAAGACATCACAAGGAACCCTGCTGGAGGCTTATAAATACACCTTGGTGAAGATTGAAAAAGAGAATTCAGTATCTTAAAGAGAAATACATAAGAGAAATAGTGTGAGGGTAATGGAGAGAAAAGAGATCTTCTTCTTCTCACCTTTCCCAGTACCAACTGTTGAATAACTCTAAAATACGTTTATTTGTCAAATAATTTTCAAAGCAGTTACCATGGGTCTCAATTTTTTAGGCAGATTCTAATAATATTCTTAACATGATCTGATGTAGAGTAACCTTTATTCAGAACCTTAAGTCCTGGCGTAAGAGTTTGAAATCTTAAAAACATCGTTTCCACAGATTCGTCGTCTTCCATATGGAAAGCTTCGTATTTTTGAATTAAGTTCAGAGCCTTTGTTTCCTTTACTTGTGCATTGCCTTCATGTGTCATCTGAAGAGAATCAAAGATAGATATAGCAGTCTCTCTATCAGTGATCTTCTCATATTCATTGTATGAAATAACACTAAGCATAATAGTTCTTGCTTTGTAATGATTCTTGTAAACTTTCTTCTATGCTTCTGTCATTGCACTTCTTGCAATCTTCTGACCTTTATCATCTACTGGGTGAGTGTAGCACTCAACTACCGAATCCAATAGATCCAAGTCATATGCTAGAAAGTAACTTTTAATTCTATCCTTCTAATAGTCAAATTTCTCCCCATCAAACATAGGAGGTTTTAAAATATAGTGATCTCTATTATTATCCCTATTATCAACAGTGGAAGTAGGTGTAGCCATTTTTTTTCTCACACATACTGGATCAGTACTGAACACTGTTAAGTGTTGATAAAAATGTAAACTTTTTATCTCCTTAAAACCAGAGCTCTGATACCAATTGAAGGTGTGAAAAACACAAGAAGGGGGGGGGGGGGGGGTTGAATTGGGTTTTAAATAAAAAACTTTTCTTTAAAAAAATATTCCACTTTAAATTAAAATACTTTTTCTTCACTCTTGATAATAACAATAATTAAGAACAGGAAGTAAATAACAAGGTATGTTTATACTAGTTCACTTGAAAATTATCAAGCTAGTCTAGTCCACCCGCCAAGGTGATTTCGCTTCTCTCAAACGAGTACTTAATCCAATAATCCAACTGATTATTACAATGCATAAGCTACCTGCAAGTTACTAACAACCTCTAAGACACACAAGTCCTAGACTTCTTAAGGAAACCTAGCCGGTCCCTTGAGGAAAATCAAATCTATAAGATACACTAGTCCTAGACTTCTTAAGGATACATACCTAACCAGTACCTTAAGAAAAATTAAACAACTATTTGAATACAAGTTTTGTTTACAAGAATATTGCTTCTACACAAGCTAAATATATAAACTATTTTAAGAACAATAGACTAAAAAGTATGAAAGCTATGGATAGAGCTTGTGCGTGAATATTTAGTGATTTTTCAGCTTTCTCTCTTAGTCTTCAAGCCTTTATATATCCAATAAAATAATATATCTGTTGAGGGGTACTCTTGGGATTTCTAGAAACATTAGTGGCTTGAGAAATCACGTGGGGGACAAGATCGTGCAACACATCTGTCCTTTCATGGTAGTGGAATGAAACATTGGTTATACCATGTACTATTTATACCATGTTAACATTATCTTCTTTCCTTTTTCACTTCAGAGGCTTCTTCGAGCATGATTTTAGAAGAGAGAACATAACACAAGGTCATCAGAATTTCAAGTCTTATGAGTCTTCAGAATTATGTCTTCAGAGTCTTCAACACTTGGTCGTGAGAACCTTTTCTTAGAACCTTGGGTCTTCAAAACTTCAATTCTTCGGAGTCTTTAGAACTTTTGTCTTCAGATCTTCTAACTTGTTTCTTTAGACAAACATCATAGCCTACACTTCAGAAGCTTTTGGAGTGTCTTACTACTATTCATCAGAACTTGTGTAGCATAGAAGCAGAACTAATTATCTTCTAATGTCTTGGCCACACCATCCATCAGAAGCAGAACCTGTTTGTTAAATACTCAAAATAACAAACATTAGAGTATCAAAATTGTTCATAAAAACATACTCATTTGTTATCATCAAAACTCATAGATAATATTGCAGAACCTAATATTTTTCTAACAGGGGCAAGTAGGCTCCAAATTTTGAAGGTCCGTATGTGGTTAAGATAATGTTCTCCGGCGATGCAATGACTCTTATGAATATGGATGGTGAGGAGCTCCCGCTCCCTGTGAATTCTGATGCAGTCAAGAAATACTTTTTCTAAAAGAAATAAAAGAACAACTCGCTAAGTTGAAAATATGAAAGGGTGACTTAGGCAAAAATGAGCGTCTCGGTGGACTGGAAACCCGAAGGGGCGGTCCAGGAAAAAATTAGAGACATAAACAAAAAATAATCCCATTAGATTGAGAACCCGAGAGGGCAATCTAGGAAAAATTTAGGGATCTCTATGACAAGTAACTGCATTGGTTCAAGTTTGATTTTCTTCCAAGTTGTCCTTATGAAGGTTCTTCATTAAATCGTCTGTAGCAAAGTTTAAGCACCGTTGGATTTCAAAGTTGATAGGGAGAACAAGATTATGTATTTCAATATAACCGTTCCATATAATTACCATTTTTCAAACTTTGTAAATGAGCCATGGAGTTACGCCATCTGTGAACTACCATTCTATTAAATAAATTTGAGCCTTTGCCCATTTGTCTTCCACTCTTATCTTATTTTCAGCTCTACAAAATTTCTTTTATTCTTGATGACGATTTTGAAACAATTTGTTAATAAAATGTGTTTTAAAGAAAATATATGTATATAGCAACAAAAGATGTTTGCTTATGATTTGGGAATTCATTAGGGAATGTTAATGGTTACCTCTGAGCACAGTTAGATTCTGAAATGCGAAGCTAAGAAAAGCATTATACTTTTAAAAAAATGTCGGATGGCTATGTTTCCCCTAGTTAATCTTTCAAGGAAATCGCCGCCCCTTCCATAATAATGTTGGAAGAGTGAACTTCAGGATTCTCCTATTTAAAGAGATAATCTCCCATCCCAGAGGTAGTGACCTTACAATAAGTTCTTACTCCATCAGTGGCTCTATATTCTCCCTCAACACTCAGCTTGCACATTATAATCCCCAAATCCAGATCAAATAACAACAACACCTTGCACACAATCAGAGTCCCTAACATTCTCTTTGTACCATGACTTATACTTTACAAATAAACAAATAAGATATTTTAACTTGACCAAATATCTCTTCCTTTGGGGTTCTTTATCAAACAAAAACCATGAATAATCTTATAACAAATATCCAGTAACTATGTTGAGATGCAAACTTAGTCTTCTTGCCATGGATGTAATATTGAATGAAAAAGAAGCTTAACACTAAAGCCAAAGTCCACAGTCTTCTCATTTAGAATCATTGATGAGAAATAAATAAGTCTTCAATGGTCATAATCATAAACCCTAATTCCTCAGACCAAAGTTGATGAAGGAACAAAACCTCAAAGCCAGAGAAACCCTAGTTTTCCAATTCAATGCTCAGAGGAGAAACAGACGAATCAGTATTATTCGATATGTGCATCTCAAAACACCATGAGAACCCTAGCTCACACAACCAATGGATTTTGAATCTCAAGTGCTTTATTGAATGCAAATGTATGTTAACGACCTAATGAAATATATGCAAGTACGATGCTAAGCCTAAGCCAGATAAAATAAATTAGGAGGGAAAATTTTGGGGTGCAACACATATGATGTTGATGGTATTACTATGCCTAAGCCGGAAAATCTATGGGATAAGAATGATAATAAAAAGGGGTCTTATGATTGGAAAGCTAAGAACATCATCATATCCGCACTTGGTATTGATGAGTTCTATCGAATTTCCCATTGTCAAACCGCTAAGGCTATGTGGAGACTCTACAAGTTGCCCATGAGGGAACTAATGAGGTCAAATAAGCTAAGTTTAATACACTCACTCAAGGGTTTGAACTCTTTCGCATGAAAAATGGTGAAACCATTGCAGAAATGCAAAAGAGATTCTCTCATCTTATTAATCATTTGAACTTACTAGGTAATCCTATTTACAATGCTATTGAGACTAATAAAGTTTAGAGATGTCTTACTAGGTGTTGGCAACCTAAGGTCACCGCGATCAAGGAAGCTAACAATCTTTAAACACTTAATCTCACCGTACTTTTTGGTAAGCTTGAAGGACACGAGCAAGAACTCAATTTCTTAGATAAATATGAAAAGAAGCTTGAGAAGAAAAAGAAGAATAAGGAAATTCACAAGGAGGAAGCTATGAAGTCCAAATCTCTTAAGGATTCTAGCTCTAAATCCTTAAAAGAAGAGTACTACAATAATAAAAGAGATGGTAATAATTCTCATGTTTAAGAAGACATAGAAATGAGCTTATTTGTAAAAAGATAGTGTGATGCGGTGGGAGAACTGACTTGAGGTTTTGCGTTTGTGTTCGCAAATGTTTCGGTTTAGCAAGAGTCGCCACCGACATTTATTTTATCCAAAAGGAAAGGTAAAAAAGCACAGGAAAGACCTTTGAGATTGTTTTTGGGTTCGGGGGGTAGATTATGAAAAGGGAAGGTGCTAGCACCCTTTTCATCCATTGTTTTCCATGGGCTATTAGTTACTTGTTTTAGATCATTTGCTTTTGCTTTTAAATTGTTTGAAATTGTGCTTTGTGTGTGGTTTTGAAATTATTTTGAAAAGAGGCCTTTGTTTAGGCAACCTTTGTAATGATTCTTGTTTGAATATATACAAAGGTGTTTGTCTTTTGAAAAATATTTCAATGTTTGAAAGTTGTTGGGAAATTGTTTTGAAATTGTGTGTGCTTGTTTGAAAATAGCAAGGATGGTTTGCAAGTTTGATCAAGTAACTAGGAGTTGTCTACCCTACTCAAAGATCTTTCCTACACATTTTTATTCCTTTGATATTGTTGTTTTACCATTGTATTTGGTAAATAACCCTATCTTTGGATGTTAAACGGGACAGACGCGGGTCATCGTATGACCATGATAGCATTGGTGCCAAGTATCTTAGCAAGTTTTGAGGGACTAAATCATTTTTTCTTAGGCAACCAAGATAGCGTCATCGAGGGACTATGATCTTTTGTTTTGTTTTGATTTTGCCAAGATACCTAGCATGCATACCATGGTCGTTTTAAGGCAACAAAGTGGATGAAACCCTAGGGGTGCTTGTGTGCAATGTGTTGTCATTTTCATGCATTTTTGTCTTGTATTTAGTCATGCTAATTGTTTGATTTTTGGTATTTGCATACAAAACCCTAATCTTACTATCATGCATATAAAGCAAAAAAAAGTAAATCTAAGACTATTACAACATTATTATGGGGAGGGGGTACAAGTTTTGAATAGGGGGATATTGCTCAAAATAAAACCCTAAAACTATTACAACTAAATTGAATTTATTTGTACAAATAAATAAATAAGCAAATATTTAAATGTACAATAAAATATAAATATGCAAAATGTTTTTGTATTTATTTTATGTATGTAAAATAAATTTATTTAAGTATTAAAAATAAGAAAATAAAAAAAGATTATTTTTGAAAGGGTGAAAACCCTAATTTTTGTTTAAAAGAAAATATGCTTTATATTATTTATTTATTCATTTTTTGTTTAAGAAAAATAATAATAATATTTACAAAAATGTTAAAACATTAAATATTGTATGAAAATATTAATGTAAGTGTATAAATAATAAAAGTAAAAATATACAATATTTTTATATTATTTACAAATTCATTTAAGAAAATAAAAGTATATTAACCTAAATACTTATTTTTATGCTAAAAAAATAAATAAAAAAATATGGAAAAATGCAAAAAATAAAGAAAATATTTTTGAGATTTTTATTGGTTTAGAAAAAATAAATAAGATTCAGAAATATGAAATATGCAAGAAAATATGAAAAAATAAAAGAAATGGGCCAAGGGGGTGCAAATAGTCAGCCAAACCAAGCTCAGGCCCACGTTCCACTTTGTCCCTAACCTCTGAACAAAAATGCGCGCGCCCTGTACTTCAAACTGTATCTCCTGCATACGTGCTTAAAAACGAAATCTTGCAACATGAAACTTGTAGCTTGTTAAATCACGATTCCAACCATATAAGAAACTTGATCTAACTCTAAGAAACCAGGGAGAATTTCAGTGCCCCTAATTTATGACCTAGTTTTTTCAGCAACTTCAACATCCAAATTCTCCTAGCTCAGTTAATATAAATACAAGCTATGCATATGTACAACTCAAGGACATTAAGGACTACATTTTTACTTCACAAACCTAAGCCTAATGATGCCTAAATAAGGAGTTAGAATCTTGACAAATACCTGTTTCAATTGAAGTTGGCTATGGCAATGTAGCAGCTTTGAGTGAGGCCTGAAGGTCTTTTGAGCTTGCTTGAAGTTGCCTCAACCTTTCCCAATGATTTGCTTGCTTTGAAGTGGCCTGAACCTCCTTGTATAACTCAACCTGCAAAGCTTCAAGATGAAAATGGTGAAGTGTGAAAATGGAGTTACAGTTGCTGAACAATGGCTTGGATAGCTCAGGTGTGTTGTATGGAATGTGTCTGAAGTGGTTCAATACAAAACGCACGAGGCAAATTGGTTTTGGCTTGGTGTTTGCAGAGATGGCCCTGTTTTGGGCAGAAGTTGGTGTTTTTGTGCTTAAGGGTGTTTTAGAGGCTATGAGCTCGTGTTTTAGGCTTGGTATAATGTGATGAAGTTGTTTGAAAATGTTACAAGACTTGGTTTTATCAGATTTTCAAGTTGTGTTCCTTTTGCAAGCTTACTTTCTTTTGAAGCAAAAGTGAGTTGACAAAGGCCAACGCTTGTACAAGCTAGCTCAGATTCTGCACATAGTTGGCACACTTTTTCTGATATTTATGGAGTTGGTTTGCAGTAAAAGCTTTGGTCCATGGCTCAAGATAAACAAAGTTGCATAAAGTGTGCTTTATCAAAGTAGCAATGTAACCTTTTTGCCATTTTTGGATTAAACCTTTGTACAAAGCTTCAAAGATAAAAAAAATGCCATTAACCAATGTATTAGCATTTAATTTATGAGTGTAGAAAGGATTAGAACCTATAAACGAAGTACAAGTATGATCCAAACTGATTTGCAACTTGTATCAATGTGAAAAATGCCATGGACAAAATTGAGAAATTGCCATTTTCTTTTCTTCGATTCTCCCTAACCATATATGATTTTGGAGAGCTCTTGGACATTTTGGAAAGCTTGTAACATGCTCTACAATCCATCCTTGAAATGAATTTTGAGATTCAAATTGTAACTAGGTGAAAAGTTGCCATGAAGATAGGTCAAAATCCTGCCTAAACTAGGGCAAAATTTCACTAAGTTAAAAGTTTCATGGACCCCTATTCACAAAATCATAACTTGATATCCAAAGCATATTTTGGGAAAACTTTGTGAATAAAATTTGTATATTTTGTGGAGGACTACAACTTTCATGTTGTAAGTTTTCTTTGAATCCAATTGCATCATGGAGAAAAAGTTGGGAAAAGTTGGGAAAAAATAAGAAAATTCCATAACTTAGAAAAATTCTAAGTTATGAAATATTTCAAACTTAAACCCTTATTTTCAAAATTAGGTTTCTTGGTGAACAAGTTTCATTTTTTGACACATCTTGATGAAAAATGACCCTTGGCACTTGATTTTGACCAAAAAGTCAAAGTTTGACTTTTCAGTGTACAATTGATTTTTGATCAGTTGACTGGAAAATTTATCTGTCAATCCAATGCATTTGAGATCTTTTGACCCTTGTGATTAGGTCAAGATGGTTCCATTGAGTCCTTGAAACCATGCTTGAACCCAATTTTCCATTGGCTAGGTGAAAAAAAAATCAAAAATTGCCCTTCTACAATCAAAACCCTAAAAATTACCATTTTGCTCTTTTGATGATCTGATCAAATTTCTTGAGGAGTTGTGGTCCAAACTTGATAAAATGGTTCATATGAGTCTTATAATGTTGATGTGGATCAAAAATTATGAGGTTTGACTGTAAATTGGCCATAATTGACTTTTTTCCCAATATAGCTGATTTTTAGGTCAACTGCCCAATTGACTGGGCAAAAGTTTGATTCAAGGCTTGAAACTTGGTATTAGAAATATTAGGGGTCTAACATGAAGCATGAAAGTCACATGAGGCATTGAAAGTCCAAAAATCCTTGTGCAAACTCAAACCCTAATTTCAAGTCAATAGTGCAAGGAGAGGTCTTGAGCAGAGTAAACCCTAATCTGGTCTTGAATCCAAGAAGTCTTATGAGGAGAATCTTGATAAAATGAGAGGGTAAATTTTTGGGTACAACAGCTGCCCCTGTTTAATCTTCTTGAACCTGAAGAGTTAGATTGATGAGTTCGTGACTTGAAGGTAAAAGATGATTGGACACTAGAGTGCCCGTAAATTTTCACTCGTCAAAATGTTGTTGGGGAAATGGGCTTAAATATGCCATTTGGAGATGTGATAGAATCTTGCTGGAGATGGGCTTAAAGATGCCATCCAAGACTGTTTTTTGAACTGCAAATTGTAAGTCAGAAGAACGAGTATAAGAATGGTATCCGCGTCTGTAATGTATCTGAACTGTATCTGGTAGTTGGAATCTGAATGAGCAATAGAATAGCATCAGTGTCTGGAGCATCTCTAAGCTATATCTGAATTCTGTATTTGAATAAGCAATAGAATAGAATCCATGTATGGAGCATCTCTAAGCTGTATCTAAACTTTGAATCTGAATAAGCAATAGAATATCATTCGTATCTGAAGCATCTCTAAGCTGTATCTGAACTTTGAATCTGAATAAGCAATAGAATAGCATCCGTGTCTGGAGAATCTCTAAGCTGTATCTGAACTTTGAATCTGAATAAGCAATAGAATAGCATCCGCGTCTGGAGCATCTCTAAGCTGTATCTGAACTTTGAATCTGAATAAGCAATAGAATAGCATCCTTGTCTAGAGCATCTCTAAGCTGTATCTAAACTTTGAATCTGAACAAGCAATAGAATAGCATCCGTGTCTGGAGCATCTCTAAGTTGTATCTGAACTTTGAATCTGAATAAGCAATAGAATATCATCCGTGTCTGGAGCATCTCTAAGCTGTATCTGAACTTTGAATCTGAATAAGCAATAGAATAGCATCCGTGTCTAGAGCATCTCTAAGCTGTATCTTGATTGTATATTGGTAGCTTGTTAATCTTATCCTGAAAAGGGTAAAATGTTAGCTGAAACACAAAGTTATGTTGCATGAAATGTATGATGCAATAAAATGTGTTTTATCAATGTTTATGATATATGAGTGTAATGTATGTGCATGTAAGCTGATTTGCTGTATTGCTGAGGAAAATAAATCCTTGATAGCTAGAGATAATAAAATCTTTGACTGCTGTCGGGGAAAATAAATCCTTGACCGCTGCTGGAGATTCAAAATCTTTGATATCTTCTATGGGGGATGTGAGAATCCTTCATGTCTTGAAGTTGGAGTGTGGACAAAATCTATTGTGAAAGTAATGTCAAACTGCTTGAGAAATATGCCTGGGAAATCCAGAGAACCTTGAAGACTTCTACTGGAGATCAAGTAATGGGAATCCTTACTCGGCTGGGGAGTAGAGAAAACTTTGACGATCTCTACTGGGGATCAGACGAAAGAAAAACCTTAATCTCTTAGAAAATAAGGAAGACCCTGATGGCTTCCGTGGGGAATTAAGAATGAGAATCTTCATACTGTTGGAGAAATTGAATCCTTGGGGACCTCATGTCGGGGAGTTAAGAATGAGAATCTTCGATCCGCAGGGGATTAAAAAAAAACTCAGTGGGGAGTAACTATACTGCTGGGGAGATTAGGAGTTTAGGTTGTATACCAATCTACTGGTGAGTCAAGAATGAGAATCTTCATTCTGACGGGGATATCAGGAGTTTGGGTCTATGCCAATCTACTGGTGAGTCAAGAATGAGAATCTTCATTCTGACAGGGATATCAGGAGTTTGGGTGTATGCCAATCTACTGGTGAGTCAAGAATGAGAATCTTCATTCTGACGGGGATATCAGGAGTTTGGGTGTATGTCAATCTACTGGTGAGTCAAGAATGAGAATCTTCATTCTGACGGGGATATCAGGAGTTTGGGTGTATGCCAATCTACTAGTGAGTCAAGAATGAGAATCTTCACTCTGACGGGGATATCAGGAGTTTGGGTGTATGCCAATCTACTTGTGAGTCAAGAATGAGAATCTTCATTCTGACGGGGATATCAGGAGTTTGGGTGTATGCCAATCTACTGGTGAGTCAAGAATTAGAATCTTCATTCTGACGGGGATATCAGGAGTTTGGGTGTATGCCAATCAACTGGTGAGTCAAGAATGAGAATCTTCATTCTGATGGGGATATCAGGAGTTTGGGTGTATGCCAATCTACTGGTGAGTCAAGAATGAGAATCTTCATTCTGACGGGGATATCAGGAGTTTGGGTGTATGCCAATTTACTGGTGAGTCAAGAATGAGAATCTTCATTCTGACGGGGATATCACGAGTTTGGGTGTATGCCAAACTTATGGGGAATTATCCCAGGTTGGGGATAAAACAAAAGTTAACTGTTATCTGGTTGATTCTCAGATTTTAAGACAACTTGCTGGGGAATTTGGGGAAAACTGGATGGTTTCCGTTGGGGATTAGAAGTTGGAAACTTTGACTCGACTGGGGAAGAAGGTTTCATCTCTGCTGAGGGTCTGTAGCTCAAAGTTTTTACCCCACTAAGGATTGGGAGTTTTGAAGTTTTAACTCTGATGAGAATTAAAGGTTTGAAATTAGAGCTCCGCTGGGGATATGATGATGTGCTGATTCGATTGTGTATGGAAATGAGCTTAAAGATGCCATTTGGAGAAACATAGGAGAATCGTCGGAGATGGGCTTATAGATGCCATCCAAAGGTGATTGTTGACGGAAAATTGAGCTGGATCTGAACAAAGAATGAATTAGAATAAACCGCTGAGATATTTATCTGTAACAGTAAAAAATCTGGAAATGAATCAGAATAAACCGTTGAGAGATTTATCTGAAACAGTAGAAATCCTGTAATATCTTCAAGTGGAATAAGAATCAGGGAGATCTTAGTGTCGATCTGACTGAATCAGAGAAGGTCTTGGCTTAACTTTGACTGAATAAGAATCAGAAAAAATCTTAGAATCGATTTAACTGAATTAGACGAAAGTCTTAGAATATCTTCGACAGATGTCAGGGAAAATAAATCTTGGACTGCTGTTGAAGAGTATGTGTGCCTTCAAACTTTGCTTAGAATGTTTCCAATGGGCATCCCTATTTCGTTGTTTGAGGAGGATTCCGCTGAGAAATGTTGATTGTATGCGACCCTTTGTTGGGATTGACATTCAATGCCCCAAGTGACGGGGACGAAGACTTGCCCATGGTTACTCTGCACTTTGGGAGATTTCTTAAAATCTTGACTGGACTGCCCCAGGTTTATTGGACAACGACATGTCATGTCCCTTTGTTGATAGGAGATTTTTGCAATGGAAGTGTCATCCCGCTTGAAGTGACTTTGTTCACTGAGAGCCTTTCGTTCATTGGATATTTCTTGTATGAATTTCTCCGCTCTTTGTTCGAACTTGTCATTTTAGATGGAGAGCCCTCAGCGGAAGATTTTCATCTGGCCATCTTATGTGAACTCTAGCTTGTTTCTTTAATCAGATCTTGAATTTTTTTTCTCAATGCCCAACAACTATCGGTGTCATGTCCAGGACTATTGGAGTGATACGCACATCTTGCATTTGGATTGTACCCTGGAACGACTGTGTTGGGATTCCGAGGGGGGTTCTTTAATACAATCAGCTTGACTTCCAACAAGCATTGCAACACTTGAGATAATGACATGTTAATCTTAGTGAAGTGTTTTCCAGATGTATTCTGCTTACGCCGGTTACCCTGTTGACGTTGGCGAGGTTGTTGTTAGGCTTGTGACCCTGAAGCAAACTGGGGAGGTTTTCCCTCGTCTTCTTGTCTCAAGTGAGGCTAAATGATGACTTGATCCTTAACCTTAGTTGTTTGCCCCATTTGGTTACATTCATCTTGATGAAGCTTGTTGATGAGGACTCTTAGCTCCTCTTGTCCTTGAGCCAGGTTTTGAATAAGAGCCATCTGGCCCACCAGTTGTCCCATCATCTGAATCTTCATTGTTGCCATCTCAATCTGTAGCCCTTCCAACTGATCATTCCTGATTCCCTCCGGATTTCCTATGACCATGCCCCTTGTGAGGAGAGCCTTCACCTCTTCTTGCCCCTTGGATAGGTTCAAGAACATCTCTTGGAGTTGAGCATTTTGAGCCTGGACGTCCTTGATAGTCTGCATTAGAGCCATCTCTACTGAAATAAACAGTATGGAGATAAGGAGACTTGTTGCAAAGACCTGTTATGTTATGATGAATGTTGTTTATGTATATGCAATGCATTCAAGGATTTTGGAAAAATCAAAATTGTCTAAAACAAAGAAGGAACAAACGTTATATTAATAAAAATAGAACTTGTTTACATCAATGCCCCTAGGGAAAAAATAGTACAAAATTCTAAGATAAAAAGACGTTGCGCATCCTCTTTGGTGCAATGTAGGTGTTGAGAGTCTGCTCTTCGTGAAGTTGACGAGTAAGTTCTAAAACCTTCTTCTCGCTGGCGTAGAATTGGGCTTTGAAAGTGTCGCGTTCTCCCTTGAGCTGTATCCAACTCCTTTGCAGATCTTCTAGTGATGTTGGCATGTCAGGATGTAGGAGGGTGTATGGAACCTCTCCTTCCATAACAGGCTCTATAATCACAGGGAGAACGTAGGGGTAAGGCATCATAAGACTTTGGGCGCAGGTTCGTACCCACTTGAGATAAGGCTCAAGGGGGATGGAATTCTTGTGTCCCAAGGTCTTACTGTCCACCTTGTTGGGCATCCTCCAAGCTCGGATGAACCTTTGTCGAAGTCCTTGATCGTTGTTGTCGTAATCAAAAACCAAGTCTAGAATCAGCATGTCACGTGGGCCATTCCTTCGGGCATACCTAAACTGTCTCAGAGCCAAGCAGGGGTTATAGGTGATGCCTCCCCTAATGCCCAGTAGAGGGACATTAGGAAATTCCCCATAACGGTCAATGATGATGACATTCTCTTTTGATCGAGAACACCAACAAGCATCTGAATGTGTAAGAGTCATCAATCGTTGTGACCACCTGAAACCTTGCTCATTCTTCAAGACTGATTGGGGAAGATGAGAAATAAACCATCTTGCCAGTAGAGGAGTGCAACACATGAGAACACCTCTTTTCCTCATTGTTCGAGTGTGAAAAGAGTGGAGGATATCCCCAAGCATTGTAGGCACTGGGTTGCGAGCCATGAAGATTTTGACAACATTCACATCTATAAGCTGGTTAGGGTTAGGGAACAAGACCAACCCATAGATGAGAAGAGCTACAATCTCCTCAAAAGCTTGTAAGTCCAATGAATTCCAACAGCTTTAAGCCTTCTCAAATAGAAACTTTGACAAGAAGCCTTTGACACCACTTCTAGTTTCCCAATGGCCTATGATATCAGATGGTTGCAAGTGTAGGGCTTGAGCAACATCTTCAGGATTTGGATCTCTTTCCGTACCGTTGAAGGGTAGTTGATTGAGAATAGGAATCCTCAAGAGTTGAGAAAATTCCTCCAAAGTAGGCACAAGCTGGTAGTCAGGAAATGTAAAGCAATGATGCAAAGGGTCAAAGAACTGGAAGAGAACTTTCAGCATATCCTCCTCAGTGTTGGCAGTGACAAAGTTGAGAAGACGACCATGCCTCTCGGTGAATGGAGAATTCTCAGGAATCCTTGAAGCTAGCTCCTTGAGTTCAGGAGGAATTCTTACAAGGTTGACTTGGATAGTTTTCCTGCAAAGTGAATCCATTACCTACAAAACAGGAACAAAGATGAAAATCCAAATCCTTGAAATGGTTAGTGGATGCATATGATGCTTCATGATGTCCATGATGTTATGCACAAGTATATATGTACAAACAAATCACACAAGTTCCTAGTTTCAGGCTTGCATGGAGTTTCATAGGTAAGTACCCTCTTGAAGTTTAGTTGGCTCAACCTATCCTAGAAATAGTAACCGGGTTCTAAGGAGCTCAATATCACTGGATTATTTTCTGTGTTCATTGTTTCAGATTAGCCACTTTACTGGAGACCGAAATATTCCAAGAAAACAAACCTCAATGAGTGTAGTATCGAGTATCTACCAACTTCGGACTGCACCAAAGCCAGTCATCTCACTACATCCTAAAAGGCCAAGTTGGTCAAGTAAAGGTTCTAAAAGTCCATTAGTGCTTCATGGCATCACTCAGCAGCCCCGTATTCTCTTTGATTAAATCAAAGGCTACCGGTACCCACAAATATGTCGCACTAATATAGCTATTACTTCAACCATGTCGGTATACCCCGCATAGTTTCCACAACGTATTGCTATTTACCTATGAATGATTCCCAAATCCGGGTAGAGGATTCAAACCCAAACAATAGAACCAAAGTGTAAAGCAATCAAGTCAAGCAAGATAAGCATGTAAAGGTGATCTAAAACCCTAAGGTAACCCCACTTTTAGAATTTTCCCCAGCGGAGTCACCAGTTCTGTGATGCGGTGGGAGAACTGACTTGATGTTTTGCGTTTGTGTTTGCAAATGTTTCGATTTAGTAAGAGTCGCCACCGACTTTTATTTTATCCAAAAGGAAAGGTAAAAAAGAACAGGAAAGACCTTTGAGATTTTTTTTGGGTTCGGGGGGTAGATTATGAAAAGGGAAGGTGCTAGCACCCTTTTCATCCATGGTTTTCCATGGGCTCTTAGTTACTTGTTTTAGATCATTTGCTTCTGCTTTTAAATTGTTTGAAATGGTGCTTTGTGTGTGGTTTTGAAAATATTTTGAAAAGAGGCCTTTGTTTAGGAAACCTTTGTAATGATTCTTGTTTGAATATATGCAAAGGTGTTTGTCTTTTGAAAAATATTTCAATGTTTGAAAGTTGTTGGGAAATTTTTTTGAAATTGTGTGTGTTTGTTTGAAAATAGCAAGGATGGTTTGAAAGTTTGATCAAGTAACTAGGAGTTGTCTACAATACTCAAAGATCTTTCCTACACATTTTTATTCCTTTGATATTGTTGTTTTACCATTGTATTTGGTAAACAACCCTATCTTTGGATGTTAAACGGGACAGACGCGGGTCATCGTATGACCATGATAGCAATGGTGACAAGTATCTTAGCAAGTTTTTGAGGGACTAAATCATTTTTGCTTACGCAACCAAGATAGCGTCATTGAGGGACTATGATCTTTTGTTTTGTTTTGATTTTGCCAAGATACCTAGCATGCATACCATGTCCATTTTAAGGCAACAAAGTGGATGAAACCCTATGGGTGCTTGTGTGCAATGTGTTGTCATTTTCATGCATTTTTGTCTTGTATTTAGTCATGCTAATAGTTTGATTTTTGGTCTTTGCATACAAAATCCGAATCTTACTATCATGCATATAAAGCAAAAAAAAGTAAATCTAAGACTATTACAACATTATTATGGGAAGGGGGTACAAGTTTTGAATAGGGGGATATTGCTCAAAATAAAACCCTAAAACTATTACAACCAAATTGAATTTATTTGTACAAATAAATAAATAGGCAAATATTTAAATGTACAATAAAATGTAAATATGCAAAATGTTTTTGTATTTATTTTATGTATGTAAAATAAATTTATTTAAGTATTAAAAATAAGAAAATAAAAAAAGATTATTTTTGAAAGGGTGAAAACCCTAATTTTTGTTTAAAAGAAAATATGCTTTATATTATTTATTTATTCATTTTTTGTTTAAGAAAAATAATAATAATAATATATAAAAAAATGTTAAAACATTAAATATTGTATGAAAATATTAATGTAAGTGTATAAATAATAAAAATAAAAATATACAATATTTTTATATTATTTACAAATTTATTAAGAAAATAAAAGTATATTAACCTAAATACTTATTTTTATGCTAAAAAAATAAATAAATAAAATGGAAAAATGCAAAAAATAAATAAAATATTTTTGAGATTTTTATTTGTTTAGAAAAAATAAATAAGATTCAGAAATATGAAATATGCAAGAAAATATGAAAAAATAAAAGAAATGGGCCAAGGGGGTTCAAATAACAGAATGTGGGGTGCAAATAGTCAGCCAAACCAAGCCCAGGCCCATGTTCCACTTCGTCCCTAACCTCTGAACAAAAATGCGCGCGCCCTGTACTTCAAACTGTATCTCCTGCATACGTTCTTAAAAACGAAATCTTGCAACATGAAACTTGTAGCTTGTTAAATCACGATTCCAACCATATAAGAAACTTGATCTAACTCTAAGAAACCAGGGAGAATTTCAGTGCCCCTAATTTATGACCTAGTTTTTTCAGCAACTTCAACATCCAAATTCTCCTAGCTTAGTTAATATAAATACAAGCAATGCATATGTACAGCTCAAGGACATTAAGGACTACATTTTTGCTTCACAAACCTAAGCCTAATGATGCCTAAATAAGGAGTTAGAATCTTGACAAATACCTGTTTCAGTTGAAGTTGGCTATGGCAATGTAGCAGCTTTGAGTGAGGCCTGAAGGTCTTTTGAGCTTGCTTGAAGTTGCCTCAACCTTTCCCAATGCTTTGATTGCAGAACTCAACCTGCAAAGCTTCAAGATGAAAATGGTGAAGTGTGAAAATGGAGTTACAGTTGATGAACAATGGCTTGGATAGCTCAGGTGTGTTGTATGGAATGTGTCTGAAGTGGTTCAAGACAAAACGCACGAGGCAATTTGGTTTTGGCTTGGTGCTTGCAGAGATGGCCCTGTTTTGGGAAGAAGTTGGTGTTTTTGTGCTTAAGGGTGTTTTAGAGGCCATGAGCTCGTGTTTTAGGCTTGGTATAATGTGCTGAAGTTGTTTGAAAATGTTACAAGACTTGGTTTTATCAGATTTTCAAGTTGTGTTCCTTTTGCAAGCTTACTTGCTTTTGAAGCAAAAGTGAGTTGACAAAGGCTAACGCTTGTACAAGATAGCTAAGGGTCTGCACATAGTTGGTACACTTTTCCTGATATTTTTGGAGTTGGTTTACAACAAAAGCTTTGGTCCATGGCTCAAGATAAACAAAGTTGCATAAAGTGTGCTTTATCAAAGTAGCAATGTAACCTTTTTGCCATTTTTGGATTAAACCTTTCTAAAAAGCTTCAAAGATCAAAATAATGCCATTAACCAATGTATTTGCATTTAATTTATGAGTGTATAAAGGATTAGAACCTGTAAACCAAGTACAAGCATGATCCAAACTGATTTGCAACTTGTATCAATGTGAAAAATGTCATGGACAAAAGTGAGAAATGACCATTTTCTTTTCTTCGATTCTCCCTAACCATAAATGATTTTGGAGAGTTCTGAGACATTTTGGAAAGCCTGTAACATGCTCTACAATCCGTCTTTTAAATGAATTTTGATATTCCAATTGGAACTAGGTGAAAAGTTGCCATGAAGATAGGTCAAAATCCTGCCTAAACTAGGGCAAAATTTCACTAAGTTAAAAGTTTCATGGACCCCTATTCACAAAATAATAACTTGAGATCCACGCATCTTTTGGGAAAACTTTGTGAATAAAATTTGTTTTTTTTGTGGAGGACTACAACTTTCATGTTGGAGGTTTTCTTTGAATCCAATTGCATCATGGAGAAAAAGCTGGGGAAAAAGAAGAAAATTTCATAACTTAGAAAAATTCGAAGTTATGAAAATTTTCAAACTTAAACCCTAATTTTCAAAATTAGGTTTCTTGGTGAACAAGTTTCATGTTTTGACACATCTTGATGAAAAATGACCCTTGGAACTTGATTTTGACCAAAAAGTCAAAGTTTGACTTTTCAGTATACAGTTGATTTTTGATCAGTTGACTGGAAAATTCACCTGTCAATCCAATGCATTTGAGATTTTTTGATCCTTGTGATTAGGTCAAGATGGTGCCATTGAGTCCTTGAAACCATTATTGAACCCAATTTTCCATTGGCTAGGTGAAAAAAAAAAAATCAGAAATTGCCCTTCTACAGTCAAAACCCTAAAAATGACCATTTTGCCCTTTTGATGATCTGATCAAATTTCTTGAGAAGTTGTGGTCCAAACTTGATCAAATGGTTCATATGAGTCTTATAATGTTGATGTGGATAAAAAATTATGAGGTTTGACTGTAAATTGGCCACAATTGACTTTTTTCCTAATACAACTGATTTTTAGATCAACTGTCCAATTGACTGGGCAAAAATTTGATTCAAGGCTTGAAACTTGGTATGAGCAATCTTAGGGGTCCAACATGAAGCATGAAAGTCACATGAGGCATTGAAAGTCCAAAAATCCCTGTGCAAACTCAAACCCTAATTTCAAGTCAACAATGCAAGGAGAGGTCTTGAGTAGAGCAAACCCTAATCTGGTCTTGAATCCAAGAAGTCTTGTGAGGAGAATCTTGATAAAATGAGAGGGCAAATTTTGGGGTACAATAGATAGCACAAGTATATGGAAAATAAAAAGGAGAAAAGTCTCAACATGAGATATATTGATACAAAAGAAAAGGGTTCAACTTCAAAGGAAGAAACAAACAAAAAGAAAGATTTAAGCCTTGATAAGAAGGAAAAGAAAGATAAAACAAAGAATCATGGAAAATCTAGAAAAGTCTATGTAGCTTGGGGAAGTGATGATGAATCCTCAAGTGGAGAAGAATCTATTGACAATTATTATATCGCCAATGTGTGTCTGTCAACTCATTCAAATGATAGAGAAAATAGAAGACTCAAACCATCCAAGTATGATGAGATATGCCTCTCAGGTCATTATCATGAAGATTACAAGGAAATAACAACAGCTTCTGCAAGCAACTATGTTCATCATCATTGTAATCAAAAGGGTAAGATTCATGAGGTAAATCTTATTCAAAATAACATATCAAATGAAAAATCTCATGTTGATCTACTTGACGCCTTTGAAAAACTACATAAGGGAGCTATTGAAGCTTTTAAAATGTTAGCTTCAAATATAAAGATTTTCTCGCATTTGGAAACAAATATTTTAGAAAATGAAAATAACATTGAAGCTCTAAAGAACTCCCTTGTAGGTATTCCAACGGTTAAGAATAGGGTGGATGGTAATCCCTTTAATTTTGGTTGTGAAACTTGTCATATTTGGAAAAAAGAAGTGAAAACTTTTAAGACTAAAATGACAAAAGCTCTACAACCAAAATTCACTCTTGTGGTAGACTTAACTAAGTTTTATAAATCCTTGAATCCTCCTTATGATAAATATGGTTTTGTTAAAAAGAAAATTAATAGTAAAGTGAACGTCTTTCAAAATATAACTTGTTATCATTGTCACATGAAGGGACATAAAATTGTGGAGTGCAAACTTAAGAAAATCTTAAGATCAAATGGCTATCCTCAATTGAAACCTAAGTGTGATGATTATGTTACTCACCCTCAAGGACCCAATGAAAATTGGGTACCTAGTTTATCTTGTTAAAAGTTTGCAGGAAAATTGTCCTGATTGGAAAAAGGACTTATATTGCATCAATGAAGATATATCATAAAGAAAATTGTGAGATAACACATTTGTGTCATATTGACTTTGTGGCAAAGTGATCAAATGTGTTTCATATAAACATCAACAGGTGACTCTCTGATAAAGGGATCTAAACTCTACATCAAATCTAAAGTGATAAGAAGTTGGAACTCTTGCATTTTCATTGCACACCTAGTTGTAAGTTGATGCTCATGTTCTTGAGTATCATGCAAATACTTGTGCTTAGCTCCGCTTGGTCAGTGAGGATGTATCGTTTCACTTTAAATTTTTGTTGAAGAATATTTGATCTTTTGTTCATGACATAATGTGTGTACTTTAGTTAAATTTCACTTCCAAATTTTTTGAATTGAATATGTGATTATTTCAATTTTACATGTTTATAGTGAATTTAATGACTAGTATGCCTATTATGTGTAGTTGTTTTGCACCATAGTGCTATTCATACTTATTAGACATCACTACAAATTACATTGTTCATTATGATTCAATACATTATGGCATATACATGCATCACATTGCATAATCAAGAAATGAGTTTTGGCATTAAGGAGAGTTCATAAGTGTCATGAGTTATTCGAAAACTAGTCAAACTCTTTATGATGTGTCGACACTAAATTCGTACAGGTCGACACATCAATTAATTATTTTTGGGTTTCTCTCAAATGGTTTAGTATAGGTCGGCTCATAAGTCGAATGTGTCGACACATGATCATTTCGTGTCAACACGTGTACGCTAGGTAGACAAAAATCTAATCTCTTCATCTTCTCCTCTCTCACCTTGTTCATTGTTCAACCAAAACCCTAAAGCCAAACATATCTCCTTCACACATCTTGAAAAACCGGTTAAAGTTCCACTCCTTTATCCAAGCAAATTCATCAAATCTATTCCACAAATAAATATTGTGTTCATTATGGTCAAAACTCCAAATTTATTCTTCATTCAAAGGTGTCCACTTTCAAGGTACATTCATTCATGGCATTTCATTCCTTTTCACTCATATTAGTATAAATTGACTGTTATTTCCAGATTTTATGCATCTATCATTTACAAGTTATCATATTCATAAGGTCTAGTAGCATCAAATTATAAAACTCAAACTATTTTGGTTTGGGAATTTCATCAAACACCTTACAGGCAAGCTTGAAACAATGATTTTGTCAATGGGTCCTAAGACTGTAAGAGGAAAAGGTGCAAGCTTTGGTATAGGAAAGGTTGGGTCATCATCAAATGTTGTTGAAAATGTGTTCAGTCTGGTTAGTGAAGAAAATTATGAATTCTTTGACGAAAAGTGTCGTGGAAGACTTGTCACCAAACAACATTACTATAAGGTGAGAATTGCAGATGAATTACATCTTCTTGAGGTTCGTAGAAGGCTTGATCATCAAGGGGTCAACTACTTTCTTTAATTGACCCAACAATACAATGAGGACTTGATTCGCATCTTCTATGCAGGACTTCTTAAAAGGGACGGTGTTGCATTCACCTTTGGAATTAGAGGTAAGGTTTATACCTTCACTAAAGAAATGTGGAAATCTCTTTTTGACATTACCATAGGAAATGAGCTGTGGGTTAGAGATTAAAGTTATCAACCAGACTTCAAGTGGAGGGTGCACTCAAATAAACAATTGAAGGAATTGCGTGATGATGCTAATAAAGCTCCAATCACTACGGGATATCTCAAATAGTTGCCTCACATTTTACATTGGTTTGTTTCTCATATTTTACGTCCCAAGAGTGGTGTTTTCTCACGGGTAGAAAACTCTGAGATACATCTTGTGTATGTTCTTCTCAACAACATCAAAATCAATTGGCCCTACTACTTCGTGACTAGAATGTTTGCTATCAAGGAGTGCAACAAAGGGACTGATTTTTGCTATCCATAAATGATAGCAAAAATTATGAACTTTTTCAATATTGGCTTTCCCAATCTTTTGATGACTTATCTAAGCCCTATTTTGTAATTCACCAAGAGAATAATGCATTACTTGAGGTATCATTGGGATGCTACTAGAGAGTTGTACTACTATAAAACTCTCCAAACAAAGAGAAGAATTTACAATTATGATGACCCTGCTGAGTATATGTATGGTGAAGATCAAGAGAATGATGATGGTTCTGAAGACATCAGTGGAGTCCAACAAGGTGAAATTCTAATGGCTGATGCAAACCATGAAGAAAATACAATCTGGCTAAATGCAACTGCTGCTCAACAACACAACAATGAGTAGCCTTGGAATAAAAATTGGCAACATAATTATTGGACTACACAAGGAAATGAATACACAGAAGATGGAGAAAATTCCTATGAATATGGTTCTAATATCAACGTGGATAATAACTCTGAAGTTCTCACAATGATTTGAAGCATACAAACTCAGCAAGATCTTTGTTATGAAGAAACCGTGGCATGGTGCAAAGCTCAAGTGGAGTGGCGCAATGAATTTCAAAACTCTCAGGATGAGCAATTAAAAATATTGAATGTAAGGATGGACAATCATGAATTAAATTTGGAGCTATTCTCTTCTAGAGCCGATGCACAATTCCAATCTCTTCATGAAGACATTTTGAAGTCAGATGAAATCTTGCAAGGAAAAGTTAATAATCTCCACTCAATGTCCATGCACCAAGGTGATGAAGCTACTTCATTTTGTGACAAAATGCTTATAAGGGAAAGGACATATCAAAGACATGGTGGTGGTGGTCCATGATATCGTTAGTGCACGCCATCCAAATGTGTCTTGTCTCATTAATCATTAATTTATGCATTTCCATATCATGAACAATGTTGTGTTTTGTTTTGTGTTTTTGTATTCTGAATTATAATTTTGAACAATGTTATGCTTTGTTGAATGATCTTGACTTATCTTATTTTATGGAGCTTACTTGCGAAATGGCCTCTATTTGATATATTAGTTTTACTTGTTAATTAGGTTGGAGAATATGATACTTCTCATAATATTCCTTGTTTCTTATTGATGTTGTCAAAGGGGAGAAGATATATGCTATTATCAAGAGTGAAAACACATATTCAGGGGGAGCATTGAAAAAGAAGTGAAAGGCATATCATTGCATTTTTGCCATCATAAAAAAGGGAGAGTTTGTTAGTGAAATGTCTCTTTCAATAGTTTTACATGATGTAAAAAAAAAACAAATGTCTATATAAATGGCCTCTTAGATGGTTTGATTTATTCTTCCACTTGATAATGGTTGGGAAGTCATCACAATGTGTGTTGAACCATTTGTGTCTTTAAAACTAAGTTTTTTGAGTCAATTTTCGTTGCATGTGTCGACACATCCGAGTTTCAGGTTGACACATGTAACTCTGTTTTAAAGCATGTAAGTCTCTTTAAGTCACAGGTCGACACATGTATCATACATGTCAACACATACTGAAAGAATTCTGAAAGTGCATAAATTCTTATTTTATGTGTCGACACATTCATATTACAGGTCAACACATTTACTCACGTTTTAAAGTCTGTAGCTTCTGACTTGCTCAGGTCGACACATAGAGTCATTCAGGTTGACACATGCATCCTTTTCATAATGTACTTGTCTACACATACAAATTTGAGGTCGACACATATAATTTTTTTGGCCAAATTTCTAAATCTTTTATAATTCCAAAATTTCCCTCCTTACCCAAAATGTTCAAACTATAAATACCCATTCATGCATCATTTCCAACTTGTTGATACCATAAAATTATCCTACTTTTCATCTTAATATTCAACCTTCCAATCTATGAATACGCACAAACATTACATTATGATGATGTTCCATTGGGGTGCCATCTAGACGAAGAGTTGTAGATTTACAATTGGTTTGGGTTGAGTTCTTATTGGGATCTTCATCCAGAAAGACCATCGGGTATGTCCTCCAACATCATTTATTGGATTGGGGGTTTTCGTGCAAGATCGTGCGAGAAGGAATCGTCCATGTGAAAAATACCTTGGAGTGTTTGAAATATTTTCAAGGAACCTTAGAGTGGTTGAAATCTTTTTTAAGGAAGTAGCAAGAATTGGATGATAGAATCAGTGATCTTGTGTTGATAGTTTGCAATCAGATTTACTCGAGTGAAAAATCCCTTGAAGTGTTTAAAATATTTGCAAGGAACCTTGGGGTGTTTGAAATCCTTTTAAGGAAGTAGCTTAAGCGGAAAATAGGTTGCATTTATCTGTTTATTTGATCTTGCTTAAGATCAAAGGTTGGAAGAAGGAGCATCAACACCAAATTAAATGATTTTGTATTGTTATTTATAACTCTTCTATTGTATTAAACAATTTGCATATAAGAATTATCCTAATTCCATTGGAATTAGGTGTAGACTTACCCACACGCGAGGATGACAGTTGGGAACTGTGTAGACAAATTCTTTGTGTGTTTTTACTTTTTCGCTTTTACTTTCTTTCAATTTCGTCAATCTTTTTATCAAATAACATTGTGATATTAATTGAATTGTAAGATTTTTTCTCTCAAAATCAGTTTTTGAAATAGGTGTAGATATAACTTATAATCAATTTTGATTATAAGTGGTTTTATATATCAACACTACTCAAAGGGAAATTATGAAAATTTACTTGCACGCCAAGTGTTTGATAAAACAATCATGTTAGTTCTTCGATTATTTAGCCTTGGAAATAGCATTGCAAAGTGTTTGTGTTCAAAAAATAAATAAGTGGATTGTTGATTTGAGTTTGTCTTAATCAATTACTCAATTTTTTCGCATAGATTTATCTTTCATAATTTGTATAACCGAGTTTCCAATAAATTATTTTTAGACGACTTATCCATAATCTGTTATAAGTGTCAGATTTATGCCGGTAAAATGCATGTGACGCCCAATCCGCTGAATGTTTTGATTTCTTCTTGGCCCTTTGAAATGTGGGGCGTTGATATGATTGGATATATTAAACCAACTACTTCCAACGAACATCATTTTATTCTGGTTGCCATTTATTACTTCGCCAAGTGGGTCAAAGATTCATCATATGCTAATGTCACCAAGCAAGTGGTTACTCGTTTCATCAAGAAGAATATTATTTTGTCATTATGGGATTCTCGAGAAGATCATTATTGATAATAGATTGAATCTAAAAAATAAGATGATGAAAGAGGTGTATGACAGTTTCAAGATAAAGCATCACACTTCTTCTCCATATCGTCCAAAGATGAATGGTGTTGTTGAGGCAACAAATAAGAATATTAAGAATATTGTGCAGAAAATGGTTGTGACCTACAAAGAGTTATGTTGCCATTCACGTTGCATGGTTATCGCAATTTGGTGCATACTTCGACTGGGGAAACCCCATTTTTCTGGTATACGGCATGGAAGCCGTCATGCATGTGGAAGTAGAGATTTCTTCTTTAAGGATCATGACAGATGTACAACTAGACAAAACCTAATGGGTCTAGAATAAACTTTACTCAGTTTAATCTCATTGACGAGAAGAGATTGATAGCTATTTGTCATGGGAAGTTATACCAGAAGAGGATGAAGAAATATTTTGACAAGAAAGTGCGTCCTCGGAATTTCTAAGCTGGTGACCTCGTGCTGAAGAGGATCTTGCCTCCCAATAATACAAATGCTAGGGGAAAATGGGTTCTTAATTATGAAGGACCAAATTTTGTAAAGAAATTCTTCTCAGGAGGATACATGATGCTTACAACTATGGATGGAGAGGATTTCCCACACCCCGTCAATGCATATGTAGTTAAAAAATACCTCGCATGAATAGACCCGCTGAGTCGACGACTCAGGCAAAAAAGGGCATCCAGGCGAACAAAAAAAATGAATAAAAGGTTCGGGAAAAAATTAGGGACAAAAAGAAGAAGTTAAAAGAATGAAAAAGAATTGATTACACCCACTAAGTTGAAAACCTGAAAAGGCGGTTTAGGCAAAAAAGGGTATTTCGGTGGATTGAAAACCCAAAAGGGAAATCCAGGCAAAAGTTAGGGATTTAAAGTAAATGACTACGGTGTATGTAACACCCCAAAATAAATTGTGAGAACTATTTTAGATAATTGATTCTGTGTTGATTTATGCTTGTATGTGTTGTGGGTGTGTTAGAGGTTAGAAGGCATAGAGAAGGATATTTGCCTTAAAACTATATGGATGTGTAGTATTAAAAGGGTGTGTGTGAGTAAAAGTGTAGAAACATGGGTGTAGGGAGAATATTACCTTATTATTATTATTGTTAGAATAAAGATTATAATAATGTTAAATAAAATTATTATTAATAACTGAGTGATGGTGTTATGGTAAGAGTGAGTGGGCTAAGTAGGGGCATAAGGGGAAAGTCCTTGTGAGTGCTATTTGTAAAACAAGAAAGAGAAGAGAATGAGATTCATTCTAATAGATCGTAGAATTTTGGAGGAACGGAGAAGAGATAATAGGCAAAGGAAGGCTAGGTCAAGGATTCTTCCACCATTGTTGAGGAAATTAAGCTTTGGAAACCAAGATAAGGGGGGAGAATGGGTTCTCAAATTTGGTGATTATAGCATGAGAGGGTAGTGAGGGTTCCTTTCCCTCTTAGGTCTTCTTGATTTTGTACTCCTTGTGTGTTTCTTTTGATTATGATAATGAATGTTGTGATTTCGTTTATATTGAACTGTATTAGCATAATTGTGATAATTGTGATGTGGGATTCATGATTATTGTGGATTACTATGGGAAAAACCTTAAAAAGAATATATTTGAGAACATATATTTCACTTAGGTATTGGTTTGTAAACCCTTAAAATTGGTAATATAATGCATTAATAGTAACGATAGTAAAGGCCTATGTTAGAATGCTTAAAAATATGATTTTGAGGCTACAATGTGTTGGATTCGAGTGGAAAAGGGTCGGTGTTAGTTTAGGAATTTGTAGTAGAAAAATTCAGCACAAAACAACATACGTCGACTCGAAGGGTCATGCATCGACTCACACAAGTTCATGACTTAGTATGCATCAACCTAAGGGTCGACCTAAGCACACCCGAGGCATACATAATATCAATGCGTCGACTCGAAGGGGTCATGCGTCGACTCATGCAATCCAATCTTTGACATATTTTTCTAAAGGCCATAACTTGAGTTTTCGGACTCCGTTTGATGCGTCGTTTGAAGCATTGGAAAACTAATAAAATGAACTATAGCTTGAAAGAATAAAACAATTTACAGGATGTAGTTTTATAGTGCTTGAATTAGGATTAAGTAATGAACTATGTAGTGCTAACATAAGAAGTATGCCATTTACTATGAATTGACTTAACCATATCATGATACAACTTGATAGGTGTTTTATTTATGATGATATGGTGTCATTGTGATAATTAGGTATGCTTCCATTGATGTTTTGATGATAATGGTGAACTATTCTTGGTTGTGAATTCTTTTGATGCCTTTGTAAGGGCTTGTGATTGTATGGACATTCATGAGGAATGTCGGCGATTCGAAAGGAAACGTGGTGAGTATGTGACTCACATGTGATCATGAGGATCATATTTTATGAAAAAATATTTGTGGGTCTTTGTGCATATTATCTATATATGTCATGTAATCATTGTGTCGTGTTGTAATGAGATGATCCTAGGTGGGAATCCTTGTTAGTTACATATTCTCGCCCGGACTCTTAAAGAGAGTCGACTGGAGATAAGTCAAGTTCAAGGGGAACATGATTGGCTTATCCAGATTCTGACGGGAATCAAGCTCATTTGAATGAACCGTATTTGTTGTGTTGGTACCGCATGCATGATGTAGAGTCCATGGAGTCATATTGCATACTTTGATGAGCTATGTGTAATGATATTACTGGTTTGTATCTGTGGTAATTGGGTGTGCATTGTAACCATGTGATTGTATGTGTATTTGTTTACTACTTCTTAGCATGCGATTTCTCATCGTTTAAATTATTAAATGTAATTCTCACCCCTTTTCTCTTGTTGCTCTTGTGCTCATTGGGGAGTATAAATAATCAGGTACCTGAGTAGTTCTTGGATGCTCGTGCTTCTTTTGGATTGAGTCATAGTGTAGCGGTGAAAATAGGAGATCAAACTATTAATTAACTTGACTCGCAAATAGCAAGAGTCACCACCGCGCTTTATTATTTCCAAGGGAAAAGGGAAAAGAGCGAAATAAAACCCTATAATATGAAATGTAAAATAATACTTAAAAGTAATGAAAATACAACGCGTTTTTGAAAGAGGTCTAGAGTTCGGGGGTTGATTATGCAATGGGAAGGTATTACCACCCAATGCATCTGCGGTACTCCACAGGAACCTTTTGAAATATCTATTTTTTAAAATTGTTTGTTTGATTAAAAAGGTTTGTTTGGCTAAAAATGGGTGTGGACGAGATTTTGAAGATACGACGACCTAATGTCGAAGTTTTGACTTAAAAAGTGTGAGTTTGAAAATTGAGTTTTTTGTCTTAATGAATTAAAAAAAAGGAATAAATTAAAAGGAAAATATTTTTATGTCTTTTTAATATTAAAAATGATGAAAAGGAAAATAAATGAAAAAAAATAGAAAACAGCGTGCTACTACAAGGAAAAACAACAAGGATTAGAAGTTCTGAAGTCAGGCGCGTGATGACTCAGAAAGGAAACGTCAATGGGCATCAGAAGTTCTGAATAGGTATACTCTGAGGTCCTGCGAGACATGTTAGAGGAAAAACACAGAAGTTATGGATTTCTATGTGCTGAACTTCTGAATATTAGAACAGTGAGAAAACCTTAGAAGCTCCGTGCGTGTCAAAATAGTGGGAAGAACTCAGAAGTTCTGTATGGTGCTAAGACAGTGAACGAACAATTAGCAGTTCAGTGTGTTATCAGTGTATGAAAATCAAAAGTTCAGTGTATTTAAAATGTAAGGAGAACTCAGAAGTTCTGTGTTGTGTTTAGAACAATGAGTGAATCATCAGAAGTTCTGTGTGTTATCAGCATGTGAAAATCAGAAGTTCTGTGTGTTATCAGCATGTGAAAATCAGAAGTTCTATGTTACATTTCAACTCTTTTCTCATATTAATCAGCACGTCAGTAACTTATTCAGTTCTTTTTAAACAATAAATCAGAAGGATAACAACACAATAGTTTATAGAAGTTCTAATCCTAATCCTGAGTCTAGGCCTAATCAAGAAGTTCTGATCCACAGTTTTTCTAATTATGCAATGATATGAACAACATCAATACTATGATATTTACATGTTTAATGATGTTCTGAATGAAAAAGATGCAAAGTCAGAAAAACATACCTTGAACCTGGAACGTGTGCTTGGAGCTTTGGATGTTCTGGAATCAGCAAGAGTAACGGAAGAGGAAGTGCCAAGCTCTTTGATTCAAAAGGAAGAACAAAGGTTTGGTTTTCTGTTTGGGATTTATGGATTTTTTATGAAGGTTTCAACTTCCTTTTCTCTCCCTTTTTTACCAATCTCTCTTCCAAAAGCCAGCCCCTTGAACGTGTGATGAAGCAAAGTATTTATAGATGGGTTTGTTATGGTTTTGGGGGGAAAACAAATGGGATTCAAACCTTTTTGGTATACTGTTCCAATGCTTTTTAGTCACAGTTTTCGTATGCTAATTTGATGCAAATATGGGGTTTGAGAAAGTGCAGGCGTGGACTAGGTCAGCAGCTGACTGCAGAACTGTAATGTAGCAGGGAAGCATGTTACTTAAATGAGGTTTTGGGATTTGGTGATGTTCTAATCACAGAAGATCAGAAGCATAACCTCTATGTGCTGAAGGGTCACGTTCTGATGGAAGATTGTGTTCTGAACCACGTTTGCAACTTCTGACTGCACTTGCATGGAGGCTGAAGAGCCATGTTCTCATTGAAGGCTATGTTCTGAACCAAATTTGCAACTTCTGACTGCACTTGCCTGGAGGTTGGCTCAGAAGTTCTGAAGTATCACATACTCTTAACACTTAGAAAATTTTCTAAATGTTTAGAAAATTTGATTTTTCCAAAGTAACTTCTCACTCCTGATTTTTTGATGAACCAATCTCATGTCTTAATGAAATAAAATTGTTGAAACTTGATTTGATCTGAAAGTCAAAGTTTGACTTTTAGTGTGCTTTTGACCATTTTGCCCTTGCGGATGACTTTCTTGAAAAATTGCAGTTCAAGGCTTGGATTTGGATGGAAGCAAACTTGGTCTTTCTTTGCATTCCAAAGCATCTTGATGCACATGTGAACCCGTGATGATGAAATATTTTTTATGCTATGAGAAAGTTGTGGAGAAGCTTGAGACCACTTGTCGAATAAGGCATGGAAATAAACACATGATTCCCCTGATGAATCCGTCTTCAAGAATCAATGATCAAATGTACTTCTGGCTTGAGAGATTCTGAACCCTAATCGAGGCGTGACGCCTAATGTTCTTGATTCAGCTGTATTTCCTGTAAATGAAATCAAAGAAACGAAAAACACACACTTCATGCTTGATTAGAAGTTAGTGATACATAGGCTAAGAATGTTCAAAATACTTGACAATTTCTGTATAGTCAATGCTCGAAGGTGAGAAGTTAAAATCGACCATACTTGTTGACCTTGACTTTTATATAAAAATGCAAACAATAAAAATGGGATCTTAGGTAAGAAATTGGGGTATGACAGCTGCCCATATTTAAGTTTCTTCTATCCGGAGATATGAAGATTGGAATCTTCATTTCGACGAGATTGAAGGGACTTAAATATAGAATGCACAATTTTTGGCCTTAAGATACCGCAATTATGTTTATGATATGATACGAATGTAATATTTTGAATTTTAATGAGGAATGATGCCGCATGAGACAAACTACTGCTGGAGAAACCAAGCATATTATACAGTAATCCCACAGGGGAAGAGATTATAACTCCACTGGGGAAACAAAGTCATAGACTTCAAATGAGAGACTCTTATTTAGAGAATAACTTTGAGGGAAGAAATGAATGATTTACATCAATATTGAGACTGGAAAAGAAATGGTTTACATCAGTACGGAGATTAGAGAAGGGAAATGATTGACATTAACACTGTGACTGGAAAAGGAAATGATTGACATCAATACTAATACTGGAGAAAGAAATGATTGACATCAGCACTGTGGCTGGAAAAGGAAATGGTTGACATCAGCATTGTGACTGGAAAAGGAAATGATTGACATCAGCACTGTGACTGGAAAAGGAAATGATTGACATCAGTACTGAGACTGGCAAATGATTGGAATCAGTACTGAGACTAGAAATAAAAATCTATGACTTTTGAATTATACCAAGAATGGTAACACATTCCTTCTTTAACCAAGATATCGCTTGAAAAGGATAAAATACAAGCTTCCCCACAAAACTTTTTCGAAGAGGTTTCGTTTGCTGAGTAAACATTATTGTTGGAGACACACAAGCTGCTCAAATAAAGAAGCCGCCACTTGCTATCTCTCAAAGGTGCAAATAACATACAAGTTGCTCATGAAGAGACCGCCGCTTTTTGTTTTTTCAAAGGTAACAATAACACACAAGTTGCTCATGAAGAGACCGCCGCTTGCTGTTTTTCAAAGGTATCAATAACACACAAGTTGCTCATGAAGAGACCGTCACTTGTTGTTTTTTCAAAGGTATCAATAACACAAAAGTTTCTCATGAAGAGACCGCCGCTTGCTGTTTTTCAAAGGTATCAATAACACACAAGTTGCTCATGAAGAGACTGCCGCTTGCTGTTTTTTCAAAGGTATCAATAACACACAAGTTGCTCATGAAGAGACCGCCGCTTGCTGTTTTTCAAAGGTATCAATAACATACAAGTTGCTCATGAAGAGACCACCACTTGCTGTTTTTTCAAAGGTATCAATAACACACAAGTTGCTCATGAAGAGACCGCCGCTTGCTGTTTTTTCAAAGGTATCAATAACACACAAGTTGCTCATGAAGAGACCTCCGCTTGCTGTTTTTCAAAGGTATCAATAACACACAAGTTGCTCATAAAGAGACCACCGATTTCTATTTTTTCAAAGGTATCAATAACACACAAGTTGCTCATGAAGAGACTTCCGCTTGCTGTTTTTTCAAAGGTATTAATAACATACAAGTTGCTCATGAAGAGACCGCCGCTTGTTGTTTTCAAAGGTGACAATAACACACAAGTTGCTCATGAAGAGACCGCCGCTTGTTGTTTTTCAAAGATATTAATAACATACGAGTTGCTCATGAAGAGACCACCGCTTGCTGTTTTTCAAAGGTATCAATAACATACAAGTTGCTCATGAAGAGACCGCCGCTTGTTGTTTTTCAAGGGTATCAATAACATACAAGTTGCTCATGAAGAGACCGCCGCTTGCTGTTTTTTCAAAGGTATCAATAACACACAAGTTGCTCATGAAGAGACTGCCGCTTGCTGTTTTTCAAAGGGATCAATAACATACAAGTTGCTCATGAAGAGACTGCCGCTTGCTATTTTTTCAAAGGTAACAATAACATACAAGTTTCTCATGAAGAGACCGCCGCTTGCTGTTTTTTTCAAAGGTATCAATAACATACAAGTTTCTCATGAAGAGACCGTCGCTTGCTGCTTTTTTTCAAAGGTATCAATAACATAGAAGTTGCTCATGAAGAGACCGCCGATTGCTGCTTTTTTTCAAAGGTATGAATAACATACAAGTTGCTCATGAAGAGACCGCCGCTTGCTGTTTTTTTCAAAGGTATCAATAACACACAAGTTGCTCATGAATAGACCGCCTCTTGCTGTTTTTTTTCAAAAGTATCCATAACATACAAGTTTCTCATAAAGAGACCGCCGCTTGCTGTTTTTCAAAGGTATCAATAACATGAAAGTTGCTCATGAAGAGATCGCCGCTTGCTGTTTTTCAAAGGTATCAATAACATACAAGTTGCTCATGAAGAGACCGCCGCTTGTTGTCACGTCGATATTCCAGAAGAAGGTTATGATAACACTACTAGGGAATAAAGTTCTTCTTCAAAGGGAACCATGAATATGTCCTTCCTGAGGATACCAAGTATATTAATGCGCAAAATAAATACGCTCTTCATCCAGGTTTCACAACCTAGAGAACACCACGGGGTAGCCTATACAAGAGACAAAGCTCAATCCAGGAATAAAACAGAGAGAAAACAATCGAACAAGACTCTAGCCAATGAGGAAATAACTCAATTGGGGATTCATCCTATCCAGAGATGGACAAGGAAGGCTAAGAAAAATTCTTCCATGAGGATTAGCTCAGTAGGGAATTAGAAAGGAGGTGCACTTTCTGCTTAAGTTGACACTCTATTTGGAAAGATCAAATATACTATTTAAATAGACATAACCAAGGTATACGAACCCAATAACATCAGCAAATACAAATGTGCATGCATGATGCAAGTGTGGATGAATAAATGAATGTCATGTATATGATTGACAAAACAGATAGAAAAGATAAACTGGAGATGATAAGACATCACAGTACAACTCGACACTCGGCTAATCTCAACAAGATGGGAACATTACTGGAGATAGAACAAAATCCATCATTGGAGTAAAGTCCTTTTACAAGGCTTAAATCTCTCTGGAGAGGAAGGTATTTTTCGGTAGAAAACCCAAAGTCCAGTCTTCTATCGCCAATAATCCATTGAAAGGATAACAACACAAACAATGTTTCAGCTGGAAAAAGTCTTACTTAGCTGGAGATACTGGGAACACCACCTTATGATAATGTGTGCAAAACATATCACATATCTTGACGAATCTGGATTGCCCCTGGAACTAATTTTGGATGCCCCAAGTTTACTGCTGATAAGCTGATGCACGACAATTCTTGCGAATAACTTCACTTCTAAAATGCCCCGAGCAATAAGGTTGATAAGAAGAAATCGTCTCAAGAGGATTTTACAAAAGACCTGGCATCCACCATGCTCTAGTGTGATACGGTGGCAGAACCGAACTGTTTTGGAAAATGCTGGTTTGCGTTTTGCGTTTGTGTTTGCAAAATGTCGCGGTAAGCAAGAGTCACCACCGACTTTTATTTTATCCAACTGGAGGAAAAAAGCACAAAAAAATTCCTTTTTCGAGATTTTGAGTACGGGGGGTAGATTATAGAAAGGGAAGGTATTAGCACCCTTTCTATCCGTAGTTTTCTACGGGCTCTTAGGTACTTGCTCATCATTTTAAAAATTGCTTCCGTGTTTGTGTGTTTTGAAAAGTTTTTGTTTTACTTCGTTTTAACCATTGCTTCTGTCTTCAAGAGTGTTACGAAGTGTTTTTGAAAACTTTGTTTGAAAATAGTGTAAGTGCGGAAGAGTTTAATTTTGAGCAAGTACCTACTAGCATCTACCTACTCGAAAAAAGAATGTTTCTGTTCTTGTTTCCTTTAGACAGCGCTATCCTACTTATTTTAGAAATAGGAAGCATCGTCGTTGGAGTTGTAAGGGTCAATTCGAAAGGGACGTACAATCACTAAAGCAATGTTAGGACGTCTTAGTAATAACCCTAGTGTCTTAAGATCATATTCAAGGCAACATTTCTGAGGCAACATTTTCGAGGCAACATTTCCGAATGGGACATTTGATCTTTGTTTAGACAAGAGGGTAACCACTAAGACACCCTATACTTAATGGTCGTTTACCGAAGGCAACCGAAGTGAGAGTATACTAGGAGTGCGCATGTGCGAGTGATTTGATTTCAGTTATTATCTTTGCACATTTAGGGTTTGCTAACCATTTTAAAATTAACATACAGTCTTGTCATGCAATCCTATTATCATACATCTAACAGTTAATATTTGCGAAAATTAAAATGCGAGAAATAAAATTACACTATTACAAGGCTTCGGGGAGGGGGATTAATTATATAGCCAAAAACCCGTAAAACGATAAATAAAAGAAAAATCCTAATTAAACTATTACATACCATGAGCAATTACATTAATATCGTAAAAAATAATAAATGCACGCGATGAATCGAGAACGAGAAAAAATTAGGGTTTTGACCCCGTCTAAACCTAATTGAAAGAAAAATCATTTTTTTGTTGTTTTTGATTATTTTGAGAAAATAAGGTTTTAATTGAATAAATACAAACCTAATTACTAATTAATTTTAAATTAAGAAAAAACAATTAATTTTGACCTATTTTTGTATTTTTATTTAATTTGAGAAAAGAAATAAAAATTAAATCAAACAAACCCTAGTTTTCTAATTTATTTTAAATTATTTACAAAAAGGTTAGAATTACCCTAGAATTTAATTAAACTAATATTAAATTAATTTTGACAAAACAAATAAAAACCTAAATTCTAATTTGATGAAATTGATTTTATGATTTTATATAAAAAAGAAGAATTTAATTTGTGTTAGGAAATATTTAAACAAAATAAATAACTAAAAGAAAAATATAAAAGAAAAAGAGACGGGCCTGGTTTTGTAGCAACGGAGGGGGTGTCAATTGCAAATCCAAGCCCAAATACGCCTGGCCCATGTTTGACTTTTCAGATCTCATGCATTGGCTTGACTCACGCCCATGATAGGCCCTCATGTGATAGGCGTTGGACCTGGCATGCTGGAGATCTGGTGGTTGAAGGATGATGGCGTATGGTGGTCTTCTTGTATGCACATGTGCCTGATTATGCAAGAAATAAAATCATGAAATAATATGGGGGACCTGGGGATCGAACCCAGGCCCTTTGCCTTTTCCAAGCGCCTGATGATAAACTGAGCTAGCGTGCTTTTGTGTGTATGAAACAACAAATAAACATTATATTGGAAAAACAAATTAACATATGCCAAACACGCGAATTTTTGAATAGGCGAATCAGGGAGTGCCACGCCACTTTTCTTCTTCCTCCCTCTGTTGGCAAAAGTCCAGACTTTTACCTACAGTTTTCTGGGCGTAGGTACAACCCTGTGATCCTCCAAAATCCTATGCACGCATGATAAATCAATACCAGTGGTACCAATCAACTCGTTGCAACCTCACGAGCATCATGGAACCACTCTCCATGGCTAATTGTTCCTGCAAGAAAAACCCCTAAAAACGAAACCTAAACCCTAATCATGGCAACTTTCTGTATGGTTGACAAAAATGCAATTAATTATTATCATTAGCTTGCAAATGTTTCAAGGATGCAGAATATATAAACAAATCATGCTAAGAGTGCCAGGATTATGATATACGATTTCAAAGAAGCATGGAGGTCGTGGGATACTTACAGTGTGTATCTGGGCACGAAAATGCTTGCTAATGATTGGGATATAGTCCTTAGATGTCCAGCAAGCGAATGGTGTGCTTGGAATGGCTTGAAGAAGCCTGGAAATTGAAATTCGATTTACCACTTTTGTTGAGTTTTTGCAAGTTTTCTTTCTGTTTCTCACGCCTCCAATCTTCTTGCTTTTGGTCTGCCAATGTTCTATATGTACCCTAGAATGAATTAGGTTACAAACTTGCTTCAAATCTTTCTCAATTAAGATGATTGAATCATGATTTGATTCTTATGTAAATCTTTCCAAATCAAGCCAAATCTAATCTTTTTGTGTCCAAATGAAGCTTGCACGATTTGATTCTCCTTCCAGCTGTATAAGAGACCTAAACATGCACAAAATCTCAAGCTTTGATTAGTTTTGATATTTTTCATGATTTTATTTGATTTAATTGAAATAAAATTCAAATAAATGACAAAAATAAAATAAAGAAAAGTGGGAGAGATCATGGGTCGTGGATCATGTTACAAACTCAATGCAAACACAAAAAGTTGGGCCCATTTGACAAAAATTGCAATTTTGGCCACATTTGACTTTTGGCAATTTTGCAAAAAAGGTCAACTTTGCCAATGCACAACTCCTTCAATTTTGACCCTAGAGATGTGTTCTTGGACTTTTTATAAAGCTTAGATTGTCCTCTAAGCAACCCTTTTGGTCCCATCTCAATTGAGTCTTCCATGTTCATGTATGAAGCTTTGACAAAAAAGGTGTTTTTGTTGACTTTTCAAAATGACCTATAATGTCCAAATTTGTATCTTCTTGTGAGTGCATATTTTGAACTTGGGAGATGAAGACGAATTGTATGGAATTGCATCCTATTCAAAATGAGCTTTGGATGGGTCATTTATGATAAAGTATGAGAAAGTTATGCTTGGTCAAAGTTGAGTTGACTTTTCCTCCAAAACCCTAATTTAGCAACTTTTGGGTTTTGATGAATTATGAGCAATCCTTGAGGAATCATGATCAAACCTTGATCAAATGATAAAAAATACTTCAAAATGATGAGTCTGACCAAAAATCTTGAAGTTTGATTGTATGTAGGACACAATTGACTTTTGCCCTAGCATAGTCGATTTTCAGGCCTTTGGGCAATTGACTGAGCAAATTTTCTATGCAAGGCTTGAAACTTGACATGGATGATCTTGAGAACATATTAGAACAATAGTGAGCATTTGGGAACCTTTTGATTCAAACATCTTGATGCAAACTGAAACCCTAATTTGAGGTAGACTGCCTTAGGAGAGAATTTGTCTTGTCAACTCTTGGACTTCCTTGAGAAATTTGAGGATCTCACTTGAAATGTGTTGAGAAATATGGGAGGGAAAATTTTAGGGTACAACAACTGCCCCTGTTCAATCTTCTTAAACCTAACGATGTAGATTGGCTTGCTTGCCTTTCGTTATCCGAAGGTGGAAGATGATTGAACACTAGAGTGCCCAGAAATTTGCACTCGCATGAAGTGGTACTTATATTGTGATATCAGGAATGGGCTTATAGATGCCATTTGGAGGTTGATGTTGGAAGATAGGCTTAAATATGCCATCATAAGAAGTTTCGATCACATAAGAGATTCCTTTGCGAGAGCCCGTACACCTGTTGTTGAGGAGGACTTCGTTGGGGAATGTTGATCTCTGTCTTGAGAGAAATAGAATTTTAGGAGCTTCCGTCGTCCGTTATTCTACTGGGGAATCGTCTCTTGGTCGAAGAGGTGAAAATGAACTACTATATGGTCGTGATCCAGGCTTCATAGCGATAAGATCGATTGCTATCTGGTCGTGCTCCAGGCTTTACAGTGACTTAACGGGGAGATGAGATTAAGCTTGCTATCCGGTCATTCTCCAGGCTTTGGAATTTCTCAATTCTTATCTGGTCGTACTCCAGGCTTCAGAAGGAATTAAGTTGTTATCCGGTCGCATCCGGGCGTCAACTTGAATTTAGGGCACACTAATATCCGGTCGATTCCGGGCTTCTTAGTAATTGTCCAGGTAAACTGCTATTTGGTTGAAGCCCAAGCTTCGCAGTGTCCCATACTGTTATCTGGTCGATTCCAGGCTTCAGTTCTTTTCCGCTATCTGGTCGTAATCCAGGCTTCGCAACTTCTTACTTCTTATCTGGTCGTGTTCCAGGCTTCAGAAGAAATTAAGTGGTTATCCAGTTGCATCCGGGCTTCCATTTAATTTTTAGGCCTACTATTATCTGGTCGATTCCGGGCTTCTCAGTAATTGGCCGGGTAGACTGCTATTTGGTCGAAATCCAAGCTTCGCATTGTCCCTTATTGTTATCTGGTCGTAGTCCCAAGCTTCAATGTATTTTTCCGCTATCTGATCGTAATCCAGGCTTCACGATGTCTTATACCATTATATGGTCGAATCCATGCTTCATGGTGTCCTATACTGCTATATGGTCGATTTCTAGGCTTCACAATACCTTGTTAAGCTGTTTTCCAGTCGATTTCTGGGCTTCATCGCTTGTGTTTATGATATACCACTATCTGGTCGATTCCAGGCTTCATGGTGTTTTGTAATGTTATCTGGTCGTAATCTAGGCTTCACAGTAACTTGCATTGCTATCTGGTCGTTCTCCAGGCTTCACAATAACTTGTCGGGGATTCAACTATTTTTTGGTCGATTTCCGGGCTTCATAGCTTGAATTTAAGATAAACCACTATCTGGTCGATTCCAGGCTTTGCGGTATTTTGGTACTGTTATCCGGTCGTTCTCCGGGCTTCACAGTATGACGGAGAAATCAAGATATTATCCGTTCGGATCCGGGCTTCATAGCTTGAATTGGAATAGAAATCTTTGCATCGGTTTGACAGAACCAGAGAAACTTGTGAGAATTTGATTGTATCTTTCCCTGAAAGGTAAAGCGTTAGTCATATATAATGTCATGATGTATGACATGTATCGAGTAATGATGCTTTCAAAATAAGTGAGATTGTGCTGTATGATGCGTATGCGCATGCCATGATGTATGGATATGTAATGTTCTTGTGATGTTTTCTAACTGGGGAGAATAATTTCTGGACTGCTGTTGGAGAATATAAAGAGTTTAGTTCTTCGTTCTCGCTGGGGATAACGACCGAAGATGATTTGAGAATAAATTGGCGGGAGAATAACTCGACTGGAGAATAGTCTGGCGAGAAAATGACTCCGGGGAAGAGAGATACTCTGCCAGAAGATCTGTTGATTTGGAGAAATAACCTTGGCTGGGGATGAATTACCCTTGTTGGCGATAATGAACCCTGTTGGGGATTGAGTTTCTGCTAGTGGAAGAAATAAACTCCACTGGGGATAGTCTTCCATTGTTGGTGACAAATGAACTCTGCTTGGGGAGAATTAACACCACTGTATTTGGGTACCTTTTACTCTGCGGAGAGTGTATGTACTTTTAGCCATATTCTCAGGCTGGCTCTGTCCCTGTACCTGGTGGGTAGAGCAACTATCAGGTTTGGGCACTTTTGTTTGCCCCTGTTCGTGAAATTACCAGTAATTGTCTTTTGTTTTGCATGCAAATATTTATGAGCAGTAATTTTTTTCAAATGCATATATAAAAAATGAATCATTGGACGTTCTTGCAAAACAAACAGGAAAAGAAAAACAATTTTGAAATTTATTGTAAAATGAATTGTATTGATTTTGAAGTTGGCATGTAATAGGCGTTTTGTACAAGAGGTTGACGTCCTAGTAAGAGAACGCCGCCGAAAGATAGAAATTATACAATTTGTGAAAAACAAAGAAAAAACAGCTATGTGAACAATCCCACTGGGTTCCAACTCTGCTATTTCCTTTATATCTTCGAGCATCTCATCACTTTGCTAATTGGTTGAAGGTAGATCAGATTGATTGGCGCCATCCGAGCTTGATAGTCGATACTGAAGTCTGGTTGCAGGATGATCCAATGAGACATAGTGTTACGCTTCAATCCCTAATTTTGCCTGGACTGCCCTTTTAGGTTTTCAGTCCACCGGGATACCCTTTTTTGCCCAAGCCGCCTTTTCAGGTTTTTGACTTGCCGGGTGTACAACTTTTTTTATTTTCATCCCTTACTTTTTCCCGAACCCTTTTGGTTCGCTGGGAAGCCCTTATTTTTGCCTAGGCCAGTCAACCTAGCGGGTCTTTGATTATGCGTAGTATTTTTTAACTATGTCTGCATTGACGAGGTGAGGAAGGTCATCACCATCCATGGTGTTTAGAATCATATCTCCTCCCGAGAAAATGTTCTTAACCATAAATGGACCTTCGTAAGTGGGGGTCCATTTGCCCCTGGGATCACCTTGCGGTAATATGATGTGTTTGATCACCAAATCCCCGACCTGATATTCTTGTCATCTAACTTTCTTGTTAAATGCCTTGATCATTCGCTTTTGATACATCTGACCATGACAAATAGCAGTAAGTCACTTTTCATCGATTAAGTTCAGCTGATCAAGCCGAGTTTGGATCCAGTCGTCTTCGCTCAAACCTGCACCCTTCATAATCCGAAGAGAGGGTATCTGGACTTCAATGGGTAAGCCTGCCACCATGCCATACACCAAAGAGTAGGGTGTTGCCCCTGTCGATGTCCGTGCTGAGGTACGGTATCCATGAAGAGCGAATGGTAACATCTCATGCCAGTCTTTGTATGTCACCTTCATCTTCTGCGCAATCTTCTTGATGTTCTTATTAGCTGCTTCAACAGCCCCATTCATCTTCGGCCGATAAGGAGAAGAGTTGTGACGCTGTATCTTAAACTACTTGCAGAGCTTGGTGATTATTGTATTGTTGAGATTTGTACCATTGTCCGTAATGATCCTCACTGGTACACCGTATCGATAGATCAAATTGTGTCGGATAAACCGCGCCACAACGTTCTTGGTTACTGTAGAAAAGGAAGCTGCCTCAACCCATTCCGTGAAATAATCAATAGCTACCAGAATGAAACGATGCCCATTAGATGCGGTAGGTCTGATCTCACCGATCATATCGATGCCCTACATTGCAAAAGGCCAAGGAGCTGTCAAGATGTTCAGAGGAACTGGAGGTACATGCACCTTATCAGCATAGACTTGGCACTTATGACAGGTCCGAGAATGCTGATAACAATCGGCTTCCATAGTAGACCAATAATATCATGCCCGTAGGATTTTCTTTGCCATGGTATATCCACTGGAATGAGTTCCGAAAGTACCTTCATGTAACTCTGCCATAATCCTTTCTACCTCGTTCTTGTCCACACATCACAGTAAGGTTGAATCATGGTTACGCTTGTAAAGGATACCATTACTGATGAAGAACTTTGCAGTGAATCTCCTCAGAAATTTTTTATCATTAACAGATGCACCCTCGGGGTATTCCTGAGCCTCAAGATACCTCTTTACCTCGTGAAACCAGGGTTTATCTGCTACCTCTTCAGTCTCAATGTCACAGCAATGTGCGGGTTCGTCCAACCTCTCAATGGTAATCTGGGAAGCTTCATTGTCCCACCCGACTTTGAACATAGAAGACATGGTAGCTAGCGTGTCCGCTAGCTGGTTCTCGTCTCAGGGGAAAAATTCAAAGGTTATCTCCTCGAAGTGTGGAAGCAACGTCAATAATACTCTTTATAAGGAATAAGATTTGGGTGTTTCGTATCCCACTCGCCTTTGATCTGACTAATCACTAGAGCGGAATCTCCGAATACACTCAAGAACTTAATCCTCAGGTCAATAGCTGCTCGAAGGCCCAGGATGCACGCTTCATACTCCACCATATTGTTGGTGCAATTAAAACATAATCAGGCGTTGAATGGAGTATGACATCCCTTTGGAGATACGATCACAACGCCAATGCCATTACCCAATGCGTTTGAAGCTCCATCAAAATACATGGACCATCGGGATCCCTCCTCGGGTCCTTCATCCGGTCTAGGTTCTTCACAGTCGGTCACCAACATGATGTTCTCATCAGGGAACTCGAAATTCATGGATTAGTAATCATCCATGGCCTGATGCACCAAATGATCCGCCAACACACCCCCTTGATTGCTTTTTGGGTTGTTTATTGGATATCATACTCAGTTAAGATCATCTGCCATCTTGCTATTCTTCCGGACAAGGCAGGCTTTTCGAAGATATACTTGATTGGGTCCATCTTTGATATCAATAGGGTAGTGTGAGTCATCATATACTGTCTCAGCTGGCGAGCAGCCCATGCCAAAGCGCAACAAGTTTTCTCGAGCAGTGAGTATCGGGTCTCACAGTCGGTAAAATTTTTGCTAAGGTAGTAAACAACGTGCTCTTTTCGGCCAGACTCGTCATGCTGCCCCAACACACACCCCATTGAATTATCCAGTACTGTCAAGTATAAAATCAAAGGTCTTCCTTCAACTGGAGGCATCAGAATAGGTGGCTCTTGGAGGCATTCCTTGATCCTTTCGAAAGCGGTATGACATTCATCATTCCATTTTACCACTTGATCCTTCTTCAGCAGCCTGAAGATTGGCTCACAAGTAGCAGTCAAATGTGAAATGAATCGGGCGATGTAATTCAGACGTCCCAAAAAGCCTCTAACTTCCTTTTCTGTTCGGGGAGCTGGCATCTCCTGTATAGCCTTCACCTTTGCAGGATCCACTTGATTACCTTTATCACTAACGACGAAACCCAGCAGCTTACCGGACCTTACCCCGAAGGTGCACTTGTTCGGGTTTAACCTCAGCTTGTACATCTTCAACCCGTCGAATAGTTTCTGGAGATGGTCTAGGTTTTCTTCCTCAGTCTGGGACCTTGCGATCATGTCATCAACGTAAACCTCAATCTCATGGTGAATCATGTCGTGGAACAAAGCGACCATGAAACCCTGATAAGTTTCCCCAGCATTCTTCAACCCGAAAGGCATTACCTTGTAACAGAAGGTTCCCCACTGCGTAATGAAGGTTGCTTCTCCATGTCCTCGGGAGCCATCTTAATCTGATTGTAACCAGAAAAACCATCCATAAAGGAGAAGACCTTATGCTGTGCAGTATTGTCGACCAGAACATCGATGTGAGGAAGTGGGAAATCTTTGGGGCTCGCCCTATTTAGATCTCTATAGTCCACATACATCCGTACCTTACCATCCTTCTTCGGCACTGGGACAACATTGGCAACCCACTGCGGATAAGAAGTAACAGCTAGAAATCTAGCGTCAAAATTTTTCATGACCTCAGCTTTGATTTTCTCAGACATCTCGGGGCGCATACGGCGAACCTTCTGCTTTACCGGAGGGCAGTCTTCTTTAGTTGGAAGGCGGTATACCATAATGTCAGTGTCTAAACCAGGCATATCTTCATAAGACCAATCAAAGATCTCAACATAGTCGCGTAGCATCTGTATCAACCGTTGCTTGACACTAGGCTCCATATTTGCACCTATCTTGACCTCCTTCCTGTCTTCCTCTGTACCCAAGTTCACTGATTCCACCGGTTCGTCATGAGGCTGTATGGCCCTTTCTTCCTGTAGCAACAGTCTAGCAAGTTCCCCAGGCACCTCACAATCATCCTCACCTTCGTCCTCGGCTTGGTTGATCGGACTTTCAAAGTCATAACTGGCAGTAGCAGAGTTGTTATCAATGGGATCCAGAGTGGATGTGGATCTGCATTATGATATGTGAGTGTGTGCAAGACAATAGCTGTTTTTGATAGAGTGCGAGATGGAAAGGAAAAACAAGGAGCGCAAAATTTGTAATGCAAGAAAACATCCAATGCTTTATTGATGATATATGAAAATGACAAATAATAAGCTCTCATAAACAAAGCCAAAGTGCCTCGGGAAAGGCACCGGGCTGTAAAGTTTCAAACTGTCTGTTACAAATCTCAAAACAAAAGTCAATTACTGTGTAATAAAAGAAACGAGTATGAAGTCTTTCGCCGTCCAGTTGTTCAAGCCTCCAAGGTTGTAGGATAGATCCAACTGTCGATATATGAATCTTCTTCACCATCTTCAATTACATTCACTCCCTGATTACTGATATGCAGATGAGGTCTTCCAATCCGCGCACGCCGAATAACCCTTTGAGCCTCTGTAGTAAAGCCCAAACCAAACTTGTCAGTTTTGTGTGTGAAATCAGGGAGCTGACCCTAATTTGCACACCCACCTTTTTCAATTACAGCCCTGGCATCCTTAAAGGAAGCCATATTCATCGGAGGTTTGTCAATAGCAACTTCAGTCGACGCCAGAGTCTGGGGGACCTCTTCAAAGTTCTGACAAGGGGTTTCGATGAACTCCCCATCCATCTCCATATAGCGAAAGGAATTTAGATGACTCACCATGTACTCCTCTTCGCCTCGTACCGTGACGATCTTCCCCTTTATTGGGTATTTCAACATTTGATGGAGCGTGGAAGTCACTGCCTCAGCCTTATGAATCCAAGGGCGACCCAGCAGGCAAGAATATGATGGTCAGATATCCATCACGTAGAAAGTAGATGCAAAAGTATGAGAGTCAACTTTAACAGGGACGTCCACCTCCCCATGCACCATCCTTTTTGACCCGTCGAAAGCCCTGACCACAATATTACTCAGCTTCAGAACCAAACCTTCACAGCCCAGACGGTCTAACGCTTTCTTTGGCAAAACATTCAATGAGGACCCAATATCCACCAGTACATGGGCCAAAGTAGTACCCCTGCACTCGATCGAGACGTGCAGAGCATCATTATGATTTCTTCCTTTAGTAGTCAGATCCGCGTCTAAGAAACCCAACCCGTTGTCGGCAGTTAAACTAGCTACGCAGTCTTTGAATTGATCGGCAGGAGTTTCCAGCGGCACATGCACAGTTTTGAGGAAAGCAATTAAAGCCTTTGCATGGGCTTCCGAACATAATAACAAGGACAACATGGATATTTTTGACGGGGTCTGCCCCAGTTGCTCAACTACGTTGTAGTCGCTCTTCTTGATAATCTTCAGAATTTCCTCTATCTCCTGCTTAAAGGTTTCTACAATGATCTTCTTAGGCGCCTCCGTCCGGGTAGGCTCACCTGTGATTGCTTTGCCCCGAGTACCAGATGGCTCGGCAACAGGGGTGATAATGGGGATAGGAACTGGGACAGTAGCTGATGTACTAGAAAATGGAATGACAACAGGTTTGTGAACAGTCGGAGGGGAAATCTCAGGAGAGAAGAGTCTTCCACTTCTGGTGACCTTGCTAGCCCCGAAAATATTGCTGACATCAACATCAGCTTCTTCAATCTTTAAGTCTTGCTTAACTCCATGGTAATACACATCGTCCCTATAGTGCCAATGGACAACCTTATCCGAAGTGTATGGGATAGGACCAGGGATAGTAATGATTAACGGAGCGATTCTTAGAACACGTGTAATCCTAACAGGCTTTCTTAAGGAAGCCTTGGAAGGATTGGCGGAAATGGTTATGATGGCAACATCTTGAATTGGAACCAACGAAATCATAGTCTTCTTGAACATGATCTCTTTGTTATCCATCAGGTGTTGAACACCTGATTTCAAAAAGTGGTAACCAACAGGCAGAATTGAACACAAGTGGCAACCTTCGCCACATCCCGGAAGTAAACCGACCAACAATAGATTCTTCTTAACTATCATCAAAGGAGTATAAATTTATTCCATGAAGGTCACAAATAAATCATCGTCCACAACATTTACTCCATGACCCTGTTTAGGCATAGGAGCAGTTATGACGTTGGGCTTCTCCGGAGCGTCAAACTCAATCTCTTTGGCTTCGATCAAATCTTGCACCTTATTCTTCAAGGCCCAACAATTGTTTGTATCATGGCCTGAGCCATCAGAATGATAGGCGCAACGGGCATTCGGGTTATACAATAGAGAGGTGGTGTTGGGATTCTTCGGGGCTTCCCTCAGAGTTACCAGGTTGGTCTTCAATAATTGTGGTAGAATTTGAGACAAAGTCATATTGAGCCGAGTGAACTGTCTTTGTGGTCTTTCCATCCTTTGTTGATTGTTGTGTTGTGGAGCAACTGTGGGTCTTGATATTACTACCGCATTTACTGCTTGACGGTGTTCAGGTCTGCTTTGGCCCCTCGGGCCATAAACTGCACTAGCTTCTTTCTTACCGGTGAAAGGCTTCTTTACTGCACTTGACGACGTATCCTTTTGTATCTTACCACTTCTGATACCAGCTTCTACTCTCTCCCCAGTCAAAATCAATTCAGTAAACCCAGATGACGAACTACCGATCAGATGATTGAAAAATGGACCGAACAATGTCCCTAGAAACATGTCAACCAACTCCCTGTCAGACAAATGGGGGTTGGACTCTTCCATCCAAATCTCTCCACTTCTGAGCATAGTCCTTAAAACCTTCACTTGCACCCATAGACATACCCTGAAGTTGTGTACGAGTGGGAGCAAGGTCGGTATTATACTGATACTGCTTGTAGAAAGTAGCAACAAGGTCCTCCCAGTTTCGGACATTAGCCCCTTCCAATTGATAAAACCATTCAAGCTGAGTCCCTGACAGACTATCTTGAAAGAAATGCACCCACAAATTTCTATCAGCAGTGTAAGGTTGGATTTTTCTGACGTACGAGCGGAGATGAAGTTTTGGACAGGATACTCCATCGTACTTGGTGAAAACCGGAGCTTTGAACTTATGAGGAATTACCACCCCAGATGCCAGTCCCAAATCTTCAAAATCCAAATCGGGGATCTTCTGAATCTCCATAGCGCTCAGACGGTATTCAAGTTGTTTGTACCTATCCTCAGCAGGAGGATACTGTTCCTCATCATAATCTGTATCATTATCAGAAACTACAGGACTGGGGCCCTTTTCTTCCTCTTGGTCTTCCCCTCCCTTGGATGAAAAGGACAGATCAGCTTGTTGTTTCAACCTATCTCCAAACCTTTTTCCCATGCTCAGAAGAACGACCTTCTTCTTCTTTTTCTTCTTCTCTTTCTATTTCAGAATGAGAGCTTTCAAGTCCTCTTGTCCTTTAGCCAAGCTTAAGAACATCTCTTGGAATTGGGCATTCTGTATCTGAAGATCTTTGATTGCTTGATCGGAAGACATTTCTGCTGAAATAACCAGCGAAGAAGATGAGAAACCTGTAATGGTGTGCATGATAATGGGATGCGTATGTAATGATTTCAAAAAATTTGGGAGATTTAAATTTGCAAACCAAGAAATAAACAAACTTTATTAGATTAACTTGTAAAAAGGTTCAACAATGCCTTTTAAGGCATTTACAAAAAAGTAAATGAAAAACAAATCTAAACTAGAAAAAGAAAAATCAGAAATCCCATGGATGCTTCCCCTTCGTGCTGACGTAGTCATTGATCGTTCTTTCATTCTCAAGTTGCTTCGTGAGCTTCAGGATCTTCCTTTCTTGCTCATGATACTTGTCTCGGTAGGTATCCCTCTCCTCTTTCAGCTGAATCCAGGATCTCTTCAATGCTCCAAGATCAGTGGGCATGTAGGGATAAAGGACTATATAACGAATTCCCTCTTCATTGGTGGGCTCTATAATCATTGGCAAAACAGCTTCATAAGGCATCCCAAGCTTCTGGGCTCGAGCTCGGACCCACTGGAGATAAGGCTGCATAGGGAGGGAAGTCCTTGGTCCTAGATCTTGAGGGTCAGATCTGTTCACCATGCCCTAAGCTCGTATAAACCTCTGGCGGTGCTCATCAACGTCCTCCTTGTAATCAAATGAAATATCTGTAAGAAGTAGCTCATGAGGACCGTCTCTCCGAGCACGACCGAATTGTCGCAAAGCTAAACAAGGATTATAGGTTATTCCCCCTCTGATTCCAAGCAATGGGACATTAGGGTATCCCCCATATCGATCAATGACAGCAGTGCTTTCCATAGCCTTAGAACTCTAAAGAATGTCTGTATGTGCAAGGGACATTATCCTGTAAGACCACCCTACAGCTTCCTCATTCTTCAATACAGACTTGGGGAGGTGCGAAATAAACCACCTCGCCAGCAGCGGCATGCAACACATGAGAGTCCCTCTTCTTCGCACAGTACGAGTATAAAGGGTTGTGGTTTCACCCAGAAGAGTAGGTACATGATTGCGAGACAGGAAGATCTTAATCGCATTCACATCTATGAAGGAATCTGGATTCAGGAAAAGAACCAAACCGTCTTCAAAATCCTGAAAATCCAAGTTATCCCAGAATAATTGAGCTTGATCTATCAGAAACCTGGCTAAGAAACCTTCAACCCCACTTTGTATTTCCCAATTAGATACTACATCAACCCGTTTCAAATGTAGAGCTGAAGCAATGCCTTCTGGTCTAGGAGTCTCTTCCAAACCTGTGAAGGGAATCTACTCAAGGATGGATATGCCCAATAAATGAGAAAACTCTTCCATAGTGGGAACTAGCTGATAATCCGGGAAAGTGAAGCAATGATGCACCGGATCGAAGAACTGGAAAAGCACACTCATCATATGCTCATCAAACTTTGAGGTGACCAAGCTAAGAAGCTGACCATGTCTTCTAATGAATGAAGAAGTATTAGAAACTTTTGAGGCTAATTCTTTGAGTTGAGCAGGTATTTGCACAAAGTTAACTCGAATGGTGTTTCTGCGTATGGAAGCCATAATATGCAAAACAGAACAAAGATAAATCCCCTCGGTCTTCAAAATGGTTAGTATAATGAAGTATGCATGCTATGTTATAATGCATGATGTCATGATAAAAACAAACAACAGGTATAGCAGATAACAGACATGGTAAAGGCAAACAAGTCATGCAAGAACCCTTAAGTTTCAGGCTTGCATGGGGTCTAGGTACTACCCTTTTGAAATTCAGTTGGTTTCAACCTGTCCTAATAATAGTAACCGGGTTCTAGAGGTTCTCAATATCACTGACCATCCTCCATCGGTCATGGTTTCATCTCACGCAATCTTTTCTTGCGGCCGGAACTATCTCGAGAGTATGATCTCAATGAGTGTAGTATCGAGTATCAACCCGTTCTCAGCTTTACACCGAGGCCGGCTATCTCACTACTTCCTAATGGCCAAGTTGGTCAATTATAGGTTCTAAGGTCAGTTGATGCTTAACGACACACATAACAGCCCCGTATTCTCCTCGTTTCTCCACAAGGGATACCGGTACCAACCAATGTACCACATCAATGTAGCTACTACTTCAACTGTATCGGTCTATGCTGTACAGTTCCCTCACAATTTATTGCTACTTACCTAAAAGGTGTCCCCCAGATCCGGGTTAGGATCTATAGTAACTCCCGATATAACACCCTCAAAAGTAAAGCAAACAAATCAAACAAGAGAAGCAATTCATGATGAACTAGATCCTAAGGTATACCCCACTTATTTCATCCACAGCAGAGTCGCCAGTTCTGTGATACAATGGCAGAACCAGACTATTTTGAAAAATGCTGGTTTGTGTTTTGCGTTTGTGTTTGCAAAATGTCGCAGTAAGCAAGAGTCGCCATCGACTTTTATTTTATCCAACTGGAAAGGAAAAAAGCACAGAAAAATTCCTTTTTCGAGATTTTAAGTACGGGGGGTAGATTATAGAAAGGGAAGGTATTAGCACCCTTTCTATCCGTAGTTTTCTACGGGCTCTTAGGTACTTGCTCATCATTTTAAAAATTGTTTCCGTGTTTGTGTGTTTTGAAAAGTTTTTGTTTTACTTCGTTTTAACCCTTGCTTCTGTCTTCAAGAGTGTTACGAAGTGTTTTTGAAAACTTTGTTTGAAAATAGTGTAAGTGCGGAAGAGTTTGATTTTGAGCAAGTACCTACTAGCATCTACCTACTCAAAAAAAGAATGTTTCTGTTCTTGTTTCCTTTAGACAATGCTATCCTACTTATTTGAGAAATAGGAAGCACCGTCGCTGGAGTTGTAAGGGTCAATTCGAAAGGGATGTACTATCACTAAAGCAATGTTAGGACGTCTTAGTAATAACTCTAGTGTCTTAAGATCATATTCGAGGCAACATTTCTGAGGCAACATTTCCGAACGGGACATTTTATCTTTGTTTAGACAAGAGGGTAACCACTAAGACACCCTATACTTAATGATCATTTACCGAAGGAAACCGAAGTGAGAGTTTACCCTAGGAGTGCGCATGTGCGACTGATTTGATTTCAGTTATTATCTTTGCGCATTTAGGGTTTGCTAACCATTTTAAAATTAACATACAGTCTTGTCATGCAATCCTATTATCATACATCTAACAGTTAATATTTGAGAAAATTAAAATGCGAGAAATAAAACTACGCTATTACAAGGGTTCGGGGAGGGGGATTAATTACATAGCCAAAAACCCGTAAAACGATAAATAAAAGAAAAATCCTAATTAAACTATTACATACCATGAGCAGTTACATTAATATCGTAAAAAATAATAAATGCGCGCGATGAATCGAGAACAAGAAAAAATTAGGGTTTTGACCCCGTCTAAACCTAATTGAAAGAAAAATCATTTTTTTGTTGTTTTTGATTATTTTGAGAAAATATGGTTTTAATTGAATAAATACAAACCTAATTACTAATTAATTTTAAATTATTTACAAAAAGGTTAGAATTACCCTAGAATTTAATTAAACTAATATTCAATTAATTTTGACAAAACAAATAAAAACCTAAATTCTAATTTGATGAAATTGATTTTATGATTTTATATAAAAAAAGAATTTAATTTGTGTTAGGAAATATTTAAACAAAATAAATAACTAAAAGAAAAATATAAAAGAAAAAGAGATGGGCCTGGTTTAGTAGCAATGGAGGGGGTGTCAATTGCAAATCCAAGCCCAAATGCGCCTGACCCATGTTTGACTTTTCAGATCTCATGCATTGGCTTGAATCACGCCCATGATAGGCCCTCATGTGATAGGCGTTGGATCTGGCATGATGGAGATCTGGTGGTTGAAGGATGATGGCGTATGGTGGTCTTCTTGTATGCACATGTGCCTGATTATGCAAGAAACGAAATCATGAAATAATATGGGGGACCTGGGGATTGAACCCAGGACCTTTGGCTTTTCCAAGCGCCTGATGACCAACTGAGCTAGCGTTCTTTTGTGTGTATGGAACAACAAATAAACATTATATTGGAAAAACAAATTAACATATGCCAAACGCGCGAATTTTTGAATAGGCAAATCAGGGAGTGCCACACCACCTTTCTTCTTCCTCCCTCCGTTGGCAAAAGTCCAGACTTTTACCTACAGTTTTCTGGGCGTAGGTACAACCCAGTGATCCTCCAAAATCCTATGCACGCATGATAAATCAATACCAGTGGTACCAATCAACTCATTGCAACCTCACGAGCATCATGGTACCACTCTCCATGGCTAATTGTTTCTGCAAGCAAAACCCCTAAAAACGAAACCTAAACCCTAATCATGGCAAATTTCTGTATGGTTGACAAAAATGAAATTAATTATTATCATTAGCTTGCAAATGTTTCAAGGATGCAGAATATATAAACAAGTCATGCTAAGAGTGCCGGGATTATGATATACAATTTCAAAAAATCATGGAGGTCGTGGGATACTTACAGCGCGTATATGGGCACGAAAATGCTTGCTAATGATTAGGATAAAGTCCTTAGATGTCCAACAAGCGAATGGTGTGCTTGGAATGGCTTGAAGAAGCCTGGAAATTGGAATTTGATTTACCACTTTTGTTGAGTTTTTGCAAGTTTTCTTTCTGTTTCTCACGCCTCCAATCTTCTTGCTTTTGGTCTGCCAATGTTCTATATGTACCCAAGAATGAATTAGGTTACAAACTTGCTTCAAATCTTTCTCAATTAAGATGATTGAATCATGATTTGATTCTTATGTAAATCTTTCCAAATCAAGCCAAATCCAATATTTTTGTGTCCAAATGAAGCTTGCATAATTTGATTCTCCTTCCAGCTGTATAAGAGACCCAAACATGCACAAAGTCTCAAGCTTTGATTAGTTTTGATACTTTTCATGATTTTATTTTGATTTTATTTGATTTAATTGAAATAAAATTCAAATAAATGACAAAAATAAAATAAAGACAATTGGGAGAGATCATGGGTCGTGGATCATGTTACAAACTCAATTCAAACACAAAAAGTTGGGCCCATTTGACAAAAATTGCAATTTTGGCCACATTTGACTTTTGGCAATTTTGCAAAAAAGGTCAACTTTTCCAATGCATAACTCCTTCAATTTTGACCCTAGAGATATGTTCTTGGACTTTTTAGAAATCTTAGGATGTCCTCTAAGCAACCCTTTTGGTCTCATCTAAATTGAGTCTTCCTTGTTCATGTATGAAGCTTTGACAAAAAAGGTGTTTTTGTTGACTTTTCAAAATGACCTATAATGTCCAAATTTGTATCTTCTTGTGAGTACATATTTTGAACTTGGGAGATGAAGATGAATTGTAGATAATTGCATCCTATTCAAAATGAGCTTTGGGTGGGTCATTTTTGATAAAGTATGAGAAAGTTATGCTTGGTCAAAGTTGAGTTGACTTTTCCCACAAAACCCTAATTTAGCAACTTTTGGGTTTTGATGAATTGTGAGCAATCCTTGAGGAATAATGATCAAACCTTGATCAAATGATGAATAATACTTCAAAATGAGGATGTTGACCAAAAATCTTGAAGTTTGACTGTATGTGACACAGTTGACTTTTGCCCTAGCACAGTCGATTTTCAGGCCTTTGGGCAATTGACTGAGCAAATTTTCTCTTCAAGGCTTGAAACTTTACATGGATGATCTTGAGAACATATTAGGACAATAGTGAGAATTTGGGACCCTTTTGATTCAAACATCTTGATGCAAACTAAAACCCTAATTTGAGGTAGACTATCTTAGGAGAGAATTTGTCTGGTCAACTCTTGGACTTCCTTGAGCAATTTGAGGATCTCACTTGAAATGTGTTGAGAAATATGGGAGGGAAAATTTTGGGGTACAACATCTAGTATCTTCAAACTCTTAGAGAGATTCTTCGAATCTCGACGTGATTGCCCTAGATTGATTGTACTTGGCACAATAAAGTCTTCAAATTTTGTCCCAAGAGGGTAAACAAATTGGGAAAGCATTAACTGGGAGAAGCAACATGTCCGTGCTTAAGGTCTTCAGGTGACATGCCCCTGGATATTTTTTCTTGAAATGATTCGCCAATTACTCAACATAGTTTCAGGCCTTAAAAGAATAAACTCATTGCCAGTGCTTATATGTGAGCTTCCTTGATATCAAACAAATGTTTTGCAGTTTAGAAAAAGTTTATTATGAGAATGAAAATTCTAATGCAATAGTTATGTAAGTCTTGAAGATTTTGAAAAGATATCGCACAAATTTTACGAGTTAGAGCATCGTTTATTTTTGTATAGCAAAAGAATATGGTACCAACATGATTATTTAGCAAACATTCATAGGAGTCACGAACACTATCTCATTGAAGTATGCTTTCAAAATAACCTTGCTTCAATTAGGACTTTTGAAGGTTGTAACGTGGCCCGGTTCATGGTTTTTAGAAAAAATATTTTTAAGGCTCAAAATTTATAGGTGCCCACCCATTCTTCGTGATGTTCTCCAACCCCATGTTCAGTTAATTCAACATGAATGTTCATCTCTCAAATAGGTTGTGTGACGGTTAAGGAAACGACGAGGCTTTCAGAGTAGCAACAACCTTTATCTCTTCGTGTTTGTAGTCACCAATTTGTTCTTTGCTGAGGACTTTTCTTGGTAGTCCTTTCTTTGCAATTTTATTTTCCCTAACTTTTGCCTGGAATAATTCTTTTGCTTTGATAGTCCAGGGATGCCCTAATTTTTGCCTAAGTCTCTAGTTTTCATGTTTTCGACTTAGCGGGCTTTCTCTTTTCTTGATTTTTTGAACAAAATATGTGACATTAGCTTGTCTTTACTTGTTGAGAGAATTATGACTGCCTCATTTCTTTATGAATGAGGGATAACATTGTGGTTCCACATCTTCTGGATTCATTATACATGAAGGATAGCCCTCGCAAATTTATCTTTGGAAATATCTTCCTTATGAATTTTGAACACTCAATCAGATTAACTGAAAACTACCCTGCCCCAGGTTAAAATTTGAGGGTCTTTTCGTATAGAAAAGAAACTCCTACTTCAAGGCTCAAAAGGGGTTAACAAGGGATTATCATCCTTATATCTCCGGTGTTTAGGGATTTGAAACAATGCCTGTACATTGTCAGCAAGATTTTATTCAAAAAGCATACAACCAGAGATTTTGTGTTTTTCAGATCATCATCCTCCCTTCAATCTCTGCTTAGGCAAGAGAATGGGCAACAAGTTGGTATCATAACGCAAAAAGCAATTTAAAATTTGAAAACAAATACGAGTGAAACGAATTAATTTCTTCAAGACAAACATACTCATTGTATTAAGATAATCATTCAAATGCAAACAAGTTCTTACATGCAAATAGTGCAATGATAAACAAGAAAAATTACAAATGAGCAAGCAAGAAAAATTCTAATTAAACTGAGAAGACTCTCTTCTTTAAACTCCGAGGTATCCTTCAATCATGTTTATTATTTGGCAAAGATTTCACTTGAACCTCAATACTAATATCCTTAAATGACAAGATACCATTTCTGACCAACTTCTGAACCTCAATCTTCAAAGCAAAGCAACCCTCTAAGTCATGCCCAGGAGCACCTTGATGAAAGGCACAAGTCAAATCAGCTTTATAGTACCAATGCATCTTCTCAGGAACCTTCAGTGGAGGTTGGGTCTGAACCAAATTCCTCTGCATCTGGATAGGAAATAACTTCGTATAGGTTGTTGGAATTGGATCAAGCTGAGATTTCCTATGATTAGGAACTTGCTGATTCTGTTGATGAACTGAAGTTGCAGAAGGTAAATTGAATGCAGGGATGATAGGAGGAACATGGTGATTTTGGCGATGATTATTTGTTCGTCTGGCTCTCTTCTTAGAAAAGTTATTATTAAACTTCGTCACACCACTAGCTGAGCCACCATCTTCATATAAACATCCCTTTCAGACATCTTCTTCTAGACGCACTACCATATTCACCTTGTCAGGAAAGTCATTAGGTGCATTAACCACCACCTTCTCATGAAATAATGATTTTAGAGTTTCAGTGAAGACTTTTACCATCGCTTCTTCCTTCCTAGAAGGATTGACTTGGGCGGCAACCAAAATTTCAACCAAAACAGTTAAGTGAACCATACTAGCTTTCAAATTAGTTAACTCTCTGCGGAGTTCAGAAACCTCTTGCTTGATATTCTCCATTATTCTCTTAGCGCGAGTGTTGTACTGGTGAGACCAAAGGAAAAATTAAGACTTGGAAATGACTTTTGAAAGTGAAACAAAAAAAAAGTATAATGATGTATGATATGCAAAAGAGAGTTTTTATTTTACTTTCAAGGAACTCAAGATATTAAGTTGTAAACATCAAAGTATGAAGATAAAATATGAATTTTAAATTGGATCAAAGCGTTAATCAAGTTATCATCAAGATCAATCATCCATTTTGGTGGATTAGGGTTCTCACCCCATCAACACCCAAATCCATTGAGCTTGACGAAACTTGTGATGTTTACAAAGAAAGACTTCCAAATTCCTTGAAAATAGAGTGAAAAGGGTTTTATGGATGCATGAAGGCATGGATATGCAACAACCACAAGCAAGGTCATAAACAAAGTCGAAAGGTTCAACGTCACGAGCATGGAGTCAAAGGTAAAGACCATCCCCAAGGTATGTACTAAAGGTTTAATCACACCTGTAAAATAAGGTTCTAAAAGTTCTCAGAGTCTACATTCCTCCTTCGGATATTACCAACATCCTGATTACTCGGTAATTAGAAATATTCTCAAGAGAAACTCGTCTAAGTGCAGCATCGCGTGACAACTACTTCCGAATTACTCCGTTATAGTCTCCGCACTACACCTAAGAGGCCAAGATGGGTTAGGGCTCTACGGTTCTCAGCTTCTCTGGCTCCCAGGTCGAAAGAAATAATATCTTTCCAATTACTCGGTAAACAAATACTACGTTCAAAGGGGCTTCCACTGATTGGGGGATTTCATGTCTCCTTCTTCGGGATTACTCCCTCAAAGTTAACATGACTATATCGCCCGTCCTATTCCTAAGTGTAACTTAGTCCGGGTATAGGACTCGTCCTTTGTAAATATCATTAACACCCAAATAACCACAATATATCACATATAATCAAACAAACAAGTAATAATAAATAAAAAACAGATATGACAAATTAGGCTTAACCCACTTAGGGATGGACCAACAAGAGGTCAATTTGTCCCCAACAGAGTCACCAATTCTGTAGCGGTGAAAATCAGAGATCAAGCTGTGATACGGTGGCCAGAACCGGGACGTGGTTTCCCTATTTCGTTAAGGAAATTTTGCTGGTTTGCATTTTGCGTTTGTGTTTGCAAAATGTCGCGCTAAGCAAGAGTCGCCATCGTCTTTTATTTTATCCAACAAGGAAAGGAAAAAAGCATAGAAAAATTCCTTTTTCGAGATATTTCTGAGTATGGGGGTAGATTTATAGAACGGGAAGGTATTAGCATCCTTTCTATCTGTAGTTATCTACGGGCTCTTAGGTACTTGCTCATCATTTTCAAAATTATTTTCTTTGTGTTTGTGGGTTTTAAAAAGTTTTATTTTAACTTCGATTTAACTCTTGCTTCTGTCTTCAAGAGTGTAATGAAGTGTTTTTTTTTGAAAAAGACTTATTTGTAAAGGAGTGTAAGCGTGAAAGAAAAGTTTGTTTTGGATGAGCAAGTATCTAAGAACTAATCTACCTACTCGAAAAAAAATCGTTCTATGCTTATTTCCTTTAGACAATGCTATCCCACTATTAGTGAGTAGGTAGCACCGTCGTTGGAGTTTGAGAGTCAATTCAAAAGGGACGTACGGTCACTAAAGCAATGTTAGGACGTCTTAGTAGTAACCCTAATGTCTTAGATCAATTAATCGAGGCAACAATATCCGAGGCAACCTTTCCGAGGCAACTATGATCTTTGGATAAAAGGACGACCACTAAAACGTCCTATACTCAATGACCATTTACCGAAGGCAACCAAGTGGGAGTGTACCCTAGGAGTGCGCATGTGCGAGTGATTCAGTTTCAGATTATTTTATCTTTGCACATTTAGGGTGATCTAACTGTTTTAGATTTAGACATACATTCTTGTCATGCAAACCCTATTATCAAACATCTAACAGTTAAATATTTGCAGAAATTAAAGTGCGGAATTTTAAACTAAGCTATTACAAGGCTTCGGGTATTTACATAGCCAAAAACAAACCCTTTGAAATTTAAAAGCGGTAAAAATAAATAAATGTCCTAATTAAATTATTATAAACCGGGAGAAGATACAATAATTGGATAAAAGAATAAAGCGCGCGATGAAAAATTAAATCGACGAGAAATTAGGGTTTTGACCCTTCTATCCTAGTTAAAAAAAAGAAAATGCTTTTGTTGTTTTTTAATATTTTTTAAGAAAAAAAATTAAGTCTTAAAATTAAATACTAAATTAATTGGGTATTAAATAAATTAATGAATAATAATTAAATGACATATTTTTGGGTTTTTTATTATTTTAGGAAAGAAATAAAATAGTTAAGTTAGTAATAAAAACCTATTGATTCTAATTGATTTTAATTATTTACAAAAGGAAATTAAAATTGTCTAATTAATCGAACCTAATTAATTAATTTATTGATGAAAAATAATATTCTAATTTTATTTGGACATAAAAATATTTTTGGTGATTTTTTGATAAAAAAGAAAATTAATTATTGGTTAGTAATTAAATAAATAGAAAATAAATTAAGTAGAATAAAAAAATATAAAAGGATATTGATGGACCTGATTAAAGGGGGTGCCAATAGCAGGAATTTGGGCCCATTAGTGATGATCCGTTTTGACTTTTTTGGATCCAGTACGTAGGCGTTTGAGTTGGCCTATGGTGCACCCTCAGTGGTGGCCATCAGATTTGGCCATCTGGCCATCTGGCACGCTTGATGATGATGGCATATGGTGGTCTCCTGGCTCATGCGCGCATTCGATCTCCTGAAAGAAAATAAGAAAATGGAAAATGCTGGAGGCAGGGATCGAACCCCTGACCTCTAGCCTCTAACGCCTTAAGTACTCACGTGGCCACCACTGCGCAACTTGGTTTTGATTGTTATCATATTACAAAATAATAATAATATAAGAAAATGAATGTTAGTGGAAAACAAAAGAAAAAAAGTGTCCTGGAATTTGAATGGGCCAGTAGGGGAGTGACAACTCATCGTCCCGTTCATCTCTCAGTGGTTAAAAGTCTCAGACTTTTACCTACGGACATTTTATCCGTCGCTACAGGCAAGGCTCCTTCCAAAATCCTCTACAAGCCATGGAAATAATATCTAAAGCAATGGTTGTGTCCCTCTCATCCTTCTGATCACAACCGTACCATTTACAGAGGCCAATTATCCCTGCAATCAAAAGCCCTAAAACTAAACTCGAAAACCTAGCAATGGTGATTAACGCTACAGACCATATAAACGCAATTGAATGATACAGAAAGTTTGAAAATTCTCCATAGATCAAGAATGTATAATTAATTTAACCTAACAATGCTTAAAACATGAGATTCGAATTCAAGAACAAGGGTGTATCGTGAACGACTTACATAGTGATTAGGGACTGGAATGGACAGGTTCTTGATGGCTTTAGCTTCTAGAGAGTCACAGGAAGCGATTGGGATAAGTAACAAGCCTTTAGGAAGCCTCTAAGTGGGATTTCGTTCTCACTTTTTACTTGATTTTTCAGATTTTGTTCACCTTCTCACGCCTGTTTCTCACCTGCTTTTAGGTCTGGCCTCATTCCTTATGTATGAGTGAAGGCATTAGGGTTGATAATTGCATCCAAATCCTTCTCCATCAATGATTTTGGATTTTATTTGATTCACTCTTTAAAACCTTTCCAAACATGGCTCTTTTCAATCTTTTTGTCCACTCTATGCATTTACACGAATTTGAATGATGCTAGCTGTGTAACAAGACCTGCTTCAGTTGAACTCTAGTATGGCAATGTGGAGGTTTTTAATGAGGCCTGATATGCTTGGGAGCTTGCTTGAACTTCTTTTGACCTTCCCCAATGCTTAGTTGGCTTTGAGTTTGCTTGAATAAGCCTGTAGAAGTCAACCTGCACAAGCAGAATTTAAAAATGGTGAAGCTTGTAAATGGAGTTACAGTCACTGGCCAATGGTTGGGATAGCTTAGGTGGGTTGTATGGAGTGTATTGGAAGAGGTTTGGGATAAAACGCACGAGTGATTTGTGAGATGGAGGTGTAACTGCAGAAGCTGCCCTGTTTTGCAAGAAGATGGTGTTTTGGTGTTTTGGAAGGCTTGGGAAGTGGATAGCTCATGTTTATGGCTCAAGGAAATATTCAAAACTTGTTTTCCCTGAGTTTATGGAGTTTGTTTGCTGTAAAATAAAAGGTTCAAGGCTCAAGAGGAACAACTTGACATAAAGCCAACTTTATGAAAATGGCAATGTTCACTTTTTGCCAAAAATGGATTAAACCCTTGTGTAATCTTCCATAGATCAGAACAATGCATTAAACCATTTAGTTTGCATTCAATTTTTGAGTGTGGAAGGGTTTAGATACCTGTAAACAAGTACAAATGAAGCTGGACAGGAATTGCAACTTGTAGCATAGTGAAAAATGCTATGGACCAAAATGATTTTTTTTCCAAATTCAAACCTTTGATTCTCCCTAACCACAAATGATTTCGGAGAGTTATTGGACATTTTGGAAAGCTTGTAACATTCTCTACAATCCATATTTGAAATGCAATTTGATATTCCAAGTGGAACTATGTGAAAAATTTCCATGAAGATAAGTCAAAATCCTGCCTAAACTAAGGCAATTTTTCACTATGTTAGAAAGTTTTTGGACCCTTGTTCATAAAATCATAACTTGATATCCAATCATCTTTTTGGAAAACTTTGTGAATCAAAGTTGTATATATTATGGAGGACTACAACTTTCATGTTGGAAGTTTTGTTTGAATCCAATTGCATCATGGTGAAAATGTTGGGCAAAGTTGGGAAAAAATAAGAAAATTTCATAACTTAGAAAAATTCTAAGTTATGAAAATTTTCAATCTTAAACCCTAATTTTCAAAATTAGGTTTCTTGATGAACAAGTATCATGTTTTGACACATCTTGATTAAAAGTGATCCTTGGCACTTGATTTTGACCAAAAAGTCAAAGTTTGACTTTTCAGTGTAAAGTGGATTTTTGATCCGTTGACTGGAAAATTCATCTATCAATCTAATGCGTTTGAGATCTTTTGAACCTTGTAATTAGTTCAATATGATGCCATTGAGTTCTTGAATCCATGCTTGAACCCAATTTTCCATTGGCTAGGTTAAAAATCAGAAATTGCCCTTGTGCAGTCAAAACCCTAAAAATGACAATTTTGCCCTTTTGAAGATTTGATCAAATTTCTTGAGGAGTTGTGGTCCAAACTTGATAAAATGGTTCATATGAGCCTATAATGTTGATATGGATAAAAAATTATGAAGTTTGACTGTAAATTGGCCACAATTGACTTTTTCCCTAATACAGTTGATTTCTAGGTCAACTGTCCCATTGACTGGGCACAAATTTGATTCAAAGCTTGAAACTTGGTAGGGGAAATATTATAAGTCCAACATGAAGTATGAAAGTCTCTTTGAGCATTGGAAGTCCAAAAATCCCTGTGCAAATTCAAACCTTAATTTCAGGCCAACAGTGCAGGGAGATGTCTTGGGCAGAGCAATCCCTAATTCTGTCTGGAGTCCAAAGAGTTTTGTGAGGGGAAATCTTGGTAAAATGAGAGGGCAAATTTTGGGGTATAACAGCTGTCCCTGTTCAATCTTCTTGAACCTGAAGAGTTAGATTGGCGAGTTTTCCTTTCGTGACTCGAAGGTAAAAGATGATTGGACACTAGAGTGCCCGTAAATTTACACTCGTCAAAATGTAGTTGAGGGAATGGGCTTAAAGATTCCATTTGGAGATGATTGAATTTTGTTGGAGATGGGCTTAAAGATGCCATCCAAGGATGTTTGTTGAAAATCAGGAGAATAAACATCAGAATGGTATCCGTATCTGGAATGCATCTGAGTTGTATCTGGAGATTGGATCTGTATGAACAATGGAATGGCGTCCGTGTCTAGAGTGTATCCGAGATGTAACTGTATTTGATTTTTTGAATGAATAACAGAATGGCTACCGTGTCTGAAGCGTATCTGGACTGTATCTGAAATCTGAAATATGAATAAGCGACAGAAAGACATCTGTGTCTGGAGCATCTCTGGGCTGGGGAATATGTTTGAATGAGTGACAAAATGGCTACCGTGTCTGGAGTGTATCTGGAATGTATTTGAAGTTGAGATCTATATGAGTAGCAGAATGACTTCCTTGTCTGGAGTGTATCTGTACTGTAACTAGGATCTGAATAAGTGACATAATGACTTCCTTGTCTGGAGTGTATCTGAACTGGAAATTTATAGTTGAATCTGAATGAGAAATAGAATGGCTTCCGCGTCTGGAGCGTATCTAATCTGTATCTGATTGTTGAAGTCTGAATGAGTGACAGAATGGCTACCGTATCTGGTGCGTATCCGTACTGTATCTTGACTTTGAATTCTGAATGAGTAATAGAATGACCTTTGTGTCTGGGGTGTATCCATACTGTATCTGAATAAGAGATTTGAATGAGTAACAAAATGACTTTCGCGTCTGGAGTGTATCCGTACTGTATCTGAAATCTTTGAATATTTGTTAAAGGTAGCTTTTAATCTTATCCTGAAAAGGGTAAAATGTTAGATGAAACACAAAGTTATGTTGTATGACATGTATGATGCAATAAAATGTGTTTTATCAATGTTTATGATATATGAATGTAATATATGCACATGTAAGCTGATTAGCTGTCTTGCTGAGGAAAATAAATCCTTGATAGCTGGAGATAATAAAATCCTTGACTGCTGCTGGGGATTTCAAAGTCTTTGACTGCTGCGGATGAGAAATCTTTGGACCACTGTTGGGGATAGAAAACCCTTGGCGACTAGCGGGGATTAACAAGAACTTTGACAACTTCTACGGGGATGTGGGAATCCTTTACGACTTTCCTGGGGAACCTGCTTGGGGGAATCCAGAGATCTTTGACGACTGCAGCTGGGGAGTACATCAATGGGAATCCTTACTTGGCTGGGAAACAAGGAAACTCTGATGAATCTAATGGGGATTAGATGAAAGAAAAACCTTGATCTGTTGGAGAATAAGGGAAACTTTGATGGCTTCAGCGGTGAATAAGAATGAGGAACTTCAATCTTCTGGGGAACTGAAACCTTGGGGGCTTCACTGGAGAAGTAAGAATGAGAATCTTCGATCTGTAGGGGATTAAAAATTCTGACAAACTCGTGCTAGGGAATCATGAAGGCTCTGGCAACTTCACTGGGGAATCCAGACTGAGAATCTTCAATCTGTTAGGAGAAAATAAATCCCTGGGGACTTCAAATTGGGGAGTTAAGAATGAGAATCTTCATTCTATCGGGGAGTAAAAACTCTGTCGGGAGTAGCTATACTGCTGGAAAGTAAGCTATCCTGCCGGAGGGTAAGTTCAAGACTCTGGGGGGAAAGGTTTATTCCTGTTTGGAAAAAGTTCAGGAGTTTAGGTTGGTATGCCAATCTACTGGGGAATTATCCTTAGTTGAGGATAAAAGCTAACTGTCATCTGGCTGATTCTCAGATTTTAAGACAACTTGCTGGGGAATCTGGGGAAACTGGATGGTTTCTGCTGTAGATTGATAATTGGAAATTTGACTCCATTGGGGAAGAAGGTTTCGTCTTTACTGGGGATTTATGACCCAAAGCTTTACTCCACTGGGGATTGGGAGTTTGCAAACTTAACTCTGATGGGAATTTAAGGATTTGAAATGTGACTCCACTGGGGATTGGGAGTTTGAAGACTAGACTCTGGTGGGGAGGTTGAAATTTAATTCTGATAGGGATAATGTATTTCAAGATTGTAGTTCTGCTGGAGATCCAGATGATGTGCTACAGGGGATTTCTCTTGGAATAGCCTAAAGATGTTTTCCTATCCTTTCAACCTGTCAGTAATTATTCTTCCACATTTCGTTTATTTGTGAACAATGATTATATTCAAATGCATATGCTTATTAAATAAATCATTGGACGTTTTCAAATAAAACACAAGTGTAAAGAAAAAGAAAAGCCAAATAGTTTTCTGCACTTTGAAGTATTTTTGTATTAACTTTGTGTAAGTATTTTGTACAAAGGAGACAGACATCCTAGTAAGAGAATGTTGTCATAAAAATGAGAAAAATTTATACAAAGAAAGATAACTATGTGTAAAAATTCCATGGGGTTCCTATTCTGCTATAGCCTTCGTAACTCTGAATATCTTGTTCATTCGTTGCTTTGTCTGACGATGATTGGATTGATCAGAAGCCCGGAGTTTTTCTGGTGAAGAGATTATCCTTAAAGTGATCCAACGAGACATAGTCATACGCTTTAATTCCCTAACTTTTTCCTAGACCGCCCTTTCGGGTTTTCAGTCCACCGGGAAACCCTTTTTTGGCCAAGTCGCCCTTTCGGGTTTTCAACTTGCCGGATGTACAGTTTTTTTTGATTTTATCCCTAATTTTTGCCTGAATCGCCCTTTCGGGCTTTCGGTTCATCGGGATGCCCATTTTTGCCCAAGTCGCCCTTTCGGGTTTTCAACTTGTCGGGTCGTTTATGCGTAGTATCTTTTGACTATGTCTGTGTTTGCAGGGTGCGGAAGGTCATCACCGTCCATGGTGGTCAGGATCATTGCTCCACCAGAAAAGATGTTTTTGATCACAAATGGTCCTTCGTAAGTAGGAGTCCATTTTCCCCTGGGATCACTTTGCGGCAAGATGATCCGCTTGATTACAAGATCCCCGACTTGATATAACTGGCGTCTGACTTTCTTATTGAAAGCCTTGATCATTCGTTTTTGATACGCCTGACCATGGCAAACAGCAGTGAGTCACTTTTCGTCAATCAAGTTAAGCTGATCAAGCCAGGTCTGAATCCAATCATCTCCACTCAAACCAACATCCTTCATGATTCTCAAGGAGGGAATCTGAACCTCGATGGGTAAAACAGCTTCCATGCCGTATACCAAAGAATAAGGTGTTGCCCCGGTTGATGTTCGTGCCGTGGTATGGTATCCGTGCAGAGCAAACGGTAACATCGCATGCCAGTCTTTGTAGGTGACTGTCATCTTTTGAATGATCTTCTTGATATTTTTGTTCGCAGCTTCGACAACACCGTTCATCTTAGGCTGATAGGGAGATGAATTGTGATGTTGAATCTGGAACTGCTCGCACAAGGCAGTGATCATAGTGTTGTTCAGGTTTGTACCGTAATCAGTGATAATCCTGTCAGGGATACCATACCGGCAAATGAGGTTCTGCTTGATGAATCGAGCTACCATATTCTTTATAACGGAGGCGAAGGAAGCTGCTTCGACCCGCTTGGTAAAGTAATCAATGGCCACCAGGATGAAACAGTGTCCATTGGATGCTGTAGGCTTGATCTCTCTAATCATGTTGATTCCCCACATAGCGAACGACCAAGGAGCTGTTAAGACATTGAGAGGAACTGGAGGTATGTGTACCTTGTCAGCATAGATTTTGCATTTGTGACAAGTACGGGAATGTTGATGACAATCAGCTTCCATGGTAGACCAGTAATAGCCTGCCCGCAGAATCTTCTTAGCCATCGTATGTCCGCTCGAGTGGGTGCCAAATGTACCATTGTGCAGTTCAGCCATGATCTGCTCAGCTTCAACCTTGTCCACACAATGAAGCAGAATGCAATCATAATTGCGCTTGTATAGGATACCATTGCTTAGGAAGAACTTAGTTGAGAACCTCCTTAAGAACTTTTTGTCGTTGACTGAAGCTCCTTCAGGGTATTCTTGTGCTTCGAGATACCTTTCGACGTCATGAAACCACGGTCGGTCCACTACTTCTTCGGTATTAATCTCGTGACAATGAGCAGGTTCATCCATTCTCTCGATGGTGATTTGGGGAGCCTCATTATCCCAGTTAAGTTTAAACATGTAAGACATTGTAGCTAGAGCATCTGCTAGCTGGTTCTCTTCTCGCGGGAAATGCTCGAAGGTAATCTGCTCGAAATGTGGTAACAATGTCAGGACATGTTCTTTATAAGGGATGAGGTTTGGATGTTTAGTATCCCACTCTCCTTTGATTTGACTGATAACCAAAGCTGAGTCCCCAAATACAATAAATGATTTGATTCCCAAGTCAATAGCAGCCTTGAGACCAAAGATACAAGCTTCATACTCGGCCATGTTATTGGTGCAACTGAAGCAGAGTCTAGCAGTGAAAGGTGTATGGCAACCTTCTGGAGAAATAAGTACCACGCTGATACCATTTCTAAGTGCGTTGGAGGCACCATCAAAGTACAGGGTCCATCGGGATCCTTGTTCAGGTCCGTCATACAGACTGTTCTCTTTAATGTTGCTCAAAGTCATGATATCCTTGTCAGGGAAGTCGAATCTCATGGATTGGTAATCTTCGACAGCTTGATGGTCCAAATGATCGGCTAGCACACTCCCCTTTATAGCTTTTTGGGTTGTGTATTGTATATCATATTCGGTGAGGATCATCTGCCATCTAGCGATTCTCCCAGATAGAGTAGGTTTTTCGAAGATGTACTTGATCGGATCCATTTTAGAGATCAACAAAGTGGTATGTGTCAACATATACTTCCTAAGCCGGCGAGCAGCCCATACTAAAGCGCAACAAGTTTTCTCGAGCAGTGAGTAGCAGGTCTCACAGTCGGTAAACTTTTTGCTAAGGTAATAAATGGCATGCTCTTTTCGGCCAGACTCGTCATGTTGGCCCAATACGCACCCCATTGAATTCTCTAGGACAGTCATATACATGATTAACGACCTTCCTTCGACGGGTGGCATCAAGATAGGAGGTTCCAGCAAATACTCCTTGATTTTATCGAAAGCGACTTGACAATCATCATTCCATTTAACCACCTGATCTTTCTTCAACAACTTGAAGATTGGCTCACAGGTAGACGTTAGGTGAGAGATGAACCTTGCAATGTAGTTTAGGCGTCCCAACAAACCTCTGACCTCCTTCTCAGTGCGAGGGGAAGACATTTCTTGTATAGCTTTTACTTTGGCAGGATCAACCTTGATACCTTTGTTACTGACGATGAAACCCAAGAGTTTACCGGACCTGACTCCGAAAGTGCACTTGTTAGGGTTCAGTCTGAGCTTGTACTCCTTCAACCTGACAAACAGCTTTTGCAAATGGTCGAGGTGTTCTTCTTCCGTTTGTGAACGGGCTATCATGTCGTCTACGTAGACTTCAATCTCATGATGTATCATGTCATGAAACAAAGCTACCATGGCGCGTTGATAGGTTGCCCCGACATTCTTCAGTCCGAATGGCATCACTTTATAGTAGAAGGTACCCCACTGTGTAACAAAGGTAGTTTTCTCCATGTCTTCGGGGGCCATTTTGATCTGGTTGTACCCTGAAAATCCATCCATGAAAGAAAATACCTTATGTTGAGCTATATTGTCAACCAAGATGTCAATGTGCGGTAGTGGAAAGTCATCTTTAGGGCTAGCCCTGTTTAAGTCTCTGTATCCACGCACATTCTGACTTTGCTGTCCTTCTTAGGCACGGGCACAATGTTAGCAACCCATTATGGATAGGAAGTAACAGCAAGAAACCCATCGTTGAACTGCTTCATCACTTCGGCTTTGATATTTTCTGACATGTCGGGCCTCATTCGGAGGACTTTCTGTTTAATTGGTAGACAATCTTCTCTTGTAGGGAGACGGTGAACCACAATATCTGTATCGAGTCCCGGTATGTCTTCGTAGGACCAGGCGAAGATCTCAACATATTCATTCAACAGCTAAACTAAGCGCTCTTTGACACTTGGCTCCAAGTTGGCACCCACTTTAACTTCTTTTCTGTCTTCCTCTGTTCCCAAGTTGATAGTCTCTAACAACTCCTCGTGAGGTAGAATAGCCCTTTCTTCCTGTTGCAGCAGTCTATCCAATTCTCCAGGCATTTCACAGTCTTCGTCACCTTCGTATTCGGCATGATGGACCAGATCTTCAGAGTCACTAAAGGCCATAGCAGAATTGTTACCCACGGAATCCGGAATGGATGGGTACCTGCATTGGTGAGTGTGAGTGTGTGTAAGGAATAACAAATAAAATGTAAAAAGAAAGAAAATGAACACAAAAGTTTATATATGAAAACATCCATGATTCATTAAAAATGGCATATGAAGATGAAAGATCAAACCCTTACAAATGGACCGATGTACCTCGGGTAAGGCACATGGTTAAAAGTGTACGAATTGTTTAGGAATTATTACAAACCAACAGAAATGTTCCAAAGATAAATTACTGATTGATGAAAGTAATGGGAATAAAGTCCTTTGCCTCCCAATTGCTTAATCCTCCTTCAACAGTTGGAAAGATCCAGTCTTCAAAATTTCTCTCCTCTTCACCATCCTCCAAAGCATGAACTCTATGATGGGTAATATTCAATGGTGGTCCTCCAGCCCGGGAGCGACGCATAGCCTTCTGACTAGCAAGAGTGAAACCCAAGCCGAATTTATCTGTCTTGTAAGGAAAATCTGGCAGCTGACCCCATACTGTGCTTCCTCCTTCCTCAATCACAGCCTTCGCATCTTTAAGGGATGACATTCGGGACACAGGTTTGGTAATGACGGGTACAGAAGGCACTGTTGCAACTTCCTGAGCTACCTCCTCAAAATGCTGAAATGGGGTTTCGATGAATTCACCATCCAATTCCACATAGCGGAAATAATTAAGATGGCTTATCATATATTCCTCTTCACCGCGAACTGTCACAATTTTCCCCTGGACAGGGTACTTAAGCTTCTGATGCAGAGTAGATGTAACGGCTCTAGCATGATGAATCCAGGGTCTTCCCAACAAGTAAGAGTAGGAGGGACGGATGTCCATGACATAGAATATGGAATTGAAGGTTCCAGTACCCACTTTAATCGGGATGTCCACCTCCCCGTGGACCACCCGTTTAGAACCGTCAAAGGCTCTGACAGTGATGTTGCTGGGCTTCAAAATTATACCTTCACAATCTATTCTATCCAATGCTTTCTTTGGTAAGACTTTTAAAGATGACCCGGTATCAACCAGAACGTGAGCTAAAGTAGTCCCTCTGCATTCCACCGAGACATGAAGCGCATCATTATGCTTCCTCCCCTTAGATGTTAAATCGGCATCAGAGAAGCCAAGACTGTTGTCGGCTGTTAGGCTAGCTACACACTCCTGAAACTGGTCTGTGGAGGTTCCCTGAGGCACGTGGGCCGTCTTCAAGAATCTGATCAAAGCTTTGGCATGAGCTTCGGAACAGAGCAACAGGGCCAGCATAGAGATTTTTGAAGGGGTTTTCCCCAGTTGCTCTACGACATCATAGTCGCTTTTCTTAATTATTTTTAAAATCTCCTCCATTTCCTTTTGAGTGGTCTCGGGGATGACCAAAGGCTGAGCCCTCGTCCTGACGGGCGCTTCTTGGATCCCCTTACCTTTATCAGCAACAACAACAGAGGGTACAACTACGGGAGTAACAATTTCTTCAATCACTGGAGTTCGCACAGATAGGTTGACCGGCAAAGGAGTAACCTTAGGAGCACTTGAGGGTCCGAAGATTGCCCTTGGAGGAGAAATCTTCGGAGAGAAAATTCTTCCGCTGCGGGTGATTTTACTCGTCCCAACAATATTCCATATGCCAGGAGTCTCTTCAACAAAACTTTCTTCAACTGATTCAATCTGCTTAACACCGTGGTAGAAGATCTCTCCTCCATAATTCCACGGTATTGTTTTGTTGGACTCGTATGGGATAGGCCCCGGCATAGTTATCTTCAGAGGTACAATCTTTGGATCGGATGTAATCTTAACAGGTCTTTTGGAGACCTTGGAAAGATTGGCGGAAATGGTAATTATAGCAACATCTTTGACGGGAATTGGAGTAACAGGAGTTTTCTCAAAGAGGATTTCTTGATTATCCATTAGGCGTTGGACGCCTAACTTCAACAGCGGACAGTCGGATTGTAAGGACGAAAAAAGGTAACAATCTCTTTCATAGCCTGGGAAAATCTCGGCTTTCAACAGATTTATCTTGATTATTGGTAATGGGGTCATTAAGTTATCAACAGTAGCAACATAAAGATCTCCTTCAACAGCATGAACATTGTGACCATGTTTTGGCATAGGAGCAGAGATTACGTTAGGCTTTTCAGGAGCGTCGAATTCCACTTCCTTAGCATCAATTAAGTCCTGGATCTTATTTTTGAGGGCCCAACAATTATTGGTGTCATGCCCCAGGCTGTCAGAATGATAAGCACACTTCGTATTTGCATGGTAGTAAGGAGAGGATGTATTCGGATTCTTCGGCGCTTCTTTCAAACTTGCAAGGTTTAACTTCAACAGATGAGGGATAACCTGAGTAGGTGTCATGTTGATCCGGGAGAATTGCCGTGCAGGCCTTTCCACCCTTGCTTGGTTGGTTCTGGGTTGATTGTTTCTAGGCTGATCATCTGCAGACTTCTGAATCATTACAGCCCCCACCGCTGGCCGGTGCTCAACTCTTCCTTGACTTCTCTGAGAGTAGACAACTGATACCTCTTTCTTTGCAGGAAAGGTCTTCTTGATGGCAGCGGAAGCAGATGCATCCTTTTGAATTTTTCCACTCTTGATTCCAGCTTCAACCCTTTCACCGGTCAGAATTAACTCGGTGAACCCCGCAGATGAACTTCCGATCAAGTGATTAAAGAATGGACCTGACAGGGTCCCCAAAAACATATCCATAAGCTCTCTCTCAGACAATGGTGGCTGCACCCTTCCAACCAAGTCCCTCCATTTCTGGACATACTCCTTAAAGCCTTCATTAGAGACCATACCCATACTCTGTAATTGAGTACGAGTAGGTGCTAAGTCCGTATTATATTGATATTGTTTGTAGAAGGCAACAACCAAATCCTCCCAATTATGCACATCAGATCTCTCAAGCTGGAAGAACCAATATAATTGCATACCTGACAAACTATCTTGAAAAAAGTGGACCCACAGATCCTTATCAGAAGAATGAGGTTGGATCTTTCTGACGTAAGACCGTAGGTGCATCTTTGGACAAGACAAACCATCATATTTAGCAAATGTAGGCACCTTGAATTTAGGGGGAATCACAATCCCAGCAACCAACCCTAGCTCCTCGAAGTCCAACCCAGGCACCCTTTGTACCTCCATAGCTGCCATACGCTCTTCCAGATTCTTATACTTGTCATCTGCAGGAGGGTACTGCTGCTCAGAATAATCTTCATCCTCTTCATCTTCTTCTTCCTCAGACTCAGATTGCACGGTAGTTCCTTTACCCTTTCCAACCCCTTCATCAAATATTGAGGGGAAATCCAGGACTCTTCTAGCTTGGTTCTCAAATCTTCTTCCCATAGTAGCCACACCAACTCTTTTCTTTTTCTTCTTCTCTTTTTCCTTCTCTAACAGTGCTTTAAGATCCTCCTGACCCTTTGCCAAGGTCATGAGGAGTTGTTGGAACTGTGAACTCTGCGCTTGTAGGTCTTTGACCGTCTGCTCTATATCCATCTTGCTGAAATAAACAGCAGAGAGATAAGGAAACCTGGTGTGAAGACCTGCTTATGCATATGATGAATGATGTGTATTCATGTAATGCATTCAAGGATTCAGAAATTCAAATTTGTTGCAAACAAAAAGAACACACGTCATATTAATAAGAAGAATTTTTTAGTACATAAATTCCCCATGGGAAAAATAATACAAAATTCTAATGTAAAAAGACGTTGCACATCCTCTTTGGTGCTATGTAGGTGTTGAGAGTCTGCTCTTCGTGGAGTTGACGAGTAAGTTCTAAAACCTTCTTCTCACTAGCGTAGAATTGGGCTTCAAAAGTATTGCGTTCTCCCTTGAGCTGTATCCAAATCCTTTGCAAATCTTCCAATGATGTTGGCATGTCAGGATGTAGGAAGGTGTATGGAACCTCTCCTTCCATAACAGGCTCTTTGATCACGGGGAGAATGTAGGGGTAAGGCATCATAAGACTCTGGGCGCGGGTTCGTACCCACTTGAGGTAAGGCTCAAGGGGGATGGAATTCTTGTGTCCCAGTGTCTTACTGTCCACCTTGTTGGGCATCTTCCAAGCTCGGATAAACCTTTGTCGAAGTCCTAGAGCGTCGTTGTCGAAGTCAAAAACCAAGTCTCGAATCAGCATGTCATGAGGGCCATCCCTTCGGGCATACCCAAATTGTCTCAAAGCCAAGCATGGGTTGTAGGTAATGCCTCCCCTAGTGCCAAGTAATGGGACATTAAGGAATTCCCCACAACGATCAATGATGATGACATTTTCTCTGGACCGAGAACACCAATGAACATCAGAATGTGTAAGAGTCATCAACCGTTATGACCACCTCAAGCCTTGCTCATTCTTCAAGACTGACTGGGGAAGGTGAGAAATAAACCACCTCTCTAGAAGAGGAGTACAACACATGAGAACACCTCTTTTCCTCATTGTTCGTGTGTAAAATGAATGGAGGATGTCCCCAAGCAATGTAGGCACATGATTCCGAGATATGAAAATCTTGACTGCATTCACATCTATAAGCTGGTTAGGGTTTGGGAACAAGACCAACCCATAGATGAGAAGTGCTACAATCTCCTCAAAAGCTTGCAGATCTAGAGAATTCCAGTAGTCTTGTGCCTTCTCAAACAGAAACTTTGCCAAGAAACTCTTGACACCACTTCTGGTTTCCCAATGACCTTTGATATCAGATGGTTGCAAGTGTAAGGCTTGAGCAACATCTTCAGGATTTGGCTCTCTTTCCGTACCGTTGTAGGGTAGTTGATGGAGAATAGGAACCCTCAGGAGTTGAGAAAATTCCTCCAGAGTAGGCACTAGTTGGTAATCAGGAAATGTGAAGCAGTGGTGTAAGGGGTCAAAGAACTGGAAGAGAACTTTCACCATGTCTTCTTCAATGTTGGAGTTGACCAAGTTAAGAAGTCTACCATGTCTTTCAGTGAAGGGAGAATTCTCTGGGATCTTGGAAGAAAGCTCCTTGAGTTGAGGAGGGATTCTTACAAGGTTGACCTGAATTGTTTTCCTGCGAAGTGATTCCATAACCTACAAAACAGGAACAAAGATGAAGATCCAAACCCTTGAAATGGTTAGTGGATGCATATGATGTTTCATGATGTTCATGATGTTATGCACAAGTATATATGTACAAACAAATCACACAAGATCCTAGTTTCAGGCTTGCATGGGGTTTCATAGGTAAGTACCCTCTTGAATTTTAGTTGGCTCAACCTGTCCTATAAATAGTAACCGGGTTCTAAGGAGCTCAATATCACTGGATTATTTTGTGTTCATTGTTTCAGTTTAGCCACTTTACTGGCGACCGAAATATTCTAAGAAAACAACCCTCAATGAGTGTAGTATCGAGTATCTACCAACTTCAGACTGCACCAAAGCCGGTCATCTCACTACCCCTAATAAGGCCAAGATGGTCAAGTAAAGGTTCTAAAAGTCCATTAGTGCTTCATGACATCACTCAGCGGCCCCGTATTCTCTTTGATTGACTCAAAGGCTACCGGTACCCACAAATATGTCGCACTAATATAGCTATTGCTTCAACCATGTCGGTATACCCCGCACAGTTTCCACAACGTATTGCTATTTACCTATGAATGTTTCCCAAATCTGGGTAGAGGATTTCAAACCCAAACAATAGGACCAAATGTAAAGCAATCAAAGCAAACAAGGTAAGCATGTAAAGGTGATCTAAACCCTAAGGTAAACCCACTTTTATTTTTTTCCCCAACAGAGTCGCCAGTTCTGTGATACGGTGGCCAGAACCGGGACGTGGTTTCCCTATTTCGTTAAGGAAATTTTGCTGGTTTGCATTTGGCGTTTGTGTTTGCAAAATGTCGCGGTAAGCAAGAGTCGCCACCATATTTTATTTTATCCAACAAGGAAAGGAAAAATGCATAGAAAAATTCCTTTTTCGAGATATTTCTGAGTACGGGGCTAGATTTATAGAAAGGGAAGGTATTAGCACCCTTTCTATCCGTAGTTATCTACGGGCTCTTAGGTACTTGCTCATCATTTTCAAAATTATTTTCTTTGTGTTTGTGGGTTTTGAAAAGTTTTGTTTTAATTTCTATTTAACTCTTGCTTCTGTCTTCAAGAGTGTAATGAAGTGTTTTTTTTTTTGAAAAAGACTTGTTTGTAAAGGAGTGTAAGTGTGAAAGAAAAGTTTGTTTTGGATGAGCAAGTATCTAAGAACTAATCTACCTACTCGAAAAAAGAATCATTCTATGCTTATTTCCTTTAGACAATGCTATCCCACTATTAGTGAGTAGGTAGCATCGTCGTTGGAGTTTGAGGGTCAATTCAAAAGAGACGTACGGTCACTAAAGCAATGTTAGGACGTCTTAGTAGTAACCCTAATGTCTTAGATCAATTATTCGAGGCAACAATATCCGAGGCAACTATGATCTTTGGACAAAAGGACGACCACTAAAACGTCCTATACTCAATGACCGTTTATCGAAGGCAACCAAGTGGGAGTGTACCCTAGGAGTGCGCTTGTGCGAGTGATTCAGTTTCAGATTATTTTATCTTTGCATATTTAGGGTGATCTAACTGTTTTAAATTTAGACATACATTCTTGTCATGCAAACCCTATTATCAAACATCTAACAGTTAAATATTTGCAGAAATTAAAGTGCGGAATTTTAAACTAAGCTATTACAAGGCTTCGGGTTTTTACATAGCCAAAAACAAACCCTTTGAAATTTAAAAGCGGTAAAAATAAATAAATGTCCTAATTAAATTATTACAAACCGGGAGCAGATACAATAATTGGATAAAAGAATAAAGCGCACGATGAAAAATTAAATCGACGAGAAATTAGGGTTTTGACCCTTCTATCCCAATTAAAAAAAAGAAAATGCTTTTGTTGTTTTTTAATATTTTTTAAGAAAAGAAATTAAGTCTTAAAATTAAATACTAAATTAATTGGGTATTAAATAAATTAATGAATAATAATTAAATGACATATTTTTGGGTTTTTTGTTATTTTAGGAAAGAAATAAAATAGTTAAGTTAGTAATAAAAACCTATTGATTCTAATTGATTTTAATTATTTACAAAAGGAAATTAAAATTGTCTAATTAATCAAACCTAATTAATTAATTTATTGATGAAAAATAATATTCTAATTTTATTTGGACATAAAAATATTTTTGGTGATTTTTTGATAAAAAAAGAAAATTAATTATTGGTTAGTAATTAAATAAATAGAAAATAAATTAAGTAGAATAAAAAAATTAAAAGGATAGAGATGGGCCTGATTAAAGGGGGTGCCAATAGCAGGAATTTGGGCCCATTAGTGATGATCCGTTTTGACTTTTTTGGATCTAGTACGTAGGCGTTTGACTTGGCCTATGGTGCACCCTCAGTGGTGGCCATCAGATTTGGCCATCTGGCCAACTGGCACGCTTGATGATGATGGCATATGGTGGTCTCCTAGCTCATGCGCACATTGGATCTCCTGAAAGAAAATAAGAAAATGGCAAATGCTGGAGGCAGGGATCGAACCCCTGACCTCCAGCCTCTAACGCCTTAAGTACTCACGTGGCCACCACTGCGCCACTTGGTTTTGATTGCTATCGTATTACAAAATAATAATAATATAAGAAAACGAATGTTAGTGGAAAACAAAAGAAAAAAGCGTGCTAGAATTTGAATAGGCCAGTAGGGGAGTGACAACTCATCGTCCCCTTCATCTTTCCATGGGTAAAAGTCTCAGACTTTTACCTACGGACATTTTATCCGTCGCTACCGGCAGGGCTCCTTCCAAAATCCTCTACAAGCCATGGAAATAATATCTAAAGCCATGGTTGTGTCCCTCTCATCCTTCTGATCACAACCGTACCATTTACAGAGGCCAATTGTCCCTGCAATCAAAAGCCCTAAAACCAAACTCGAAAACCTAGCAATGGTGATTAATGCTACAGACCATATAAACGCAATTGAATTATACAGAAAGTTTGAAAATGCTTCATAGATCAAGAATGTATAATTAATTTAACCTAACAATGCTTAAAACATGAGATTCGAATTCAAGAACAGGGGTGTATCGTGAACGACTTACAGAGCGATTAGGGACTGGAAAGGACAGGTTCTTGATGGCTTTAGCTTCTAGAGAGTCCCAGGAAGCGATTGAGATAGGTAACAAGCCTTTAGGATGCCTCTAAGTGGGATTTCGATCTCACACTTTTTCCTTGATTTTTCAGATTTTGTTCTCCTCCTCACGCCTGTTTCTCACCTGCTTTTAGGTCTGGCCTCATTCCTTATGTATGAGTGAAGGCATTAGGGTTAATAATTGCATCCAAATCCTTCTCCATCAATGATTTTGGATTTGATTTGATTCTGTCTTTAAAACCTTACCAAACATGGCTCTTTTCAATCTTTTTTTCCCACTCTATGCATTTACATGAATTTGAATGATGCTAGCTGTGTAACAAGACCTGCTTCAGTTGAACTCGAGTATAGCAATGTGGAGGTTTTTAATGAGGCCTGAGATGCTTGGGAGCTTTCTTAAACTTCCTTTTACCTTCCCCAATGCTTAGTTGGCTTTGAGTTTGCTTGAATAAGCCTGTAGAAGTCAACCTGCACAAGCAGAATTTAAAAATGGTGAAGCTTGTAAATGGAGTTACAGTCAATGGCCAATGGTTGGTGTTGTACCCCAAAATTTGCCCTCCCATATTCTTCAAGAAATTGCCAAGCCAAGTCACAAAGTTCCCCAAGGGTTGCACAGCTCAACAGTCTCCCATACAGTCAAAACTAGGGTTTGTGTTCTGATCAAGAAAATGAAGTTTTCAAGGACCCAATCAAGTCTCATATGCCTACAAAGATGGTCAAGTATCCTCATATCAAGTTTCAAGGCATTCAGCTCAAAATTGCACAGTCAAAACCCTAAATTGCACTACAGTCAACTGTAGGGGCAAAATGGTCATTTGGCAGTCAAAAGTTCAAATTTTTGGTCAACATATCATTTTGAAGCCACAAACATCATTTGATCAATGCTTGATCATGATTCTCAAAATTTGGCTCAGAAATCATCAGAGATGCAAAAGTTACTATATTTGGACAGCTGAAAAAGTCAACTGAAATTGACCAGGGCATAACTTTCACATGGATTATCAGAAAAATTCCATCCAAAGCTCATTTTGAAGAGAAGGACATTTCCTACAATTCATCTTCATATTCCAAGTCCAAGAAATGCTCTCACAAAAAGTTATCAATTTCAACATTATAGGTCATTTTCAAAAGTCAACAAAAAGGGACTTTAAGTCAAAGGCCATAACTTGAGATTGGTAAATCAAAATGACATGGGACCAAAGGCATTGGTTAAAGGACTCAAAGACCTTTCCAAAATGTCCAAGAACATGTGAAAAGCTTAAAAATTGAGCAAGTTATGCCTTGTGGAAGTTGGGAAATTTTTAGGAATTTTGAAAAGTCAACATTGATGCAAATGATCCAAAATTGCTAATGGGCCCATTTTTCTTCCATGATCCATCATTCCAAGCATATGCACGACTACTTGGCCCAAAGGGAAGTATTTTCTCATTTTTTAGTTATTTATTTGAATTTATATTAATATTAATTCATTTAAATTATTTAAATATATAGAAAATATCTAACTTGACCTAATGAATCTTTTTGTACACATTTTAGGCTCAATAATTCGTGCCTAAGCCAATTTGGAAAGATTTGGAGCATTGGGATATGATTTGTGCAAAAATAACATGAAAAAAGATATGAAAAGATCCTTAACAAATCAAATATCCAAACCATGATTACAAGGGATTTTATTCAAGTTTCTTAACCTAATTCATTCCTACATAATGCTGGAACACAAACCTAATGGCATTACACAAGAAGCTGCGCTACAGAACCCATTGCCAAACCTGAAAATTCCTCCATAAACTCAAAAACTGAAAACCCCTTTAGAGGTCGATTCAAGGCGCAAAACCTATTCCAAAGGCTTCCTTGGCAATTCCTGGACACATTCCAATCACAAACAACAACTCAAACACAAAGAACTGGTAGATTGAACTCACACTGCATCGAAAAAATTCCAAAATCGTGCATCATGATTTAAACGTTTTTACAGCATTTTGTCCATTGATTCATGTTTATCATAATGTTTTGAAGCTAATCAATACGTTCAATTGCTTTTTTCTGGGCTATACGCGATATTACCATGTTCATCTTCTAGGGTTTTTCAGAGCTTGAATTTAGGGCTTTTACAATACTGTAAAATTAGCCTTCCAGACCATGATGGTTGCACTCAGCCAGTCAGGACGAACAAGAAGCACCATTCGCGATAAATTTATGAACATTGTAGCGCTATTCGCTATTTTCCCTAAAGCTAAATTATAGAACGGTTCAAAAACCGTTGCCTCTGTGTTTTATTTTTCAGGTACGTGAGGAAGATGAAGTGTGGCAAGCCATGATTCGCTGATTCAAATTTTCGCGCGCCCTCCACTAACGCACTTGTTTTTTTTCTTATTATTTATTTCTTATAATATGTTAACATACGTTCAATAGCTCAGCTGGCAGGTGTTGGTAGCAATAACGTCCAAGACCTGGGTTCGAGTCCCAGGTCTGTGTAAATCTCATATTATTTTTCAATACAAAATCCTATGCAGCGCTCCTGTTGAGACGCACCATATTCCTTCAGCATCCAAAGAGCCACGCGTCTAACACATACAAATCAACGGCATGGATCTGAGGAACACATAAATCCTGGTCAAACGCCCTAACACACAACCTGGAAAAGTCAATAAGATTTCAAGCTTTTGGGCCAGCATCCTAAGGCCTGTACCTCCAATTTGGGGCTACCCCCCCTGGTTTGCTTCTTTTGTTATTTTTTTTAATTGTTATTTTATTTGCTAATTTAATTAATTATCTTTTTTACAAAAATATAAAAATATCATAAAAATCAGAAAAGACCAAAAAAATAATAAATATTTTTATTGTAATTATTTTCATATAAATATTTAGTTTTAATTAGGATATAATTTCAATTTCTTTTAAATAACAAGAATACAAAAAAGCATGTAGAAATAGGTTTAATTAATTTTGATTCCTTTTAATTTCTCTTTTTTCTTATAATAATAATATTATTTATTTTATTTTTTATAATTAAATTCGCATGTAAATTAACTTAGGTTTAAATTAGTTAAAAATTCAATATTTTCATAATAAACTAAAAAAACATTAGAATTAGGTTTAGCTCTTTATTAAGTAATTCTTTTTCTTTCAAATCCCAAAAACATTCTTTTTAATCTTTAATTTTTAATTCCTCATTAATTCTAATTAACTAATTCATGAAATTTAATAATTTTTGCAAAAAGGGTCCAACGCCCGTTATATTCTAATTGTTTAATTTGCATATTTATTTCGTTTATTATGATTATGTATCTCTCCCAAAGCGTTGTAATTTAAACTTCCCGCACTTTTATTTGCCTTATTTATCTTTCCGTCAAATCGGGTCCGGTTTAATTTTGGCGATGTGGACCCGCGCCATTTGTAATAGTTAGATTTATTTTCCCGCAAACTTTATAACTGTTAAAAAGCATGAAAGAATGTATGGACTTAAAATAAAATCAAGCGTAGATCACAACAAACGTGACAAGACAAATACAAATGAAAACGACACACAATTCGCACACACCACCCCTAGGGTACGCCTCACTGTTGCCTTTCGAAAGGTGATCGTCGAGTCGAGGACGTCTTAGTAAGTCCTCATGATCCGGGAACCTGGCATGAGGGTAGCTTCTAAGGTGTTTTCCCATTGCTCTGGTGATCACCATGTCCCTAAAAACTCGAATTGACCCGAACACCTCCAACGGTGGTGCTACCTACCTCTCAATGGTGGGATGGCACTACTTTAAGGACATTTACACAGACGAATTCCTTAGGGTAGGTAGGTTCTCAAGGATACTTGCTCTAATCTCAAAACAAACTCAAAAATACTTTTCACACCGACACCTTTTCAAAAAGCTTTCGAAAGCAACTTTTCAAACACTCTTGAGGACTGATACAAGAGTCGAACTGGAATTTTCAAAGAAACTTTTTAAAACCCACAGTTGAAAAGCAAACAAACCATTTTTGAAAACACATTGAGCAAGTATCTAAGAGCCCATGGATAACCATGGATAGAAAGGGTGCTAACACCTTCCCTTTCTATAATCTACCTCCCGAACCGAGAGCAATCTCTTTAAGGAATTTTTCTGTGCTTTTGTCCTTTCCATTTGGAGAAAATAAAAGACGGTGGCGACTCTTGCTTCCGCGAAATTTCGCGAACCAGCGTTAAACAGTCAGTTCCAGATCCACCGATCACAGTTGGTATAGCTTAGGTGTGTTGTATGGAGTGTGTTGGAAGAGGTTTGGGACAAAACGCACGAGTGATTTGTGAGATGGAGGTGCAACTGCAGAAGCTGCCATGTTTTGCAAGAAGATGGTGTTTTGGTGTTTTGGAAGGCTTGGGAAGTGGATAGCCCGTGTTTCTGGCTCAAGGCAATATGCAAAACTTGTTTTTGAATGGTTGCAAGAGTTGGTTTTATCAGATACAAGAGTTCTCTGTTTTTTTTGCAAGTTGACTTGGCTTTTAAGAAAAGTGTGAAGTGATCAAGCAAAGAGCCTGTACAGGCCTCCTTCCTAGCTGCAAAAAGTGGTTGTCCTTTGCCCTGAGTTTATGTAGTTTGTTTGCTGTAAAAGAAAAGGTTCAAGGCTCAAGAGGAACAACTTGACATAAAGCCAACTTTATGAAAATGGCAATGTTCACTTTTTGCCAAAAATGGATTAAACCATTGAGTTTTCATTCAATTTTTGAGTGTGGAAGGGTTTAGATACCTGTAAACAAGTACAAATGAAGCTGGACAGGAATTGCAACTTGTAGCATAGTGAAAAATGCTATGGACCAAAGTGATTTTTTGCCAAATTCAAACCTTAGATTCTCCCTAACCACAAATGATTTTGGAGAGTTCTTGGACATTTTGGAAATCTTGTAACATGCTCTATAATTCATCTTTGAAATGCAATTTGAGATTCCAAGTGGAACTATGTGAAAAATTTCCATGAAGATAGGTCAAAATCCTGCCTAAACTAGGGCAAAATTTCACTGTTAGAAAGTTTTTGGACCCTTGTTCATAAAATCATAACTTGATATCCAAGAATATTTTGGGAAAACTTTGTGCATCAAAGTTTTAGATTTTGTGGAGGACTACAACTTTCATGTTGGTAGTTTTGTTTGAATCCAATTGCATCATGGTGAAAATGTTGGGCAAAGTTGAGAAAAAATAAGAAAATTTCATAACTTAGAAACATTCTAAGTTATGAAAATTTTCAATCTTAAACCCTAATTTGCAAAATTAGGTTTCTTGATGAACAAGTTTCATGTTTTGACACATCTTGATGAAAAATGACCCTTGGCACTTGATTTTGACCAAAAAGTCAAAGTTTGACTTTTCAGTGTACAGTTGATTTTTGATCAGTTGACTGGAAAATTCATCTGTCAATCCAATGCTTTTGAGATCTTTTAAACCTTGTAATTAGGTAAAGATGATGTCATTGAGTCCTTGAATCCATGCTTGAACCCAATTTTCCATTGGCTAGGTTAAAAATCAGAAATTGCCCTTGTGCAGTCAAAACCCTAAAAATGACCATTTTGCCCTTTTGAAGATCTGATCAAATTTCTTGAGGAGTTGTGGTCCAAACTTGATCAAATGGTTCATATGAGCCTATAATGTTGATGTGGATAAAAAATTATGAAGTTTAACTGTAAATTGGCCACAATTAACTTTTTCCCCAATACAATTGATTTCTAGGTCAACTGTCCAATTTACTGGGCAAAAATTTGATTCAAAGCTTGAAACTTGGTAGGGGAAATCTTATAAGTCCAACATGAAGTATGAAATTCACTTTGAGCATTGGAAGTCCAAAAATCCCTGTTCAAATTCAAACCCTAATTTCAGGCCAACAATGCAGGGAGATGTCTTGGGCAGAGTAAACCCTAATTCTGTCTGGAGTCCAAAGAGTTTTGTGAGGGGAAATCTTGGTAAAATGAGATGGAAAATTTTGGGGTACAACACAAGCTATTAATTAACTTGACTCGAAAATAGCAAGAGTTGCCACCGCGCTTTATTATTTTTAAGGGAAAAGGGAAAAGAGCGAAATAAAACCCTAAAATATGCAATGTAAAATAATACTTAAAAGTAATGAAAATACAATGCGTTTTTGAAAGAGATCTAGAGTTCGGGGGTTGATTATGCAATGGGAAGGTATTAGCACCCAATGCATCTGCGGTACTCCACAGGAACCTTTTGAAATATCTGTTTTTTAAAATTGTTTGTTTGATTAAAAAGGTTTGTTTGGCTAAAAATGGGTGTGGATGAGATTTTGAAGATAAGACGACCTAATGTCGAAGTTTTGACTTAAAAGATGTGAGTTTAAAAATTTATTTTTTTGTCTTAATGAATTAAAAAAAAGGAATAAATTAAAAGAATATATTTTTTATGTCTTTTTAATATTAAAAATGACGAAAAGGAAAATAAATGAAAAAATAGAAAACAACGTGCTACTGCAAGGAAAAACAACAAGGATCAGAAGTTCTGAAGCCAGGCGCGGGATGACTCAGAAAGGAAACGTCAGTGGGCATCAAAATTTCTAGATTGGTACACTCTGAGGTCCTGCAAGACATGTTAGAGGAAAAACACAGAAGTTTTGGATTTCTTGTGCTGAACTTATGAATGTTAGAACAGTGAGAAAACCTTAGAAGCTCTGTGCGTGTCAAAATAGTGGGAAGAACTTAGAAGTTCTGTATGGTGCTAAGACAGTGACCGAACAATCAGCAGTTCAGTATGTTATCAGTACATGAAAATTAGAAGTTCAGTGTATTTGACATGTAAGGAGAACTCAGAAGTTTTTTGCTGTGTTTAGAACAGTGAGTGAATCATCAGAAGTTCTGTGTGTTATCAGCATGTGAAAATCAGAAGTTCTATGTTACATTTCAACTCTTTTCTCATATTAATCAGCACGTCAACAACTTATTTAGTTCTTTTTAAACAACAAATCAGAAGGATAACAGCGTAGCAGTTTATAGAAGTTCTAATCCTAATCCTGAGTCTAGGCCTAATCAAGAAGTTCTGATCCATAATTTTTCTACTTATGCAATGATATGAACAACAATAATACTATGATATTTACATGTTTAATGGTGTTCTGAATGAAAAATATGCAAAGTCATAAAAACTTACCTTGAACCTAGAATGTGTTCTTGGAGCTTTGAGTTGCTACCTTTGGATGTTCTGGAATCAGCAAGAGTAATGGAAGAGGAAGTGCCAAGCTCTTTGATTCAAAAGGAAGAACAAAGGTTTGGTTTTCTGTTTGGGATTTCTGGATTTTTTATGAAGGTTTCAACTTCCTTTTCTCTCTCTTTTTTTTACCAATCTCTCTTCCAAAAGCCAGCCCCTTGAACGTGTGATGGAGCAAAGTATTTATAGATGGGTTTGTTGTGGTTTTTGGGGGAAAAACAAATGGGATTCAAACCTTTTTGGTATATTGTTCCAATGCTATTTAGTCACAGTTTTCGTATGCTAATTTGATGTAAATATGAGGTTTAAGAAAGTGCAGGCGTGGACTGGGTCAGCAGCTGACTGCAGCACTGTAATGTAGCAGGGCAGCAGGTTACTTAAACGAGGTTTTGTGATTTGGTGATGTTCTGATCATAGAAGATCAGAAGCGTAACCTCTATGTGCTGAAGGGTCACGTTCTGATGGAAGATTGTATTCTGAACCACATTTGCAACTTCTGACTGCACTTGCATGGAGGCTGAAGAGCCATGTTCTGATTGAAGGCTATGTTCCGAACCAAATTTTCAACTTCTGACTGCACTTTTATGGAGGCTAGCTTAGAAGTTCTAAAGTATCACATACTCTTAACACTTAGAAAATTTTCTAAATGTTTAGAAAATTTGATTTTTCCAAAGTAACTTCTGACTCCTGATTTTTTGATGAACCAATACCATGTCTTGATGAAATAAAATTGTTGAAACTTGATTTGATCTGAAAGTCAAAGTTTGACTTTTCAGTGTGCTTTTAACCATTTTGCCCTTGCGGATGACTTTCTTGAAATATTTTAGTTCAAGGCTTGGAATTGGATGGAAGCAAACTTGATCTTTCTTCGCATTCCAAAGCATCTTGATGCACATGTAAACCCGTGATGATGAAATCTTGTTTATGCTCTGAGAAAGTTGTGGAGAAGCTTGAGACCACTTGTCGAACAAGGCGTGGATATAAACACACAATTCCCCTGATGAATCAGTCTTCAAGAATCAACGATCAACTGTACTTCTGGCTTGAGAGATTCTGAACCCTAATCGAGGCGTGTCGCCTAATGCTCTTGATTCAGATTTGTTTCCTGCAAATGAAATCAAAGAAACGAAAAGCACACACTTTGTGCTTGATTAGAAGTTAGTGATACATAGGCTAAGAATGTTCAAAATACTTGACAATTTCTGCATAGTCAATGCTCGAAGGTGAGAAGTTAAAATCGACCGTACTTCGTGACCTTGACTTTTGTATAAAAATGAAAACAATAAAAATGGGATCTTAGGTCAAAAATTGGGGTATGACACATAGGAGTCGCTCTGATAAGTAACACCGGGATGGGAATTTAGTTCTACGTTGTTTCTTTTGATTTGTTGTTACATATCTTTATTTTTAGAATTTTGTTGGACCACCAAGGAGTGGGGGTTTTATTTGATTTGGAGCCTTGAGGGCGTGATGTGATTTATTTGAAAATATTTTCCGCTGTTTTAATCCAATCAATTGAGATACTATGCTACAAAGTGAAGTAATACTTCTATGATTTTGTTTTATTTGAGAATGTGACATCCCACTGATGAGTACCCTGATTTGTCTGCAAAACTATTTTTTATTTTAAATTCTAGTTATTTATCGATTTAATTAGAAATGGGAAAGTAGAGTGTTACAATGTGTGTTGCATCAGTGTTATCATTCTTTTACTGTTGTTGGTTAGCTTGGAAGGATGAAGGAATCAGTCCCATCAACTTTTTCAGAAAGTAAGGTACTAAGGAGCTTTAAGGTTATAAGAGTCATAGCAGAATCAGAACCCGATAAATCCGCCTTCACATTGCCATCTGTGTATTCTCCTTTGTATTCTTTGTATGCAATTGCCTCTTTTTAGGAATTGCTTCTTGATGTAAATGCCTATTTACAGGCCAATCAATCGATAAAATTCTTTTTTGTCCAAAATATGCCTCTTGATTTTTACTTTTACTGTTTTGTATGCAAAAGACGTCTAATATTTTTGATAAAAATTTGCATTAAAAACATTAAGCTTTATAGCACATGATATAAATATACGAAATTGCTCAGATTTTCGGGTGTCTGGGATGATTGTTAAGGTTTCCATTTCATACCTTAGGCATGTTGTTGTAATTCCCCTTTTTGCAGATACTGTTGGTCTTTCATGACAAGAAACGTACCAGGAGATGAACAAAGAAAGGTCTGATTGTGACCAGCGTGAGATTCTTAATGGCAGGGTTGTTCTCAAAACAGAATCCAATATCCCCAGTGAAAGTGTGCCCTCGCCCGAATAGAATCCCTTATCCCCAGTGAAGGCGTACCTCTGCTTAAACAGAGTCCCCATTCCCAGTGCAATCTATTTCTTTCAAATCTTGGAAGAATCACTTTATTTACTGACTGGAGATTCTAGATATATCCCCTTGAAGTTGACATATACTTCCCCAAAGAGGTTGGCACTCGTCTTCCTCATGAAGTTTGCATATTCTCCCCCAGTGCGGTCTGCACCTGTCATGGTTTCTTGAAGTGATTTCTGTTTACCCATGACAGATTCTAGTTTGTACCTCCATGAAGTCGTTGGTATTTCCAATGGGGAAATTTCTTCTCCCCAATACAAGTCTTTGTTGACATGAATACTGAAATGATAGATTTCCTAGTGTAGCCTGTATCGGCGAGATTCCTATTAAGAGCTTTTCAGTTTCCCAGTGGAAGGTGTGGTATTCTCCGCTGTTGGAGCCAAGTTTGGGGATTGTCTTGATTAACTTTCCTCTTCTCCCCAGCGGAGCAAGTTTTCTTTTTCCCAGTAAAGTCTGGTGGTGAAAATCGTATAAAGTCCTGTTTCCCCAGTGTGGTGTGTACACGGGAGTGCTGGTCAGAACTTTTGTTTTTTATTCCTAGTGATAGAAGATTGTTGAGATATTCCACAGTGGATTTTTTGAACCTTGAGTTTTCGGTTCAAAGATTTTTTTCTCTTCCTCAAGTGAAGATTTGTACCCTAGTGGTAAAGTCCCTAGTATGGAACGATATTGGTCTTCTTTTGATTCAAGAGTTCCCATTATCCCCAGTAGAAGTTATCTTCATTAAGAAACTCTACGAGATAAAGTTTCCATTTCCTGCGAATTTCTCCTTATCTTGACAGAAGAAAAAGGATTTGTTTCCCAGGAAGTTAAGAGTTTGATCGAAGTTCAAGATTTTCTTTGGACTTCAATTTATTGTTGTAGTATTCCTCTCAAGAGACCACTTCCCCAGTGATATCTATCCTTGGAAGTTGATGTTTCAGGTTTGCAATCTCCCAATGAAGATCAGATGTGCGAGGATAATTGTTTGAAAATTCCTTGTTTTTCTGGCAGTCGATTATTGCTGAGTTTTCCCTAGTGAAACACTAAACATGCATCATTACATTACATCTACCAAAACGCATAACATTTCCATTGTATGGAGCATTACGCTGTGAAATTTCAAGCATGCATTGAAGTATGGGCCGATTATGCTATGCACCTGACATAACCAGATGTTATGTACTCAAAGATGAATAATCCTCATGATATTCCCCATAAATTGTACGAATTGGAGAGTTCCCAGATATTGACTTCATATAAATTGTCTTGTCTTGTGGGAGTCTTGACCAGTTTCCCTAACAGAGTTTGTTTTGGTTTGTCAATAGTCCGGTCTTTGGTATGCCTTTTCCCCAGTAAGCCCGCTCCTGATTAGAATTCTTTCCTTAAGAGTCTGTCTTCGGCTAGTCTTCTTGTCATATTAGGTTCGCCTTTGTTCGGGAATCCTCTGTTAGAGTCTTCTTTGGCCGATCTCTTTCATGTGTATGTCTAGATCTGGCCAGACATGTATATTTTATCCCCAGTAAGTTCACCTTTTCCTGGTGTCCTTTTCATCTTGTTCAGGTCTGCCTTCACTTAGAACTCTTCTAGTTTGATGAGGTTTGCCTTCACATGACGATCTTTTCGCGTGTTAGTTTCACCTTCACCTGGCATTCTTTTTGTTTATAAGGTCCACCTTCGCCCGACGTTATTTTGTTTAAAAGTTTTGCCTTCATTTGACTTTTTTTTTTCATTTGTTAGGTTTGCCTTCGCCCAACATTATTTTGTTTGAAAGTTTCGCCTTCACTCGATGTTCTCTCATTTGATGGTTTCGCTTTCACTCGACGTTCTTTCCACTTGTTAGGTTTGCCTTCACCCGACATTCTTCTCGCTTTTTAAGCTTCTCCTTCACCTGACATTCTTTGGCTTGTTAGGTTTTCCTTCGCCCGACGTTTCTTTCGTTTGTTAAGGATCGCCTTCACCCAACATTTCTTTTGTTTGTAAGGTTCTCCTTCGCCCGATGTTCTTTTGGCTTGGTAGTTTCGTCTTCACCTGGTGTTCCCTCCATTTGTTAAGTACTGCCTTCGCCCAATGAACTTCCTTTTTTTTAAGGTTTATGTTCACCCGAAGTTTCTTTCATTTTTTAAGGCTCTCCTTCACCCAACGTTTCCTTCGTTTGTAAGGTTCGACTTCACCCGACATTCTTTTGGCTTGGTAGTTTTGCCTTCACCCGACATTCCCTCCGTGTGTTAAGTTTCTCCATCGCCCGTCGAACTTACCTTTTGTTAAGGTTTGCCTTCGCCCGATGATCCTTCCTTTTGTTAAGTTTTGCATTCACCTGACATTCTCACCTGTTGTTAAGGTTTGCCTTCATGCGGTGTTTCTTTTCGTTGATAAGTTTCTCCTTTACCCGACGATCTTTTTGAGTGTTGGTTGTTAGAGTCTGTTGTTAACCATGTCTATTGTTGTATGTGTCCGAAATCTTTATCGGACGTGTACAATCTGATCTTTGTTCTTTTGTGTGTCTAATCTTGACCCGACATACATTCACCCCCCAATAACCACTATTCAAAGAATAATAAAAGATACAGAAAAACCAAAAATTTATTAGTACCTGACAGTCTTCAGAGTGCAAATTTTATGGTTCTATTTAATATTCAATCCTCTTTTTACCTTGATTGTTCGAAAGATTATCACCAACCTCACCCTTTAGTTAAAGGGGATTCAATAGGGGCAGTTGTTGTACCCTAAAATTTATCCTATTTGTTTTAAACCTAATTGGCTTATACTTCATCATCATAGGCATACATACGTGTCATAGCGTCTATACTCATGGAATCAAGGGTTTTTCTCTGTAAAAAGAATTGCGAAAGATGAATGTACCGTCAAGCAGCATTGTGGACCAGAACTCAGGGTTTTCAAATTGTTAAATGCACTTTGTATGTATTCCAAGCCATTCAATCAAAAAACAATCAATTCATCATCATATCAAGCTCTTATGTGTATTTACATGCTTTGAATTTTGCAGAAAGTCAAGTGTTTCATTTGATTTGAGACAGTGGAGACATAAATTCAGTATTGTGCGTTTCAAGCTCAAAAATTCATAACTTGAGATCAGAAAATGGTTTGGGAATGGTTCTTCAGTCTTTGAGACCGTCTTGACGTCTTTTTCGATTCAGTTGTTCATATCGAAGGCTAATTTTCTAAGGAAGAATTTCTAAAGCACAAAATACCTGAAATGCGTTATACAGTAGATTTACCATTTCGCCGGTTCTCGGATGCTTAAAAATTTGTAACTTCTAACCGAAATATCATCTTTGGGTGGTTCTTGGAGCGTTTGAACCATCTTGTGATTTCCTTCAACCTTCGTGTTTGGCTAGGAATCTGATTTATTGAGGAAGATCTCCAAATGTGCGAGTATTCTGAAGATGTACAGTGAAAATACTGTGAAAATAGTGTGCTGAACCGTTGTTTTTCAGATGTTCAAAAATTCATAACTTTTTCCCGGTTTGACCTTTTTGGACGGTCCTTTGGGAAAAAAATCTATCTTGATTTTATCTTTGGCTTATATGTTGGGGTCAGAAGTTAATTCTTTGCATAAGATCTCCGAAAGCGTGAATTACCAGAGAAAATTGCACCTCGAAATGGTTTCCCACCAGACTGTTTCTCGATATTGTAAAATTCGTAACTTTCTTAATTCTTATCGTATCGGGACGATTCTTGAAGCGTGAGATCACAAATTTTATGAGCTACAACTTTTTAGGTCCCGAGTTTGGATTATTCTTCGAAGGATTCAATCTGTGGCTTGTTTCCCAAAGTGCACATGAAAATAAGCTAAAATTTTCCGTACGGAAAACTAAGTCCACTGTTTCTCTCCCTTAGAAAAATTATAACTTGCTCGATTTTTATCGTATCGGGGTGATTCTTTTGGCACGACTGTAATACGGTGGGAGAACTAACTTGTTTTTGCGTTTTATCACAAATGTTGCGGATGGGAAGAGTCGTCACCGAATTTTCTTTTATCCAATAGGGAAAGGGTGAAAAGAACAGGAAAGACCTTGATAGATTTTGAGTTCGGGGGGTAGGTTATGAAAAGGAAAGGTGTTAGCACCCTTTTCATCCGTAGTTATCTACAGGCTCTTAATCGCTTAGCTCACTTTGAATTTTTTTTTTAAGTTGCCAATGTAAGGCAAAACTTTGTAATAACTCTTGTATCGGTCCTCAAGAGTGTATACAAAGCGTTTTGAAAATATCCTTGAAAGTGTTCGTGAAATGTTTTTGAAGAGTTTTGTGAGCAGGAGATTAAAAGTTCTACCCACTCAAGGTCGTTCTTGTACTTTTCATCCTCTTTTATATAGTGTTATCCATACCATTAGTTAGTAGGAAGCCCTATCATTGGATGTGAAGGGACATGCGAAGGATCATCGTACGGTCATTGAAGGTAACTCGTAAGGACACTTTAGCAATTTTCGTAAGGGACTGTCATTGTATTATTCGTAGGCAACTCAAGGGACTAGATTATTTTTGAAAGGCAACATCGAAAGGGTCATTGAGGGACTATGATCTTTTTGTATGATGACTTGATCAAGGGTCTTTGCTAAGGCATCCATAGTTCGAGGGACATGATGGTTATTTTGAAAGCAACAAGGGAGGTTACCCTAGAGGTGCAAGTGCGCGAGTGTATTCAATTCAGTTATTTATCTTCTAACTTAGGGTTTTCTATCATTTGTTTTTAGTCTTTCTATACAACCCTAGTTACTAAGCAGAAGCATAGTAAATATAAAAAAGCAATAAAGTGCGGAAAATAAAGTTCCTAAGCTATTACATGGCTTTGGGGAAAATACATAATAGTAAAGTGCGGAAAATAAACCTAACTATTACATCTCAAAAACAGTTACAATAATGAAAAGAAGCGGAAAATAAGATCTAGGCTATTACATTTGCAAAAAACCTATACAGTCGATCTATGAAATGTAAAATAAGAAAAAAGGAAGATGAAAACAAAAATGTTTTTTTGGGCGATTTTTTATGAAAAAAGGTTTTTGATGATAATTAATTAACCCTAAAAAACCTAATTGATTTTAATTGATAAAAAAAGTTAGTTAATAAAATTAATTAAAACCTAAAACCTAATTTAATTAGGGTTTGTAAAAAAAAGGTTTTTTTTTGTTTTATGGTTAAGTGAAAATAAGGTTAAATTTGCCAAAAGAATTAGGGTTTAAGGGAAAATCACACACAAAGTTAGAAAATAGAATAAAAAAAAAACAAAATGCCAGGGATGGGTGTTGAACCCACGCCCTTAGACTTTTCACCCATAGGCCTTGCCACTGCTCCAGGAACGCGCCTGTGTTAGGGGAATAGAATCAGCGCACTATGTAGTAAACCTGCAAGAATTGGAAAATTATGAAAAAAATGAAATGCCAAAAGCAAGGATCGAACCACGCCCTTGCACACTAATGCCTTAACACGCACTTCCTTGTCAATGAGGTGGCTGTTTCATCCGATCATTAAGTGACAACAATTAAATATATTATAAACCCAAATGATTGGACCGGAGAAGCGCCGGAGCCCTAGCTCTGGTCGTCTTCTCCGGAGAGCTCGTTATTCAACCTGCAAAAACACGAAGCGTTAGTGATTCCCAGGACCCTACCCCCCTAATTCTGGCCTTGCGATTTCAATGGAACCCTTAGTTTGGGCCAAATCGCGTTGTAGAAAGAGATACAGAGAAAATGAAGCAAATCGATTTAAGTATGGCGACCCTTCATCCGGGCATTATGGGGGCCATGATATGGTCCAATCTTACATATTAACATCTCAAGAGCATATTAATAAGGTTAGCTTTGATCAAAACACAAAGAAAATAGAAATACGAATTTTGTGAAATAATGGAAAATGATGATGCATGTTCATGCGTTTCAGGCCCTATGGATCCTCAAGATCAATCCACTGTTACCCTACAACACTTTAGAGGTTGATTGGAAGGGTTTGTTTTCTTTGAAAGTGGCTGCAACTAGGGTTCTTGATTTGCTCTAGTTTTGAGAATTTTGGAGACTTTGGAGTGTTTTCTTGTGCAAGGATTTCGTGTATTTCTCTTGTTTGAAATAGATGGAATATATAGAGCTGAATTAGGTCAAACAAGTGGGCTTGGACCTTTGTAATAAAAGCCTTTATTTTATTTTATTTAATTTTGAATTCTAAATAAGTAAAATAGAAAATAAATAGAATAAAAATACAAGGGGTGTATGGGTAAGTTCAGAGGTTCACAATGAGACCTTATGCACGTTTGAACCTTGAAACATCAACCCATTAGCCCCAAAACTCAAGTTTGATCACTTTAGGTTTCATGCATTTTCTCAAAATTTCCCAACTTGCACCAATCATAATTCTCTCAATTTTTATCATATGAAGGTGATCTTAGACTTTTTGGAAAGCTCAAGATGTCCTATACAATCTCTATGTTGGTCAATTTTCAATTTGGATATTTATCTTGATGTAAGTTGCCTTGACAAAAAGTGTCTTTTTGTTGACTTTTGAAATGACCTATAATGTATTGGCCCATATCTCTCAAATGAAGCATTTTTTGGACTTGATCTTAGAGAGTCAAAGTTGTAGAGAATTGAATTTACTTCAAAATGAGATTTGGTTGAGGAAAATATGATGAAGCATGTAGGAGTTATGCTTGGTCAAAGTTCAATTGACTTCTCCTTAAGAAAACCCTAATTTGATAACTTTTGACTTTTTATGAATCTTGAGTTTTCTTGATGAATCATGGTCAACCCTTGATCAAATGATGAATATGAATTCAAAATATTGATGTTGACCAAAAATATTGGAGTTTGGCTGTATGTTGACCATAATTGACTTTTTGTCCAATATAGTTGATTTTTTAGTCATCTGAGCAATTGATTGAGCAAACTTGTGATGCAAGGATTGAAACTTGGCATGAGAATTCCTTGTGACATATGAGAAACCATGGAATCCACCTGAGCCATTAGAAACCCAATATTCCTTGAGAAAAGGGAAACCCTAGTTATAAGTCTATTGCTTAAAAGGAGAATTTGTCTGATCAATTCTTGAGTAACCTTGAGCAAATGAAAAACCTAGGAGCATGAGGAAATGTCTTGAATAAAATGGGAGGTAAAATTTTGGGGTACAACAAGGACGTCACACATTTCGTCAGGGCGACGATTTTTTTTAAGGTTGCTCGTCTGGATTCTGCACCGAACATCACGAGCTTGTAGTTTGTTTGTGCGCCGTACACAAAATAAGCTGTAAAAATCTGCACTATGAATTTTTATACTGATTACTCGCCGTTCAGGGAACCATAAATTTATCGATTTTTATCACAACAGAATGATTCTTTCGGCACCGCGTCACAAATTTCATCATTGACATCTTTGTTTCAAGTTTCCCGTCAGGATTTCACACTGATTGTGATGAGCTTGGGGTTCAATCTCGGACTGTGTATGGAATAAGCCAAAAATTCAAATTTGGAGCCAATACTATATATTTCGAAATTAAAATTTCAAAAACAATCACACTCATTATCACAAACTTCTCTCAATTCCCTTAACTTTTATCAAGAACACAATTCACAAAAACTATCAAACTTCATCTCCCTTACTCTCTTCGCCGAATTTCAACAAGCTGCCACCTCCCTCCTCCTTGCACTCGTAAGCGAACCATTTTTCCTCCTCTCTCTCTCTCCGCACGTAATCCAACCTCCGGTCTCCCTTTGTATTTGTCGTGCGTTTCCTCTGCAGAAGCCTCCTCTCTGATTGGGATTTCCAGCCTCCCTCCTCCTCTCTGATCACGATTTCTGGCCAACATCCTCCTTCCAATTTGCTAATTCCAGCGACATTTCCTTTTCGATCCGTGTGATACGGTGGGAAGAACTAACTGTTTTTTGGAATACTGGTTTGCGTTTTGCATTTGTATTCGCAAAATGTCGCGGTAAGCAAGATTCGCCACCGACTTTTATTTTATCCAACAAGGAAAGGAAAAAAGCACAGAAAAATTCCTTTTTCGAGATATTTTTCGGGTTCGGGGGGTAGATTATAGAAAGGGAAGGTGTTAGCACCCTTTCTATCTATGGTTATCCATGGGCTCTTAGGTACTTGCTCAATTGTTTTCAAAATTGTTTTCTTTGTGCTTGTGGGTTTGAAAAAATTTTTTGTTTTAAAACTTTGATTTAACTCTTGCTTCTATCCTCAAGAGTGTAATGAAGTGTTTTGAAAACTTTGTTCGAAAAGGAGTGTAAGTGTGAAAGAGTTTTTGTTTTGAAAAGAGCAAGTATCTAAGAACCACCTACCTACTCGAAAAAGGAATCGTTCTATGCTATCTTCTTTTAGACAATGTTATCCCACTATTGATGAGTAGGTAGCACCATTGTTGGAGTTTGAGGGTCAATTCGAATGAGGGATGTGCGGTCACTAAAGCAATGTTAGGATGCCTTAGCGGTAACCCTAATGTCTTAGATCATTTGTTTGAGGAAACAATATCCGAGGCAACTATTTCGAGGCGACTATGATCTTTAGACAAGAGGGCAACCTCTAAAACAACCTATACTCAATGACCGCGTACAAAGGCAACCAAGTGGGGTGTATCCTAAGAGTGCGCATGTGCGGGTGTGTTATTTTCAGTTTATTTTTGTCTTTGTACATGTTAATGGTGATATAAGTTGATTTTAGGTTAAAACATTCAGTCTTGTCATGCCATCCTATTATCAAATATCTAACAGTTATAATTTGCGGAAAATAAAAGTGCGGAAATTAAAGTACAAGGCGTCGGGTATTTACATCGCCAAATACAAACCCTTTAAAAATAAATAAAGCGATAAAAAATAATAAAATTCCTATCAAGCTATTACAATCCGGGAGCAAGTACAATATTGAATAAATAAATCGTGTGCGGGAAATTAATTGGGCGCAAGATTAGGGTTTTGACCCTTTTTGTTAAAGAAAAGATTTTTTTTGTTATTTTTATTTTAAGAAAGAAATAAACCTAAATTAATTGCTAAATTAATAAATTAATTAATTAAAATGAAAAATTATTTTTGGGTTTTTGGTATTTTAAGAAAGAAATAATAAATTAATTGAATTAGTAAAAACCTGATTAAGTCTAATTTAATTTTAATTATTTACAAAAATATATTAAAGTTATTCTAATTAAAACCTAAATCTATTAATTAGTATTTATTAATAAAAATTAAAATTTGATTAAACATAAAAATATTTTTGTGATTTTATTTTATAAAGAAAATTTTTTTTTTATTGGTTAGTAATTAATAAAAAAATAATAAAACAATTAATTAAAACAAAAATAAAATAGATGAGAAGCAAGCTGAAGGCCCAAAACACGCTGGCCTTGTTGGACTCCTGGAATCTGGTGTGCATATGTTGACTTGGCTCCATGGTGGACCTTCAGATCCTGGCCACCAGATTTGGCCAATGGCCATCTGGCTACTGAATGCTTGATGGTGCACGGTGAGCTGTAAGTCTGGATATGCACACAATTGCCTGAAAAAGAAAAATAACAAAGAAAGTGGGGGACCTGGGATTCGAACCCAGGTCCTGATGGTGATTGGAACGCACGCTTACCACTACGCTGTTTTGTTTATTTGTTAATAATATGAAAATAATATATTATGTAAAAAAACAAGTCAATGGTCAGAACAAAAACAAAAATGCGCGTGTGGTTTTGAAAGGGCCAATGATGGCGTGACACGCCTTCATCTTCTACCTTCCATCCGTGGCTAAAACTCTGTAAAACCTATAACCACAGACACAGACCGTCACTATAAGTTGTGCATACTCCAAAATCCGCTGTAGGCCATGAAAATGAATTCCAAGGGCATGGTTGTGCTCGTCTCATCATCTCGGTCACAACCATACCCTTCTTGATGGCCAATTATTCCTGAAACAAAAACACCCAAAAATATCCAAGAAACCCTAGCTATGGCATCTTGCAGTATAGGTCAGATAAACAAAATTAAATAATGCCAAAAGCTTGGAAATGTTATGAGGATCACAAATATGTCAATGATTTGTTCAAATGATGCAAGAATGAACCAAACCGAATCCAAGAACAGAGCTAGGTAACGAGGGACTTACAGCGTGCTAGGTGGTCCGAGAATGCTTGCTCTTGATCCAGGTAGACTGAGTGAACACCCAGGAAGCGTTTTGGACCGATCTCAGCTTCTGAAAATGTCTCTAGCTATGGATTCGATTTCAAGCTTTTGGTTACTTTTTTCAAACTTTTTATTGCCTCTTTCTGCAGCCTCTAACCCTTGTTTCGATTTCTTTGGCCTCCTTATGTATTTCATAGTGTGTTAAGGTAAGAATTATGGCTTGAATCTTCTCCCATCAATGCTTTGGGATTTGATTTGATTCACTCTTTACCACTTGCCAAATTTATCAAAAATCAATCTTTTTGCACATGATATTGTATGATTCGAGTTTGATGATGATAATGGTGATAATTACAACCTGAAACAGCCAAAAAATCTCATGTAATCAAAGCTTTGGATTTTATATGATTTAATTTGATTAAAAATGAATAAAATCAATAAAAAATCAAATAAAATGATAAAAATGAAATATGGGTTCATGGCTGAAGCTAGGACACGTGGAAAATGATGCAAGCTCAAATCAAGTGGAAAAGAATGGGCCCATTCGACAAAATTTGAAGTTTTGGGGATAGTTGACTTTTGGCAATTTTGCAAAAATGTTCAACTTCAACAATGCATAACTTCTTCAATTTTGAACTTTTGGAGGTGTTATTGGACTTTTTAAAAATCTTGAGATGTCCTCTAACCAATCCTTTTGGTCTCATCTCATTTTGATATTCCATGCTCAAGTTATAATCTTTGGAAAAAAAAGGTGTTTTTGTTGACTTTCAAAAATGACCTATAATGTCCAAATTTGTAACTTCTTGTGAGTGCATTTTTTGATCTTTGGGTATGAAGATGGATTGTAGGAAATTGCATCCTCTTCAAAATGAGCTTTGGATGGGTCATTTCTCATAAAGTATGAGAAAGTTATGCTTGGTTAAAGTTGAGTTGACTTTTCTTACAAAACCCTAATTTAGCAACTTTTGAGTCTTGATGAATTTTGAGAAATCCTTGATGAATCATGATCAACCCTTGATCAAATGATGAAATATCATTCAAAATTAGAATGTTGACAAAAACTCTTGAAGTTTAACTGTATTTGGGTCACAGTTGACTTTTGCCCTAGCAAAGTCGATTTTTGGACCCTTTGAGCAATTGACTGAGCAAACTTCCTCTGCAAGGCTTGAAATTTGACATGGATGATCTTGAGAACATATTAGGACATTAGGGAGCACTTGAGGTCATTTGGATTCAAGGATCTTTATGCAACACAAAACCCTAATTTGGGGTTGCCTGCCTTAGGAGATAACTTGTCTGTCCAACTCTTTGGCAAACTTGAGCAACTTGGAGAATTTTCTTGAAATGTTTTGAAGAATATGGGAGGGCAAATTTTGAGGTACAACAGCTTCCCCTGTTCAATCTTCTTAAACCTGAGGATGTAGATTGGCTTTCGTGCCTTTCGTGATCCGAAGGTGGAAGATGATTGAAGACTAGAGTGCCCAGAAATTTGCACTCGCATGAGGTGGTATCAGCCTTGTGATGTCGGGAATGGGCTTACAGATGCCATTTGGAGATTGCTGACGGGAGGATGGGCTTGAATATACCATCTGTGGGAGTGTCGATCGCATAAGAGCTTCCGTAGCGAGAACTTGCATACTTGTTGTTGTGGAAGATTCCGCTGGGGGAGTCTGATCTTTGTTGAAATTTAAGAACTCGCCTATACTCCAACTGAGAGAACATCTCTGCTGGGTTTTAAGGACTTGTCCGTAATTCAACTGGGGGAAATCTGTCGAGTTTTAGAACCTTATCTATAATTCAACCGAGGATAATTCAGTTGAGATTTAAGAACTGGCCAGTACTTCGACTGAGGAGAATTGCCGAGATTTAGAACCTTATCTGTAATTTAACCGAGACTAATTCAGTTGAGATTTAAGAACCGGTCAGTACTTCGACTGAGGGAAACATCTTCATCGAGATCTAGGAACTGTCTGTACTTCAACGGAGGATAATTCTGTTGATATTTAAGAACTCGTCCACACTACGACGGAGGAAAATTGTCGAGATTTAGAACCTTATCTGTAATTCAACTGAGACTAATTCAGTTGAGATTTAAGAACCGGTCAGTACTTCGACTGAGGGAAATATCTTCATTGAGATCTAGGAACTGTTTGTACTTCAACCGAGAATAATTCTGTTGAGATTTAAGAACTCGTCCACACTTCGACGGAGGAACATTGCCAAGATTTAGAACCATATCTGTAATTCAACCGAGACTAATTCAGTTGAGATTTAAGAACCGGTCAATACTTCGATTGAGGGAAACATCTTCATCGAGATCTAGGAACTGTCTGTACTTCAACCGAGAATAATTTTGTTGATATTTAAGAACTCGTCCACACTTCGACGGAGGAACATTGTAGAGATTTAAAACCTTATCTATAATTCAACCGAGACTAATTCAGTTGAGATTTAAGAACCGGTCAGTACTTCGATTGAGGGAAACATCTTCATCGAGATCTAGGAACTGTCTGTACTTCAACAGAGGATAATTCTGTTGAGATTTAAGAACTTGTCCACACTTCGACGGAGGGAAATTGTCGAGATTTAGAACCTTATATGTAATTCAACCGAGACTAATTCAGTTGAGATTTAAGAACCGGTCAGTACTTCGACTGAGGGAAACATCTTCATCGAGATCTAGGAACTGTCTGTACTTCAATGGAGGATAATTCTGTTGAGATTTAAGAACTCGTCCACACTACGACAGAGGAAAATTGTCGAGATTTAGAACCTTATCTGTAATTCAACCGAGACTAATTCAGTTGAGATTTAAGAACCGGTCAGTACTTCGACTGAGGGAAACATCTTCATTGAGATCTAGGAACTGTCTGTACTTCAACGGAGGATAATTCTGTTGAGATTTAAGAACTTGTCCACACTACGACGGAGGAAAATTGTTGATATTTAGAACCTTATCTGTAATTCAACCGAGACTAATTCAGTTGAGATTTAAGAACCGGTCAGTACTTCGACTGAGGGAAACATCTTCATTGAGATCTAGGAACTGTCTGTACTTCAACGAAGGATAATTCTGTTGATATTTAAGAACTCGTCCACACTACGACGGAGGAAAATTGTCGAGATTTAGAACCTTATCTGTAATTCAACCGAGACTAATTCAGTTGAGATTTAAGAACCGGTCAGTATTTCGACATAGTTGAGAACTTAACTGCATCCTTCCTGAAAGGTAAAGGCCAGTCGTATGCAATGCATGATATATATAAAGCAATGATGTTCTCAAAATAAATGAGATTGTGTTGTATGATGCGTATATGCATGTATCATGATGTATGGAAATGTAATGTTTTAGCTGGGGAAAATAAATCCCAGATAGCTGTTGGAGAAAAAAGCTGAATTCTTCGTTTCCCTTAGGGATAGCGAATGAAGATGATTGTGAGAATAAACCTGCAGGAGAGGATAACTCTGTTGGGGAATAAGCTGATGAGGAGATTTACTCTATGTAGAAGAGATGCTCTGTTGAGGATTCCACCGATAAATTCCGCTGGGGATGAATTACCGTTGCTGGTGATACTAAATCCTGTTGGGGATTGACTCCTTGTTTGTGAAGGGAAAGAACTCCGCTGGGGATGATCTTTCAGTTGTGACTTCACTGGGGATAACCTTTTAGACTCTGATGGTGGTAATCCTTTGATCTTGATGGGGACAATCTTCCAAAGTTTACTGGGGATGATTCTCCAAGTTCTACTGGGGAAGCTTTTTCAGACTGCGCCTGAAAAATTTCAAACTCCACTGGGGATATTTTGTATTCTGCCGGGGAATATTCTTATACTCCGTTGGAGAATATTAAGACTGCCGGGGATATTAAGCCTTTTCGGTGCTGATGGTAGATAAACTCTGCTTGGGGAGAATATTACCGATTCATTCACAGTTGCAAGTCTCAACTGGGGAGAGTTGTCATTACTATCTTACTCTGCGGGGAGTGAATGCATGTCAACCATATTCTTCATCTGAATTTACCTTGTACCTGGTAGACAGAGCAACTGTACAGTTTAGATAATTCTTATTGCCCCTGTTTCTGATATTACCAGTAATCGTCTTTTGTTTCGCATGTAAATTTTTATGAGCAGCAATTAATGTCAAGTGCATATATCAAAAATGAACATTGGACGTTTTTGTGCAAAACAAAACAGATAAAGGAAAAACAGTTTGAAATTTCTTTGAAAATGAATTGTATTGATTTTGAAGTTTAGCCTGTAAATAGGCGTTTTTGTACAACAGGCTGACGTCCTAGTAAGAGAATGCCGCCAAATAATATAATTCACACAATTTGTGAAAAAACTAAACAAAACAACTATGTGAATAATCCCACTGGGTTCCAACTCTGCTATTGCCTTTATGTCCTCAAGCATCTCATCACTTTGCTGCTGGTTGAAGGTAGATCAGATTGATTAGTGTCGTCCGAGCTTGATAGTCGATACCGAAGTCTGGTTCCAAGGTGATCCAATGAGACATAGTGTTATGCTTTAATCCCTAATTTTTGCCTGGACCGCCCTTTCAGGTTTTCAGTCCACCGGGATACCCTTTTTTGCCCAAGCCGCCTTTTCAGGTTTTCGACTTGTCGGGTGTACAAATGTTTTATTTTCATCCCTTATTTTTTCCCGAACCCTTTTGGTTCTCCGGGAAGCCCTTATTTTTGCCTAGGCCAGTCAACCTAGCGGGTCTTTGATTATGCGTAGTATTTTTTCACTATGTCTGCATTGACGGGGTGAGGAAGGTCATCAGCATCCATGGTGGCTAGAATCATAGCTCCTCCTGAGAAAATGTTCTTAACCACAAATGGCCCTTCGTACGTAGGGATCCATTTTCCCATGGGATCACTTTGAGGTAAGATAATGCACTTGATTACCAGATCCCCAACTTGATACTCTTGTCGCCTAACTTTCTTGTTAAATGCCTTGATCATCCATTTTTGATACGTCTGACTATGACAAATAGCGGTAAGTCTCTTTTTGTCGATTAAATTCAGCTGATCAAGCGGGTTTGAACCCAGTCATCTTCGCTCAAACCTGCATCCTTCATAATCTGAAGAGAGGGTATCTGAACTTTAATGGGAAAGACTGCCTCCATGCCATAAACCAAGGAATAGGGTTTTCCCCTGTTGACGTCCGCGCCGAGGTGCGGTACCTATGAAGAGCAAATGGTAACATCTCATGCCAATCCTTGTATGTCACCGTCATCTTCTGCACAATTTTCTTAATGTTCTTATTAGCCGCTTCTATAGCCCCATTCATCTTTGGTCGATAAGGAGAAGAGTTGTGATGCTGTATCTTGAACTGCTTGCAGAGCTCAGTGATCATCTTATTGTTGAGATTTATACCATTGTCCGTAATGATCCTCTCTGGTACACCGTATCGACAGATCAGGTTATGCCGAATAAAACGTGCCACGACGTTCTTCGTTACAGTAGCAAAGGAAGTTGCTTCAACCCACTTCGTAAAGTAATCAATCGCTACCAGGATGAAACGATGCCCGTTGGATGCCATAGGTCTGATCTCGCCGATCATGTCAATGCCCCACATCGCAAAAGGCCACAGAGCTGTCAAGACATTCAGAGGTACTGGAGGTATGTGCACCTTATTAGCATAGACTTGGCACTTGTGACAGGTCCGAGAATGTTGATAACAGTCGGCTTCCATTGTGGACCAGAAATATCCTGCCTGAAGGATTTTCTTTGCCATGGTGTGTCCACTGGAATGAGTTCCAAAAGTACCTTCATATAACTCTTCCATGATCGTTTCTGCTTTGTTCTTATCAATACATCGCAGTAAGGTTGAATCATGATTACGCTTATAAAGGATGTCATTGCTGATGAAGAACTTCGCCGCGAACCTCCTCAGAAACTTCTTGTCATTAACAGATGCACCCTCGGGGTATTCCTGAGCTTCAAGGTACCTCTTCACCTCATGGAACCAGGGTTTATCTGTTACCTCTTCAGTCTCAATGTCGCAATAATGTGCAGGTTCGTCCAACCTTTCAATGGTAATTTGGGGAGCTTCGTTGTCCCAATTGACTTTGAACATAGAAGACATCGTAGCCAGCGCGTCCGCCAACTGATTCTCCTCTCTAGGGAAGTGTTCAAAGGTTATCTCCTCGAAATAGGGAAGTAATGTCAACACATACGCCTTGTAAGGAATAAGATTTGGGTGTTTCGTATCCCACTCGCCTTTGATCTGACTGATCACGAGAGCGGAATCTTCGAAAACACTTAGAAACTTAATCCTTAGGTCAATTGCTGCTCGAAGACCCATGATGCACGCTTCATACTCCGCCATATTGTTGGTGCAGTTGAAACATAGTCGGGTGATAAACAGAGTATGAGAGCCTTTAGGAGATATGATCACGGCGCCAATGCCATTTCCCAAAGCGTTTGAAGCTCCATCAAAGTACATAGACCATTGGGATCCTTCCTCGGGTTCTTCATCCGGTCCAGGTTCTTTGCAGTCAGTCACTATCATGATATTCTCATCCGGAAATTCAAAGTTCATAAACTGGTAATCGTCCAATGCCTAATATGCCAGATGATCTGCCAACACACTTCCCTTAATTGCCTTTTGGGTCGTATATTGGATATCATACTCAATCAAGATCATCTGCCATCTTGCTATTCTCTCGGACAAGGCAGACTTTTCGAAGATATACTTAATTGGATCCATCTTTGATATCAATAGAGTAGTGTGAGTCAGCATATACTGTCTCATCCGGCGAGCAGCCCATGCCAAAGCGCAACAAGTTTTCTCAAGCAACGAGTATCGGGTCTCACAGTCGGTAAACTTTTTGCTAAGGTAATAAATAGCATGCTCTTTTCGGCCAGACTCGTCATGCTGACCCAACACACACCCCATTGAGTTGTCGAGTACTGTCAAGTATAAGATCAAAGGTCTCCCTTCAACTGGAGGCATCAGGATAGGTGGCTCTTGGATATATTCCTTGATTCTTTCGAAAGAGGCCTGACATTCATCGTTCCATCTTACCACTTGATCTTTCTTCAGTAGCTTGAAGTTTGGATCACAAGTAACAGTCAGGTGTGAGATGAATCAGGCAATGTAGTTCAGAATTCCCAGAAATCCTCTGACTTCTTTCTCTGTTCGGGGAGCTGGAATTTCCTGTATAGCCTTCACCTTTGCAGGATCTAACTGAATACCTTTATCGCTAACGACGAAACCCAGCAGCTTACCAGATCTCACCCCGAAGGTGCACTTGTTCGGGTTTAACCTCATCTTGTACAGCTTCAACCTGTCAAATAACTTCTGAAGGTGGTCCAGATGTTCTTCTTCAGTCTGGGATCTTGCAATCATGTCGTCAACGTATACCTCAATCTCATGATGGATCATGTCATGGAACAAAGCGACCATGGCGCGCTGATACGTTTCCCCAGCATTCTTCAATCCAAAAGGCATGACCTTGTAGAAAAAGGTACCCCATTGAGTAACGAAGGTTGTCTTCTCCATGTCTTCGGGAGCCATTTTAATCTGATTATGACCAGAGAAACCATCCATAAAGGAGAAGACCTTATGTTGTGCGGTGTTGTCAACCAGAATGTCAATATGAGGCAGAGGGAAATCATCCTTGGGGCTTGCCCTGTTCAGATCCCTATAGTCAACACACATTCGAACTTTACCATCCTTCTTCGGCACATGAACCATGTTGGCAACCCACTGCGGGTAAGAAGTAACTGCTAGAAAATCGGCGTCAAACTGTTTCATAACTTCAGCCTTGATTTTCTCAGACATCTCTGGGCGCATTCGGCGGACCTTCTGTTTTACTGGAGGACAGTCTTCCTTGGTAGGCAGGTGGTGAACCACAATATCGGTATCCAACCCAGGCATATCTTCATAAGACCAGGCAAAGATCTCAACATAGTCACGCAGCATCTGAATCAACCGTTGCTTCACACTAGACTCCAGATTTCCCCCGATCATGACCTCTTTCTTGTCTATCTATGTACCCAGATTTACTGTTTCCACTGGCTCTTCATGCGGCTGAATAGCCCTCTCTTCATGAAGTGGCAGTTTAGCAAGTTCACCAGGCATTTCGCAATCATCTTCACCTTCGTCTTCGGTTAAGTTGATCGGACTTTTGAAGTCATAACTAGCAGTAGCAGAGTCGTTACCAGTGAGATCTAGAGTGGATGTAGACCTGTATATGTGAGTGTGTGTAAAATAGTTGTTTTGCAAGATAAAAAAGGAAAACAAGGAGCGCAAAATTTGTAATGCAAGAAACGTCCAATGCTTTTATTAATGATATATGAAAATGACACACATAAAGCCCTCACAAATGAAGCCACGGTGCCCCGGGTAAGACACCGGACCGTAAAGTTTAAAATTGTGTGTTACAAATTCAAAACAAAAGTCTCATTACTGGGTAATAACAGAAACGGGCATGGAATTCTTCGCCGTCCAATTGCTTAGTCCACCATCAACAGTCGGGTATATCCAGCTGTCAATATCAAACTCTTCATCATCGTCTTCAATAGCATTCACTCCTGCGTCATGTTTGGGCATAGGTGCTGTTATGACATTAGGTCTTTCAGGTGCTTCGAATTCAATATCCTTCGTATCAATCAAGTCATGTACTTTGTTTTTTAAGACCCAGCAGTTATCCGTATCATGCCCCGTGCTATAAGAGTGAAAAGCACAGTGGGCATTCGGATCGTACATGGGTGATGTAGTGTTGGGACTCTTCGGGGCCTCCCTCAGAATCACCAAGTTGGTTTTCAACAATTGTTGCAAAATTTGGGATAAAGTCATGTTAAGCTGAGTGAATTGTCTTCGTGGACTTTCGGCCCTTGACTGATTGTTGCGCTGAGGAGCACCAGCAGGTCTTGATATAACCACCGCATTAACAGCTTGGCGGTGTTCAGGTCTATTCTGACTTTTTGAACTGTAAACAGAACTGGACTCCTTCTTAAAAGGTTTCTTCTTGGTGCTTGACGAAGCACCCTTCTGTATCTTGCCAGATTTGATACCGGCCTCAATCCTTTCCCCAGTCATGATCAGCTCTATAAACCTGGGTGACGAACTTCCAATCAGATGGTTGAAATACAGACCAGACAAGGTCCCAAGAAACATATCCACTAGCTCCCTATCAGCCAAGGGTGGTTGCACTCTTCCAGCAAGGTCCCTCCACTTTTGAGCATAATCTTTGAAACCTTCGCCCGCACCCATAGACATACCCTGAAGTTGGGTACGCGTGGGAGCAAGGTCGGCATTATATTGGTACTGCTTGTAGAAAGCAATAGCCAAGTCTTCCCAATTACGGATACTAGCTCCTTCCAGTTGGTAAAACCATTCAAGCTGAGTCCCTGAGAGACTGTCTTGAAAGAAATGGATCCAGAGGTTCTTGTCAGTGGTGTATGGTTGAATCTTTCTAACATACGAACGGAGGTGCAGCTTTGGGCAAGAAACCTCATCGTACTTAGCAAAGATCAGTGCTTTAAACTTGTGGGGAATTACCATCCCAGATGACAAACCTAGATCACCAAAGTCCAACCCAGGGACCTTCTGAATCTCCATCGCACTTAACCGGTCTTCAAGCTGTTTATATCTATCCTCGGCGGGAGGATATTGATCTTCGTCAAAGTCAGTCTCGTGGTCAGATACCACAGGGCTAGGGACCCTCCTTTCTTCTTGGTTTTCTCCCCCTCCAGATGAGTGGGATAGATTGACTTCATCTCGCAGACTGTTTCCAAACTTGTGACCCATGTTCAGGAGGACCATCTTCTTCTTCTTCTTATCCTTTAAGATAAGGGTCTTCAGATCTTGCTGACCCTTAGCCAAATTTATGAACATCTCTTGAAATTGAGCGTTTTGAGCTTGTAGAGCCTTGATAGCTTGATCAGTTGATGTTTCAGCAGACATGATGTGCTGAAATAAACAACGAAGAAGATGAGAAAACCTGTAAGGGTACCTGTTATGAGGTGCATGGAATGAAATGCGCATGATATGATTTCAAAGACTTTAGAGATTAAATTCGTAAACCAAAATAAAACACACTTTTATTAGATAAACTTTGAATTCAAATGTTCAACAGATGCCCTTAAGGCGTTACAAAAGGAAATACTGAAAGGTAAAGCAAAACTAGAAATAATCAAAAAGACAATCAGCGCTCCCATGGTCGTTTGCCCTTGGTGCTGACATAGTCATTGAGGATCTGCTCATTCTCCAACTGTCTTGTCAACTTCTGAATCTTCTGCTCTTGCTCGTGATACTTTTCTCTGTAAGTATCCCGCTCTTCTCTCAGCTGCATCCATGATCTCTTTAATGCCCCTATGTCAGTAGGCATGTATGGATGGAGGATGGTAGGAGGAACCCCTTCTTCATCAGCAACCTCGACAATTATAGGCAAGACGGCTTCGTACGACATTCCCAGCTTTTGGGAACGGATTCGAACCCATCTGAGATATGGCTCCATCGGAAGAGAAGTCTTCGCACCTAGCTCGCGCGGATCAGACTTGTGTACCCTATCCCAAGCTCTTATGAATCTGCGGCGTTGCTCATCACTATCCCCTTGGAAATCAAAGACAATACTTGGCATTAGAAACTCATGAGGTCCTTCCCTTCTAGCTCGTCCGAACTGACGTAAGGCCAAACAAGGGTTATAAGTGATCCCTCCATTGGTTCCTATCAGTGGAATGTTGGGGTATTCCCCACAGCGATCAATAATAGCCACATCTTCCATGCCCTTAATATTCCAAATGATGTCATTATGAGAGAGAGACATAATCCTATAGGCCCAGCCCATGCCTTCCTTGTTCTTCAAAATTGATTTGGGGAGGTGAGAAATAAACCACCTCTCCAACAATGGCGCATAGCACATAAGGGTTCCCCGCTTCCGAGCAGTACGGGCATAAAGAGAGTGAAGAATGTCACCCAAGAGAGTGGGCACAGGATTATCGGACATGAAAATCTTCACTGCATTCACGTCGACGAAAGAATACGAGTTAGGAAACAACACCAAACCATATATGAGAAGAGCCAGAATGTCTTCAAATGCCTGGAAGTCTAGACTGTCCCAGAACTGATTAGCCTTACCAACCAAGAATTTAGTCAAGAAGCCCTTTGTTCCACTACGAGTTTCCCAATTAGACATTACCTCAGCCTTTGTCAGATGGAGGGCTGAAGCAATCTCTTCCGGCCTAAGGATCTTCTCCCAACCTGTGAATGGGGCCTGCTCCAGAATAGAGATACCAAGCAGATCAGAGAACTCTTCCAAGGTAAGGACCAACTGGTAGTCCAGAAAAGTAAAGCAGTGGTACAGTGGATCAAAGAACTGGACTAAGACACTCATCATCTGTTCATCCATCTTGGAGGTGACCAAACCAAGAAGGTGCCCATGTCTTCTGATAAAGGAGGTAGTATCTGAAACCTTTGCAACCAATTCCTTAAGCTAAGTGGGAATCTGGAAAAATTTGATCTGAATGGTGTTTATACGCATGGGTGCCATAACCTACGAAACAGAACAAAGATGAATCCCCTCTGTCTTTGAAATAGGTTAGTCTTGATGCAAGATGCATGCAATGTCATTATTAATGATGTTATGATAGAAACACATCACAAGTATCCACAAATAGAAAACATGATAAGGGCATACAAGTCACACAAATAGCCCTTAGATTTCAGGCTAGCAAGGAGCTTAGGTACTACCCTTTTTCAGTTCAGTTGGTTCAAACCTGTCTTAAAAATAGTAACCGGGTTCTAGATGATCTCAATATCACTGACCACCCTCGATCGGTCATAATTCCAGTTTAGCAACCTTTTCTTGCAGCCGGAATCATCGCGAGAGTTTGGTCTCAATGAGTGTAGCATACTGCTACTGTTCTATGGCCAAGTTAGTCAATTTAAAGGTTCTAAGGTCAGTTGGTGCTTAATGACCCCTTAGTAGACCCATATTCTCCTCGTTGCGCCACAAGGGATATCGGTACATACTAAAGTGCCACACCAGTGTAGCTACTGCTTCAACCGTGTCGGTCTACGTCGTACAGTTCCCTCATAGTTTATTGCTACTTACCTAAAGGGTATCCCCCAGATTAAGGTTAGGATCTATAGTAACTCCGATTCAACCCACAAAGATAAAGCATACAAGTCGAACAATTGAAAACATTATGAACTATTCCTAAGGTACACCCCACTTATAATTCTCCCCAGCAAAGACGTCAGTTCTGTGATATGGTGGGAAGAACTGACTGTTTTTTGGAACGCTGGTTTGCGTTTTGCGTTTGTAATTACAAAATGTCGCGGTAAGCAAGAGTCGCCACCGACTTTTATTTTATCCAACAAGGAAAGGAAAAAAGCACAGAAAAATTCATTTTTCGAGATATTTCTCGGGTTCGGGGGGTAGATTATAGAAAGGGAAGGTGTTAGCACCCTTTCTATCCATGGTTATTCATGGGCTCTTAGGTACTTGCTCAATTGTTTTCAAAATTGTTTTCTTTGTGCTTGTGGGTTTGAAAAAAGTTTTTGTTTTAAAACTTCGATTTAACTCTTGCTTCTGTCCTCAAGAGTGTAATGAAGTGTTTTGAAAACTTTGTTCGAAAAGGAGTGTAAGTGTGAAAGAGTTTTTGTTTTGAAAAGAGCAAGTATCTAAGAACCACCTACCTACTCGAAAAAGGAATCGTTCTATTCTATCTTCCTTTAGTCAATGCTATCCCACTATTGATGAGTAGGTAGCACCGTCGTTGGAGTTTGAGGGTCAATTCGAATGAGGAACGTGTGGTCACTAAAGCAATGTTAGGATGCCTTAGCGGTAACCCTAATGTATTATATCATTTGTTTGAGGCAACAATATCCGAGGCAACCATTTCGAGGCGACTATGATCTTTAGACAAGAGGGCGACCTCTAAAACAACCTATACTCAATGACCGCGTACGAAGGCAACCAAGTGGGGTGTAACCTAAGAGTGCACATGTGCGGGTGTGTTATTTTCAGTTTATTTTTGTCTTTGTACATGTTAATGGTGATCTAAGTTGATTTTAGGTTAAAACATTCAGTCTTGTCACGCCATCCTATTATCAAACATCTAACAGTTATAATTTACGGAACATAAAAGTGCGGAAATTAAACTACAAGGCGTCGGATATTTACATCACCAAAGACAAACCCTTTAAAAATAAATAAAGCGATAAAAAATAATAAAAGTCCTATCAAGCTATTACGATCCGGGAGCAAGTACAATATTGAATAAATAAATCGTGTGCGGGAAATTAAATTGGGCGCAAGATTAGGGTTTTGACCCTTTTTGTTAAAGAAAATATTTTTTTGTTATTTTTATTTTAAGAAAGAAATTAACCTAAATTAATTAATTAAAATGAAAAATTATTTTTGGGTTTTTGGTATTTTAAGAAAGAAATAATAAATTAATTGAATTAGTAAAAACCTGATTAAGTTTAATTTAATTTTAATTATTTACAAAAATATGTTAAAGTTATTCTAATTAAAACCAAAATATATTAATTAGTATTTATTAATAAAAATTAAAATTTGATTAAACAAACAAATATTTTTGTGATTTTTTATAAAGAAAAGCAATTTTTTGATTGGTTAGTAATTAATAAAAATAATAATAAAACAATTAATTAAAACAAAAATAAAATAGATGAGAGTAAGGGGGTATGAGCCTGATTTTGGTGGTTTGAGAAGCAAGCTGAAGGCCCAAAACACGCTGGCCTTGTTGGACTCCTGGAATCTGGTGTGCACACGTTGACTTGGCTCCATGGTGGACCTTCAGATCCTGGCCACCAGATTTGGCCAATGGCCATCTGGCTACTGAATGCTTGATGGTGCACGGTGAGCTGTAAGCCTGGATATGCACACAATTGCCTGAAAAAGAAAAATAACAAAGAAAGTGGGGGACCTGGGATTCGAACCCAGGTCCTGATGGTGATTGGAACGCACACTTGCCACTATGTTGTTTTGTTTATTTGTTAATAATATGAAAATAATATATTATGTAATAAAACAAGTCAATGGTCAGAACAAAAACAAAAATGCGCGCGTGGTTTTGAAAGGGCCAATGATGGCGTGACACGCCTTCATCTTCTACCTTCCATCCGTGGCTAAAACTCTGTAAAACCTATAGCCACGGACACAGATCGTCACTATAAGTTGTGCATACTCTAAAATCCGCTGTAGGCCATAAAAATGAATTCCAAGGGCATGGTTGTGCTCGTCTCATCATCCCGGTCACAACCATACCCTTCTTGATGGCCAATTATTCCTGAAACAAAAACACCCAAAAATATCCAAGAAACCCTAGCTATGGCATCTTGCAGTATAGGTCAGATAAACAAAATTAAATAATGCCAAAAGCTTGGAAATGTTATGAGGATCACAAATATGTCAATGATTTGTTCAAATGATGCAAGAATGAATCAAACCGAATCCAAGAACAGATTTAGGTAACGAGGGACTTACAGCGTGCTAGGTGGTCTGAGAATGCATGCTCTTGATCCAGGTAGACTGAGTGAACACCCAGGAAGCGTTTTGGACCGGTCTCAGCTTCTGAAAATGTCTCTAGCTATGGATTCGATTTCAAGCTTTTGGTTACTTTTTTCAAACTTTTTATTGCCTCTTTCTGCAGCCTCTAACCCTTGTTTCGATTGCTTTGGCCTCCTTATGTATTGCATAGTGTGTTAGGGTAAGAATTATGGCTTGAATCTTCTCCCATCAATGCTTTGGGATTTGATTTGATTCACTCTTTACCACTTGCCAAATTCATCAAAAAACAATCTTTTTGCACATGATATTGTATGATTCGAGTTTTATGATGATAATGGTGATAATTACAACCTGAAACAGCCAAAAAATCTCATGTAATCAAAGCTTTGGATTTTATATGATTTAATTTGATTAAAAATGAATAAAATCAATAAAAAATCAAATTAAATGATAAAAATGAAATATGGGTTCATGGCTGAAGCTAGGACACGTGGACAATGATTCAAGTTCAAATAAAGTGGAAAATAATGGGCCCATTTGATAAAATTTGAAGTTTTGGGGATAGTTGACTTTTGGCAATTTTGCAAAAATGTCCAACTTCAACAATGCATAACTTCTTCAATTTTGAAATTTTGGAGGTGTTCATGGACTTTTTAGAAAGCTTGAGATGCCCCCTAACCAACCCTTTTGGTCTCATCTCATTTTTATATTCCATGCTCAAGTTATAAGCTTTGGAAAAAAAGGTGTTTTTTTTTACTTTCAAAAATGACCTATAATGTCCAAATTTGTAACTTCTTGTGAGTGCATTTTTTGATATTGGGGTATGAATATGGATTGTAGGAAATTGAATCCTCTTAAAAATGAGCTTTGTATGGGTCATTTCTCATAAAGTATGAGAAAGTTATGCTTGGTCAAAGTTGAGTTGACTTTTCCTACAAAACCCTAATTTAGCAACTTTTGAGTCTTGATGAATTTTGAGCAATCCTTGATGAATCATGATCAACCATTGATCAAATGATGAAATATCCTTCAAAATGATAATGTTGACAAAAAATCTTGAAGTTTGACTGTATTTGGGTCACAGTTGACTTTTGCCCTAGCACAGTCGATTTTTGGACCCTTTGAGCAATTGACTGAGCAAACTTCCTCTGTAGGGCTTGAAATTTGACATGGATGATATTTATAACATATTAGGACATTGGGGAGCACTTGAGGTCATTTGTATTCAAGGATCTTGATGCAACACAAAACCCTAATTTGGGGTTGTCTGCCTTAGGAGATAGCTTGTTTGTCCAACTCTTGAGCAAACTTGAGCAACTTGGAGATTTTTCTTGAAATGTTTTGAGGAATATGGGAGGGAAAATTTTGGGGTACAACAATCCGATTTTTTTCGGTAACTTCACATCTTTACTTGAATTAATTTCTTATTTGCATATTGATTTTGTGAATTGTGTTGATTTGAGCTTATTACATAAAATTGAGTTGAATATTATTTGAGAATTGGTGAATTAACTTGATTCTTGAATTTCAATGATGTTGAGATGTGTAATTGGTTTAATAATATGTTAATAAAATTAGATCTTGAATTTAATCGGTAAATTGATGTTGATTTTTGAATACCGAATTTTAGATCTAAATTTTGATTATGGAATTTTATTGAGAGTTAATTGTGTTTTCATGAGTTAATGCAATTTTCAATTCGATTTGTTGATGAATTCAATTTTTCGACATAAAAAACCTCAAATACGATGAATTGCATTAACATTTGAATTGTGTTGCTTGTGGCTTAGAAGCATTGTTTGAATGCTGATTTAATTGTTTGCAAGTGGTTGTAATTTCTAAGCGATATAACTTGAATCGGAAAAAAACTTGTGTGCTTCCGTTTGTGAGTTTTGAACTCATTTTTATATGATTCTTATTCATGCACCTATGCTGCCCAGAAAATACAAACGCATTGCAAATTTCTCCTTGAATGTTTTTTGATGCTTACTTGAGGTTATTTGTGTGTTTGTTGGTCATTAGTGTTGAGAATTACCGATTCCGAGATGATTTTTTATGCAATGTGGAGAAACAGTGTAGTGCTGTCTGGTTTGTGAAAATGAACTTGGGTTGGCTTTTTTATTCGCGCTTAATGCGTATTTGTCTTTAATTATATTATTGAGGAACATTGGCATCAATTTGGCTTGAGTTTGAAACAATTTTTTGCGCATTTTGTAAATGGAAACAATGTTGTCCGATTTTCTTTTTAACATGTACATTATGATTTGATATTCATATAATGCATGTTTGTGCTTAATTGTTTGATTATTGACCATTGATATTGAGTTTTCTCGCTTTAAACGCTATTATTTGAGTGATTCCATGAGTCGATACCATTCTGCCCAATTTTGTAAATAGAGCATTAAGTGCGATCTAATTTTTGATTCATGCATAATTATACTTGCCTTGGTATTTGTGGGACATGTGCATTAAGTTGTGACGATTTTAAACCAATATTTCGTGCAATTCATGAGGTGATATGCATGCTGCCCAAGAATTAGTTTTGTGATTTCGTTGCATGTTCGACTTTGCTTCATTCATGATAATTTGTCATTTTGAGTTGTGATGTTGATTGTTTGATTACAGTTAATTTTTGTTTTTATTTTCTAACTCATCTTGTGACATTGTGAATGTTCCGGAAGGCGATTAATCGTACAACATATTTGTTCGAATTATTCTTTGCTTGTGTAGAATTATTCTGTGCAGGATGTTAGCTTGACACGACACACTCATTGCTTGCGATTTATTTTCTCATTGTGACATTTGATTCTTATATTGGATATTGATTCTGACAATTGTGTTGTTGATGCTAGCATGCTCAAAGTTTTCTGGGTTTCTTTGCTTTGCTTGCTTGCCACAAACTCTTGTTCTTTTTGTATTATACTAGTTCTGGTTTAATTTTCTGCATCATTTACCGCTTTCCTTGCCATGAGAAGTAGGAATAGAGATGAATGATTGAGAGTCCCTAATTTAGGTGGGCAAATCTGTTTAAAGTCCTTAAAGGAGGCGATGTTTGTTTTGCAAAGTCCTCAAAAAGAGGCCATATTTGTGTTTACTTGTGCGCAAAAGACCTCGACAAAGGCAAATGCTATTCCCCTCTTATTTCCCTTTTATTTTGTGCTTTTTATCAATTCAAATAAATTGAACAAAGGGTCCGCAATCAACCCCCACTCTTTCTAGTCCGTGTCGTTCTTAGCTCACGTTATATGTTGACGCTTTGATCCATGCCTATTCTTTTTCATTGAGTAAATAAAGTGGAAAAGGGTTTGTAACCAACCCCCACACTTTGTCATTCGTTTCGAGGATGTTAGTCTCATTTCTTAAAATGTTGATGCTCCTAGTTGTTACTCGATGTTGGTGCTCGAGAAAATCAAGTGGAAAGAGTTCCTTACTGCCACTTTGGTGTCCATTGGACTCTTTGTTTGTTGTTAGCTCGCACCCGATCTTGTTTTGGTTTTGGTTCGACTTTGCTCGATTACACTTGTGATTGTCTTTTTCTTTACACTTTTGCATGTTCCCTTAGGATGCACTTGTTTCGTTTCCGATGCAAATTAGACATTAGGATTGCGATCCATGCATGCTAACTTAAGTAGATATTTCCCTTTATTATTCAAACCTTAAGACCGTCATTGTATGATAATACTAGGGATAAAGGTTGATAGTTTCCCTTAGATATTTTTCTTTCCCTTTTGCATGATTAATACTAAAAATCTTTTCTTTGGAAAATGCATAAAAAACTCTAACATTTCTTAAATCCTTTTTCAAGAATAAAAACATAAACCAATCCAAACTTTTCCGCCTTCAGGCCTTTCTTCGAACTCTCAAAAGGATGTGTTAATCCTACTCTACACAATACAACGTGTAAATCCCCAAGGGCCATGTAGCACCATGTCTACTTGTTAGAGCACGAATGTAGCAATATCCGCCTTCGGGCATTTTTCTTTTCAAAATACCTTTTCAGGTAGAACATGTTATTCTGTGCCAACATGTTAGTCTCCAAATGTTGAGCTGCGGCAGAAAGTGAAATTAATATTATTCTTAAAAAAATACAAAATAAACATAAACTTTTAAGCCAAACTACGTGATAAGTGAAAATTATAACTATTTTTGTATATACTTTTTGTTGCACTTATCGACTTTTTGTTGTTAATATAAGTTGAATAAACCCGACTTTTGTGTAAATACGTTTAGTTTGTGTTTATTTGTGTTTTTGTGTACATAATGTATCATTTGATGTTTTCCCATTCATTTTGTAGTTATTTGTTGCATTTTGGAGCATCAAGGAATAAGGTGTCGAAGGTACGACTCCGGATGCGTTTTTTCGGAATAAAAGACCAGTTTTGGGAAGTTTTGTCCAGGAGAGCCCACTTAGTGCGCAGAAGTCCGCTAAGCGCGAGTGCGCTCAACGTATTTTGTAGCGCACTACTTGCATTTTGAAATTTTGGCAGAAGCATTGTTTTGAAGCCCGCTTAGCGCAGATATCGTGCTTAGCGCAGTTTAGGGTGGTTTGATGTGTAAAATAAAGAAGTCGCGATGAGCGCGCTAGGCCCGCTTAGCGTGGTCTGCTGAGATTTGTTTTATAACTTCAGATTTAGTTCATTTTTAGGTTATGGTTTTGGGGAAGTTTTTGCTCCCAACTCCATCAACCTCCAATTTTGTTAGAAATGACTTAGGTTGTGAGTGGCATGTGATGACATTGATGAATATTGTAGGTTTAGTATAATAGGTCAATTGTTTTAAGTCTGTGAGAAGTAGTATATATATTCATGCTTGCTAAGTTATTCCTTTCTTCCTTTTTATACATTTATTTTTCTGTTGATACCTTTACTTTCAACCCATTTATCCACAAACTCATTAATGAGAGATTCGTCGAATGACATTTCAATTCACTAATCTTTATGTACACGATAAATTCCTAGATAAATATTTCCAAAACTTTTGTTGCTTGCCGATTTTACCGCTTCCAGCAAAATGGCGCTGTTGTCGGGGATTGGTTTTTATTGTTTTGCATTGTGATAGTTTTGTTGTTTTTCAGTGTTGTAATTAATGTATATGTTGTATCGAATACTTACATAAACTTGTCTATTTTTAATTGTACATGTTTTGTGTTTACTTTCCATACTTTTTCATATATTTTTTCTCTTTGTTTTCATGTATTGTTGTAAATTGTCTTGTTTTCGTAACGTTTGTTGTATGGTTGTTAGGACACTTTATTTAGGTTTGTGAGGTGTGACAATACCATAGCATAATGAGAGGAGGTTACTAGCTCGCATAATAAAGGCGTCGAGCTTACAACGTAAAACAAGCATGTTTTGTTTGTATTCATTTATGTATATGTTGACTTGTGTTTTAACAAGTTGAAATTGGACCTATTTCATATTCTCAAATTTTCACTTTTCAACTTCTTAATTCATTTTCAACCGTTTGTTTCGTTATGTTAATTTGTGTTTTTCCGCAAGCTTGTCGTGTTTAGCTTGTGGAATTGTGTTTATATGTTGTAAATATTGTACATGTATAGTTGAGACTGTGTAGGTGACTATGGAGGGTGCTGCTGCACTACTGTTGCTGCCCTGTTTTTCTACAACTGGTGTAGTGCACTTAGCGCACCCTACTGTGCAGAGCTAGTGAGTTATTTTTAATTATTCGCTTGACTCTCCTTTTTCCCACTTCACCCAAGGCTTTATAGTATAGTAATTAATAGTAATATTTTTAATTCTTTCTTTTGTTGTTTGGACTCAAATTTTGGTTAGATAGCTTGAAGTCACTTTTGGTGATTTTCCGATTTTGAGTGTGTCAACTTGCGGATGTATGGTAATGATAGTTTTTAAAGTTGTTACTCGCCAGGTACTCGTTTATCGCTTTCTATAACATAACATGTTTAGGGAACTTTTCATTTGTATAATTACCATGTCATTCATTCTTTTTTCATTACTTGCTCATGACTTAAATCACTTTAGTTCCCTTTTTACCCATAAATGTGAGGAAGCTTTCCATTGTTCATATATGCTGGAGGCCACAATTCTTGTTTTTAACTGAATTTTATTATGTTTAATCTTTTGTTCGTGTTGATTGTATGAAAGCTTGAACATGATCAAGGCAATTTTTGTTTGATTTTGAGCACAACTACCTTGGCCAAATAGTCAATTCGCCTTTTGAGTATATGATCATTAGTATCCCGTTTTGACCTTTTTTGTCGATATCCATGTTTTTTTGCTATATGCTTGCCTACGAGTGTTTGGTTCATCTTTTTGTATGGATATTGATTCTTTATTTTCTTGAACCATTAACTATGAGTTGTAGTTTAAATTTTTACCTTGCCTTAGAAAGTAGGGAGTATTCACATTATGATATGGTTGAATTAAAGTTAGGGAGAGAAATATTTATGTGCTTGTGTGTATTACTATGAAGTTAAGAAATAAAAAGAAAGAAAACAAATTGAAAAAGAAAGAAATTGAAAAAGTTTTGAAAAAAAAAACAAAAAGATTATGGAATAATGTTGTGTTAATAAGTGATGTGTGTTGGTTTGAGAAATTTGGAATGAAGAAGAAGTTTGGTTAAAAATATTTTTCTTGAGTCTTTGTGAGTTGATCACTCCCTTAGGTTAAGGCAAGTTTTTGTTTCGATTAGATTTAGGACTTATCCCTTGTTTGTTAACCAAGCCACATTACAACCTTAAAAAGCCCTTGTTATCCTTGTCTTTGTATCTTCAATATGAGTTTTTGGATAAATACATAATTTAGTCTATTGTTTTCAAGATTGTAGATGAATGTTTTTTGTCCATTTCCTTTGTGTGTTCTTCAACTACCGATGAATTTTTACTAGGTGTGATTCATGATTGAGCTTGTTTTGTTTTAGAATGTTTAGTATGATTTTTGTACTTAGGATTCATTTTGTTTACATATTATCGTTGTAGGATTGTGGTAAGTATTTACCTTGTGCATGCATTTTTGTTTGAAGCATACATTTGTTTTTCGTTTTAAAACTTGTTGATTCATGATATTTTGGTTGATTACTTTTGGTTCTTTGAGTTGTTTGACCTTGTTTGAGGACAAACAAGTTCAAGTTGGGGAGAGTTTGATAAGTGCAAATTGTAGCTATTTTTATATATACTTTTTGTTGCACTTATCGACTTTTTGTTGTTAATATCGGTTGAATAAACCCGAATTTTGTGTAAATATGTTTAGTTTGTGTTTATTTGTGTTTTTGTGTACATAGTGTACCGTTTGATGTTTTTCCATTCATTTTGTAGGTATTTGTTGCATTTTGGAGCATCGAGGAATAAGGTGTCAAAGGCACGACTCTGAATGTTCGTTTTCGGAATAAAAGACCAGTTTTGGGAAGTTCTGTCCAGGAGAGCCCGCTTAGCACTCAGAAAGTCACTAAGCGCGCTGATTGCGTTTTGACATTTTGGTAGAATCATTATTTTGAAGCCCACTTAGTACAGATATCGCGCTTAGCAAGGTTTAGGGCGGTTTGATGTGTAAAATAAAGAAGTCGCACATAACCCACCAAGCCCGCTTAATGCAGGCCGCTGAGATTTGTTTTATAACTTCAGATTTAGTTCTATTTTAGGTTATGGTTTTGGGGAAGTTTTTGCTTACAACTCCATCAACCTCCAATTTTGTTATACATGACTTAGGTTGTGAGTGACATGTGTTGACATTGATGAATATTGTAGGTTTAGTATAACAGGTCGATAGGTTTAAGTCTGTGAGAAGTAGTATATATGCTTGCTTAATAAGTTATTCCTTTTTCCTTTTTATACATTTATTTTCTGTTGATACCTTTACTTTCAACCCATTTTCCCCCAAACTCATTAATAAGATATTTGTCGAATGACATTTCAATTCACCAATCTCTGTGAACACGATAAATTCCCGGATAAATATTTCTACAAGTTTTATTGCTTCCCGCTTTACCGCTTCAACACTACGACACTTAGATTCCTTAAAGGGATATGTAGGCATTTAGTCGTGGGGCCCAGGCAAGTGAAACTTTGTAAATATTCCTTCTTTTCCCCATGTTTTCTTTTGCATGCATTCCCTCTTTGCATTTTTTTCCCTTTAGCTCGTAAGCTTTAGATTAGTACACACCCTTTAATTAGAATAACAAGAGTGGATCTCGTGGAGTACCACGAACGTCAGGGATGCTAATACCTTCCTGTTGTACCCTAAAATTTTCCCTCTCATTTTACTCAACACATGCCCATTGAGATCCCCAACTTGCCCATGGATGACCAGGAATTGACTAAACAAATTCTAATCCTAAAGGCAATGAACCTCTAACTAGGGTTTCAATTTTCATCAAGATATGTGAACTCCAATGGTCTCAAATGTTTTCCATGGTCATAATATGTCCTCAAGGTTATCCATGCCAAATTTCATGCCTTGCACAACAAGTTTGCTCAGTCAACTGCTCAAATGCCTAGAAATCAACTATATTAGGTCAAAAGTCAACTGTGGCCTATATATAGTCAAACTTCAAGATTTTTGGTCAACATCAACATTTTGAAGTGATATCCATCATTTGATCAAGGGTTGATCATGATTACTCAATAAGTGCTCCTGACTCATCAGAAGTCAAAAATTGCAAATTAGGGTTTCTATAGGAAAAGTCAACCAAACTTGGACCAGGCATAACATTCTCATACTTTATCAGATATTTTCCCACCAAAGCTCATTTAGAAGAGAATCCAATCCTTTACAACCTCTCTTCAGCCATCAAGTTCAAGAAATGCCCCAGTTAAAAGATGCAAGCTCAGACATTATGGGTCCTTTCAAAAAGTCAACAAAAACACCTTTTGGGTCAAAGATCCTTACAAGAACATGGAAGATCCAATTGAGATGAAACCAAAAGGGTTTTTTAGAGTACATCCTTATCTCTCTAAAAAGTCCAAGAAAACCCTGATAGGGTTAAAATTGAGAGAGATATGCATTGCTAAAGTTGATCAATTTTTTGAAAACTGCATGAAGTCAATATTGATTAATCCTGAATTTCTTCCAAATGGGCCTTGGTTTTTATTATTTGAACTTATTCCTAAAATGGCCCATGACTTCTAAGCTCAATTAAACTCCCTCCTTTTGTTTATTTAATTTATTTTTGAATTAAATAATTAAAATTTAATTTAAATTAAAATAAATGCAAGGTAGGGTGTAAGGCGCACAAGGCTTTTGTTTCAATCAAGATGGGGGCCCAAAACAAATCATGAAAGCTGTCACATAGCAAAGAGAAACGTGCAGGCCAAGAATAGAAAGAATCTTCAAAAAATGGAAAGTTTGGAAGGAAATTGAAACACATTGATTCTGTTGGATTCATGCAATATTTATCACCCTAATGTCATCTCACATTATACACAAACATTCTAGCCTAAAAGGACAGAGGCAGCCGCTACAAAAAACCCTAGAAAAATTCCAAAATTTCTCAAAGAAAAGTGTAACTTACATCATCTGATCCAGCCGTTCTCAGACCTTTTGAAGCATTCAGTCATACTCCTGAGACCTCTAGGAGTTGTGTCCATACTTCATTCAGGACTGAAACAAGCCAGAATGTTGTACCTCCCTCTCACTGATTGGTAAAATTTTCTCAATCGTACCCTTATAATTTACGAGTTGTTAATTCATTTTGTTTGCATAAACCATGTAGCATGATGATTCAGAAGATATTTGTTGTTTTTCTTTTGAGATTTGACGCATGGAGAGCAAAGTACCATTGTTAGGGTTCCAAAACGGTTGAGTGTCAAACTACGTGATACCATGAGTTTTAGGACAAACAAATGGTGCCATTGAACTCGCAGCCCCCTAATTAGGGGGACCATGACCTTTTTTTCTCTTTGATTCATCGTATTTTTGCAGATGTTGATTTTTGATGGCCGGAGAAGAATGTGGTCAACCACTATGGACGGTGGTTTGACCCCCCCTGTGATGGCGTGTCTGAACGACCCTTTATGATTCGCCCATTTAAAAAAGATAGGTCCCACTCAGCACGCGTGTTTTGCTATTATAAATGAATGAACATGATGGCTGAATGGCAAGGCGAATAATTATGCAACAAGGGGACCTGGGTTCGATTCCAGGAGTTTGCATTTCCTCAAAAATTCACTTTAGATCTAGTGCACGCGAAGGCCAGTAGGTGCATGATATGCCTCACATATGGCCTATTCAGATCTAAGAGTCTAAATCCAACGCTCCCAGTGGCTAGGGACCATGGTGAACCCTCAAGACTCATCCCCACCAGATTATTGTTTGGAATGTTGGGTTCAGTTGAGTGGGCCTAACAAAAATTCAGCACCACACCCCCAGACTGAAAACAATAACATGCCCATTCTATCCTTTTTTTTCATTTTTTTTTCATTTTCTTTATTTTATTTTATTTGTTTTAAAATCAGTTTTTTTCATTTTAATCATAAAATCATAAAAAAATCACAAAAAATAGACTTAGGGTTTTTTTTATAATTAATTTAATTTTTTGGTAATTAATTTATTATTTTACTTATTTCCTTAATTAAAATTAACTAGAATTAGGTTTATTCACATATTTAATTTAATTTATTTTATATCAAAAAATGCAAAAAATATGTTTTAATAAATTTTTCTTGTAAATAAATCATCAATTAAATTTATTTCTTGTAATTAAAGATAATTAGATTTAAATATATTTTTTGTAATTAACATTAATTAGGCTTATATATTTTTTCCAATTAAAATTAATTAGACTTAGGATAATTCAATCAAATTTCTTTTTTTTCTTAAACTAATCAATTTCGAATCTTTTGCCATTAATTTTTAAATTTTTCCTTTTTCTACTAACCATAATCCTCCCAACCTCCATTCTCCCGATTCTAACATTTTCTTGCATATTTATTTTCTTAAGTTAATTTCTCGTATTTGAATTACGTAATTGTTCCCCGGTTTGTAATAATTTTAATTAAGTTTAAATTTTCGCATCTAATTATGTAACTGCCCCAAGGCCTTGTAATAGCTTAGGAGTTTTTATTTTCTGCAATTTATTTTCTGCACTATTAACTGATTAGATTAATAGGATTGTATGGAAAGATAACGACTAATTGAACATAGCATAACCTAATTCAAAGATAATATATCTAAATCAAGCACAATTACACATACTTACCCCTAGGGTATCTCTACTTCGGTTGCCATCAAAAACAGTCACAATTCTCGAAACGTGAGAATTTTTAGTGACTGTCCTTCAGTTCAAGAGATCACAAGTTCCTCGCTGACCCTTTTGACCATTGCCTCAGTTAAAAACATGATCTTAGAACTTTAGGAAAATTACTAAGAGTTCTTGCCCAATTGCCTTAGTGACCATAAACGTTCCTTTGATAGTCCCTCAACACCCAACGATAGGGTTGCCTACTCACTAATAGTAGGATAAGACTATCTAAAGGAAAGGAGGAAAAAAACAGCCTTTTTTCGAGTAGGTAGATAGATGTTAAATACTTGCTCAAAACAACCTTTTTCACACTACATTTTCAAAACCTTTTCAAAAAACACTTTATCAACACTCTTGAGGACTGATACAAGAGTTATCATAAAGCAAGCAAACTTTTCAAAACACACAAACACGAAAGAAGTTTTCAAAATGAGCAAGTACCTAAGAGCCCATGGAAAACCACAGATGGAAAGGGTGCTAACACCTTCCCTTTCCATATTCTACCCCCTTACTCAAAGAATCTTGAAAAAGGTCTTTTTCTGTTCTTTTCACCCTTTCCTTTGCTGGATAAAAGAAAAGTCAGTGGCGACTCTTGCTTACCGCACATTTGCGAATACAAAATGCAAAACCAGTATTAACAGTCAGTTCTGCCACCGTATCACAGAACTGGTGACTCTACTGGGGAAAATTAATAAAAGTGGGGTTCACCTTAGGGTCTAGTTCATTTCTAATCTATTTTATTTGTTTGTTTTGATTGCTTTACTTTTAAGGGAATTGTTTGGGTTACTATGGATCCTACACCCAGATCTGGGGAAACCTTTTAGGTAAGTAGAAATAGATCTTGGAAACTGTGTAGGGTATACCGACACGGTTGAAGCGATAACTGCATTTATGTGACACTTTGGTGGGTACCGGTAGCCCTTGAGTTAATCAAGGAGAATACAGGGCCGCTGCATGGTGTCATGAAATATCAACTGACCTTAGAACCTTTAATTGAACAACTTGGCTATTAGGACGTAGTGAGATAGCCATCTTTGGTGTATCCCTAAATTCGGTTGATACTCGATTCTACACTCATTGAGATTTGACCCCCGAGTTTTGTTTGGTGGAAAGTCAGTTGTCTATCAGAACGAAGCTTGTGGGAAAGATCAGTGATATTGAGATCCCTTAGAACTCGATTACTATTTATAGGATAGGTTGAACCAATCAAACTTCAAGAGGGTATAACCTTAAAACCCATGCATGCCTTAAACCTAAGGTCTTTATGTGATTTGCTTGTGCTTGTTATATCTGTGATTTCTTAGCATAATCATGACATCATAACATGGCATATCATACTAACCATTTCAAGGATTATTTAGGGCTTATCTTTATCTTGTCTTGTAGGACATGGCATCCGCTTGCAGGAACACTATCCAGGTCAATCTTGTGAGGGTACCTCCTCAACTCAAGGAATTAACATCAAGGATTCCTGAAAACTCTCCCTTCACTGAAAGACATTGTCGACTTCTCAACTTGGTCACCTCAAACTCTGATGAAGAAATGATAAAGGTGCTCTTTCAGTTCTTTGACCCTTTACATCATTGATTCACTTTTCCTGATTACCAGTTAGTGCCTACTATGGAGGAGTTTTCTCAATTATTGGGGGTACCTATCCATAATCAGTTACCATTCAACGGTATGGAAAGAGACCCAAAACCTGAAGAGATTGCTCAGGCTCTGTCTTTTCAACGGTCGAATGTAGTGGCAAATTGAGAAACCAGAAGAGACATCCAAAAATTTCTAGCTAAGTTTCTATTTGAGAAAGCTCACCATTTTTGGGATACCCTAGATTTACAAGCTTTTGAAGAAGTGTTGGCCCTTCTCATCTATGGGATGGTACTATTCCCTAACCTGGACCAGCTCATAGATGTGAATGAAATCAAAGTTTTTCTGTCTCATAATCCGGTGCCTATGTTACTTGGAGATATTCTATACTCCCTGCATACTCGCACTCTAAAGAGAAAAGGGACCCTTCTGTGTTGTACTCCTCTATTGGCTAGGTGGTTTATTTCGCACCTACCTCGGTGTGTTTTAAAGAATGAGCAGGGTATGAGATGGTCACATTGGTTGATGTCCCTTACACATTCAGATATTGATTGGTGACCACGGTCCTTGGAGAGTGTTAACATTATTAATCGTTGTGGGGAATCCCCTAATGTCCCCCTCTTAGGCATTAGGGGAGAAATCACTTATAATCCTTGTTTGGCGTTGCGACAATTTGGTTATGCTAGAAGGGGTGGTCCTCAAGACGCACTCGTCCAAGGAATCATATTTGACTATGAGAATGATGTTCAGGGTTATCGTAAGAGGTTCATTCAAGCTTGGGGCATGGTAAATAGAGTTGATAGCAAGACACTAGGGAACAAGAATTCCATCCCTCTTGAGCCTTACCTCAAATGGGTGTGAGCTCATGCTCAATGTATTATGATGCCTTACCCCGCCATCTTACCTGTGATTATGGAGCCAATTGTTGAGGGAGAGACTCCTTACATTGTTCTTCATCCTGACATGCCAACTGATTTTTAGGAGCTACAGAAATCTTGGATCCAACTCAAAGAAGAACGAGATACCTTTGAAACCCAATTCTACGCCAGCGAGAAGAAGGTTTTAGAGCTCACCAGGTTACTTCATGAAGAGAAGAGTATAAATGCTTACATTGCACCAAAGAGGATGCACCTGTGAGAAGCTTGAGTTTTTCTTTGCTTTGGGAGTTTATTTTTGCTTTGTTAATTCCTTTGTAAGCCCAAGAGGAATCATTGTAGCCGTTAAAACTTCTTAATGAAATTAATGTTTATTCTCTTTCTGTTTAAGGAAATTTAAGTTTTAGAAATCCTTGAAAACATTGCATGCATATATCATACATATCATTGCATAAATAGGTTTCAAAGCAGGTTTCTCATCTTCTTCGCTGTTTATTTCAGCAATGGCTCTCGAACAAACAATGAAGGATCTACAAACTGAAAATGCTCAGTTTCAAAAAAAGTTCATGGCTCTGGCCAAGGGGAAAGTAGAGCTGAAAGCCCTGATTGTCAAAGAAAAGACCAAGAAGCCAAAGAAGCCAGCTGGTATGGTGAATTTGGGAAGGAGGTTCAGAGGATCATTAAGGAAAATTGCAGAACTAACATCTTTGTCGAAAGAAGGAGACAATCAAGAAGGGGAAACAAGAGAGGAAGACCCCAATCCAAGGGAATATGATAATGAGTCTGACTATAATGAGGAGCATTATCCTCCGACTGATGATAAATATAAACAACTGGAGGATCGTCTGAATGAAATGGAAATCCAGAGGGTACCTGGGCTGGATTTTGAAGAGCTGGGTTTGGTTTATGGGGTTGTCATCCCGTAAAAGTTCAAGGTTCCGGTGTTCACTAAATATGATGGGGTCTCATGTCCCAAGATGCATCTCCGATCTTATGTGAGGAAGATTCAGCCTCACACTGCTAACAAGGACTTATGGGTCCACTTCTTTCAAGACAATCTATTTGGGACTCAACTAGAGTGGTTCTATCAGCTGGAGGGAACCAATATCCGTAACTGGGAAGATCTGGATGCTGCTTTCTATAAGCAGTACCAATATAATGCAGACCTTGCTCCGACTCGTACACAACTCCAAAGTATGTCTATGGGCTCTAGCGAGGGTTTTAAAGACTATGCTCAGAAATGGAGATACCTAGAAGGAAGAGTTCAACCCCCTCTATCTGATAGGGAGTTGGTGGATATGTTTTTGGGTACCCTATCTGGTCCGTTTTTCAACCATCTGATTGAAAGCTCCTCAGCTGGCTTTACTGAGCTGATTTTGAATGGGGAAAGAGTGGAAGCTGGTATTAGAAGTGGCAAGATTTAGAAAGATGCCTCTTCAAGTGCAGGAAAGAGACCTTTCATGGGAAATAAATATGTCAGTGCTTCTTACAATCAAATAAATCAAGGCAGAACCGAACATCGTCCAACGGTAGGGGCTGCAATGATATCCAAGCCTGCAGCTACTCAACAGTGGAACAATCAGCCTAGAGCAGAAAGGCCTACGAGACAGTTTACCCGAATTAATATTACTTTGTCTCAAGTTTTGCCTCACTTACTGAAATCCAATCTGGTTACCTTGAGGGAAGCTCCCAAGAATCCCAACAACGCATCTCCTCGCTACAATCCAAATGCTCGCTGTGCTTACCATTCAGAAAGTCCAGGCCATGATACAAATGAATGTTGGGCTTTGAAGAACAGGGTGCAAGACCTTATTAAGGTGAAGGAGATTGAATTTGACGCTCCTGAGATTCCCAATGTTATAACAGCTCCCATGCCCAAGCACGGTCGTGGTGTTAATGTTGTTGACAATGATACGTTTGTTACTTCTGTTGAGGAACTTGTTACTCCTCTCACGACTGTTAAGTGGAATCTGTTGCAAATCAGTTTATTTCTGGGTTATAGTGAAGATTTCCACTTATGTTTATCCCTACTGACTGGTTGCTATTTGTTAAAAGCAGGTGTTCAGTGCCTGATGGATGATAAAGAGATTTTATTTGAGAATACTCTCGTCACAACTGTTTCCTGTAAAGATGTTTCGATTATAACCATTTCCGCCAATCCTCCCAGGGTCTCCACCAAAAGACCCGTCAGGATTACATCTGCTCCAAAGTTGGCTCCCCTGATCATCACTATGCCAGGGCCAATACCATATTCCTTGGACAAAGCTATTCCCTGAAAGTATAGGGCTGACATCTATTACCATGGCGTCAAGCAAGACCTGTTGGCTGCTGAAGACAAAGTTTATGGAAATATTAATCCCGACGTCAGCAATATCGTTGGGACCAGTAAAATAACAAGAAGCAGAAGAGTGTTCTCACCCAAGATTTCTCCTCCTAAATCCATTACTACTCCCGTGATCATTCCTACTGTTGTTCCTACTAATACTACCACTACAACTCCTGTGATTACCCCTGTTGCCACCCCTGCCACCGAGTCGGACGAGACTCGGGGAAAAGACATAGTGGTTGAGCCTATCTAGACAAAGGCGCATTCATAATCCATTCCAGAGGCTTCCGAGAAGGAAATGGAAGAAATATTAAAAATAATTAAAAAGAGCGACTACAATATGATCGAACAGCTGGGGCAGACCCCTTCCAAGATTTCAATGTTGACCCTACTATTATGCTCAAAAGCTCATGCAAAAGCTTGGGTGAAATTCCTCAAGACTTCTCATGTACCACAAGAAACCTTCGCTGACCAATTTGAAGATTGTGTGGCCAGTTTGACCGTTGATAATGGACTGGGTTTTTCTGATGCTGATTTGACACCCAGAGGAAGAAAACACTACTGCATGTCTCCATTGAATGCATGGGCACCACTTTGGCTCATGTTTTAGTGGATACTGGTTCTTCACTGAATGTTCTGCCCAAAAAGGCTATTGACAGATTAGACTGTAAAGGTTTGACCCTGAAGCCTAACAACATTGTGGTGAGGGCTTTTAATGGTTCAAAAAGAATGGTGCACGAGGAGGTGGACATCCCTATCAAAGTTGGTTCCCAAACCTTTGAATCCACCTTCTACGTGATTGATATCATACCATCTTATTCTTGTTTGTTGGGACGCCCTTGGATCTATGGGGCTGGAGCTGTTACTTCTACTCTGCATCAGATGTTGAAGTACCCGGTGAAAGGAAAGATTGTCACAGTGCATGGTGAAGAGGATTACATGGTAAGCCACCTGAACTCTTTCAGGTATGTGGAATTGGATGGCCAGTTCATCGAGACTCCTTACCAGAACTTTGAAGAGGTGCCTCAGACCATGGCTGCAACCTAGACTGTTACCAGTGTGCCGAATATCACCAAACCTCCATTAAAGATGGCTTCTCTCAAGGATGCCAAAGCAGTAATTGAAGAATGTGGGTGTACCATTTGGGGCCAACTCCTTGACATCCCTTACAAATCTGATAAGTTTGGTTTGGGTTTCTCTTCAGGGGCTCAAAGGGTTGTTCGTCGTGTTTGCGCTGGAGGACCTCCCTTATGCATTGATAATCATGGGATCAACGCTTTAGAAGATAGTGATGGTGACTATGGCATGTATAGCTGGATCTTCCCTACTACCAACGGTGGACCCAGTAACTGGACAGCTAAAGACTTTGTACCGATTACTTTTATTCAGGAGAGATTGTCTTTCTTGTTTTTAGATATGTAATAAATAAACAATATAAACTTTATGACCACGTGTCTTACCCAGGGCACAATGGTTTATTTGTGAGGGTTATCATGTTTCAATCTCATATATCATTAATAAAGCATTGGACATTTTGCATACAATTTTTGCACTCTCTGTCTTTTCTTTTCTTCTTTTTACTTTGTCAATACAGGCTATGCTCTTACACACACTCACGTATCAAACTACAGATCCATATCCACTCTGGATCTCATTGATAACGGTTCTGCTATTGCCAATTATGACTTTGAAAATCTGATCAATCAAGCCGAAGACGAAGGGGAGGAAGATTGTGAGGTACCAGGAGAGCTTGCTAGGCTGTTACGATTGGAAGAATAGGCTATACAGCCTCATGAAGAGCTAGTTGAGACAGTGAACTTGGGCACATAAGAGGACAGAAAAGAAGTCAAGATAGGTGCAAATTTAGAGCTTAGTGTCAAATAGCGATTGATACAGATGTTGCATGATCATGTCGAGATCTTTGCTTGGTCATATGAAGACATGCCAGGGCTAGACACTGATATTATGGGTCATCGTCTGCCAACTAAAGAAGATTGCCCTCCAATAAAGTAGAAGGTTCGTCGTATGCATCCTGAAATGTCAGAGAAGATCAAAGCAGAAGTTATGAAATAGTTCAACGTTGGGTTCTTAGCTGTCACCTCTTATCCATAATGGGTTACTAACGTATTTCTGGTGCCTAAAAAGGACGACAAAGTATGAATGTGTGTGGACTACAAAGATTTTAACAGGGCAAGCCCCAAGGATGACTTCCCGCTTCCCCACATTGACGTTCTGGTTGACAATAAGGTACAACATATAATCTTTTCCTTCATGGATGGTTTCTCTGGTTACAATCAGATCAAGATGGCACCTGGAGATATGGAGAAGATAACCTTCGTCACACAATGGGGCACTTTATGTTATAAAGTGATGCCATTTCGGTTGAAGAACGCTGGGGAAACCTATCAGAGAGATATGGTGGCTTTGTTCCATGATATGATTCACCATGAGATAGAGGTCTATGTTGAAGATATGATATCCAGGTCTCAAACTGAAGAAGAGCACCTTGATCATCTACAAAAGTTGTTTGATAGGTTGAAGACGTACAAGCTGAGGTTAAATCCAAACAAGTGCACCTTCGAGGTAAGGTCTGGTAAACTCCCAGGCTTCATTGTCAGTGACAAGGGTATTTAGGTAGACCCTGCAAAGGTTAAAGCCATACAGGAGATGCTGGCTCCTCGCACTGAGAAAGAAGTTAGGGGTTTCTTGGGACGTTCAAGTTATATTGCCAGGTTCATCTCCCATCTAAACGCTACTTGTGAGCCAATCTTCAAACTCCTGAAGAAAGATCAAGTGGTAAAATGGAATGACGAATGCCAAACTGCCTTTGACAGAATCAAGGAATACCTTCAAGAGCCTCCAATTATGATGCCTCCGATCGAAGGAAGACCTTTTATAATGTACTTAACAGTGTTAGATAATTCAATGGGGTGTGTGCTGGGGCAGCATGACGAGTCCAGTCAAAAAGAGCATGCAATATACTACCTTAGCAAAAAGTTTACCGACTGTGAAACAAGATACTCACTGCTCAAGAAAACTTGTTGTGCTTTGGCATGGGCTGCTCGCCGATTGAGACAATATATGTTGACCCATATTACTATGTTGATATCTAAGATGGATTCTATCAAGTACATCTTCGAGAAGCCCGCTCTCTCCAGAAGAATAGCAAGATGGCAAATGATTCTGACCAAATACGACATTTAATACACGACCCCTAAAGTTATCAAAGGAAGTGTATTAGCTGATCATTTGGCTCATCAGGCTGTGGACGACTACCAATCCATGAACTTTGAATTCTGGACAAGAATATTATGTTAGTGACTGACTGTGAAGAACCTGGACCGGATGAAGGACCTGAGAAAGGATCCCGATGGACCATGGTTCTTGACGGAGCTTCCAACGCACTTGGAAATGGCATCAGTGCTGTAATTATATCTCCCGAAGGCTGTCATACTCCTTTCACTGCCAGACTATGTTTCAACTGTACCAACAATATGGCTGAGTATGAAGCATGCATCATGGGTCTCAAAGCCACTATTGACCTGAGGATCAAGTTCTTGAGTGTTTTCAGAGATTCGGCCTTGGTAATAAGTCAAATCAAAGGAGAGTGGTGAAAGAACAAGATTAGTTCTGACCTATCTCAAGAGTTTTGATGATAACTAAATTATATTTAAAGATAATTTATGTTCTGATGAATGTGTTTTGAATGTCTTAGTTAGTGTTCTGACAGAAAACATTCTAAAGTACTAAGCAAAGATCATAAAGAAGTTCTTTCATAAAAGAACCTTTTATTCAAACGCATCTGCTGACTCTGGTAAGACATTTTATTTGTTAAATATATCTTCTAACTTCTAACAGGCTCCTTATTCAGAAGATAACTTGAAAGCAAGCGCTGTTCAAAGTTCTTAGCAAGCAGCGCACTGCCTAGAAGATGAGTGAAGCATGTTCTGACTTAAAGACATTGGAGAAAATTCTGAAGTAACGTTTAGATCAACTTGTCTTGTCAAAGCAAAGGAAAACATGTTCTTACATTCTGACGATTGCTCATTAATGCAAAGACGGCTGAAAGCACTCAAGTGCCTACAACTAGTTTCTTGGAAAATGGAATATTGCAAGGATACACGCAAAGCATTTAATGCTCTCCATCTTTTCTGAAGGCAGCAACGGTCTTATTGTTCCTACTATAAATAGAAGGACATTTATTGCAAGCCAACAACTTTAAGTGAACCAAGAAAACCAATCAAATTTTCAAAAGAAGCAAGAAACTACGTGAAAGATCCAAAAGCTCACAAACTTATTGTTCATACAATTTGTGCATTATATTCTAAGTGAAAAATCACAGTTGTGATATAGCTTGATTAGAAGCAAACTCTATTTCATTATCTGTAAAGATTAAACTCCTGTATTTGTTCCTTGAGAGACCAAGTTTGGTCAGATTTCTCAAGCAGACTAGGACTAGATTTAAGTCTTAGTGGTGTTAGTCACTTGTAAGTTTACCTGTGCATTGTTAGACACAATAGTTGTTGTGTGATTGTAATCAGTTGATTATAGTGGATTAAGTCCTTATTGAGAAAGGAGAAATCACCTTGGCGGGTGGACTGGAGTAGTTTGAGTTCAAACGAACCAGGATAAAAATAACTGTGTTCTTCCATTATTGTTTGAACTTTGTTTTGAAAACGAAAAGAGTCACTTATTCAACCCCTCTTCTAAGTGTTTTCTTACCCCTTCAATTGGTATCAGAGCTTGACTCTGAGCACAACACTTAACCGTGTCAGGAAGAGATCCAAAAGAAAGCACAATGGCCGCTGAACAAAACAATAATAGTTACAACAAACCTCCAGTATTTGATGGAGAATATTTTGAGTACTGGAAAGATAGACTAGAAAGTTTCTTTCTAGGTCATGATAGTGATCTTTGGGATATAGTCTTGGATGGTTACAAACATCCTACAGATTCAGAAGGAAACAAAGTGGATAGAAAAAATATGGATAGACAACAAAAAGCTTATTTTAAAAATCATCATAGAGCTAGAAATATTTTTTTAAATGCTATCTCTAAAGTAGAATATGAAAAAATCACTAATAGAGATACAACGCATGATATGTTTGAGTCTCTCAAAATGACTCATGAAGGAAACGCTCAAGTTAAGGAGTCTAAAGCTCTGGCTTTAGTTCAGAAGTATGAAGCCTTCAAAGTTAAAGAGAGTGAGTCTATAGAAGCAATGTTCTCTAGGTTTCAAACTCTGATCGTTGGTCTGAGAGTTTTGAACAAAGGATATACCAAAGAAGATCATGTGAAAAAGATCATCAGAAGCTTACCCAGAAGATGGGCACCAATGGTCACTGCCTTCAAGGTGTCAAAAGATCTGAACAATGTGTCTCTGGAGGAACTCGTCAGCGCTCTCAGAAGTCATGAGATTGAACTGGATGAGCACGAGCCTCAGAAGAAAGGTAAGTCTCTAGCCCTTAAATCAATTAAGAAATTTGATACTGACACTTTTCAGGCTGAAGAAGAAAACTCTGAAGAATCAGCTTCAGAAGAAGACGAACTGTCTTTGCTCTCCAAAAGGATCAATCATCTGTGGAAGCACATACAAAAGAAGTTCAGGAACTTCAAGAAGTCAGAAGATAAACCAGAATCTTCTGGACACAAAAAGTCAAACAGAAGAGAGATCATCTGTTATGAATGCAAAAAACCTGGTCACTTCAAAAGTGATTATCGAAAGCTTCAAAAAGAAAAACCAAAGAAGAGATTTGGAAAGAAGAAAGGAATGATGGAAACCTGGGATGACTCAGATTCTTCTGAAGATGAATCTGGTTATGAAGATGAAAATGCCAACCTAGCTCTGATGGCTATCACAGAAGATGACTCAGACTGTGAGTTAGAACAAAGAGAGGTATTTTCTGAATTTTCTAGAGAAGAACTTGCTGATAGTTTATCAGCACTTCTGGAAAACTATAGTAAGCTCAAAATCAAATACAAGAAACTCAAGAAGAGTCTTGCATCTGATATTGAGAAACTTGAAACAAAAATCTAAACTTTTAGAAAACAATTTTAAACTTAAAAAGGAAATTCAAAATAGTTCAGAGTTCGTGTCTAGTTCAAAAGATATTCTGAAAGAATATGACTATAGCTTTCAATCTTTTCTTGCTAAAGGCATAGACAGAAGCAAAATGGCTTCAATGATCTATGGAGTTAGTGGGAAAAACAGAAGAGGAATTGGATATGAACCTCCCAAAGGGAAGGAGACATACATTCCAAAACCTGTTGCTAAAATGACCTTCACTTACAAACCTCTGAATAAGCAATTCAAGTTTGGGCACTCACATGATATAAAATATACATCACATTCTGGAAACTCTTATGCTAACCCAAAAGGACCCAAAAAGATATGGGTACCTAAGGATAAAATAATATTTGTTGTAGATGTCCTTAACAACTCAATTGAAACACCAGTCATGGTACCTGGACTCTGGGTGCTCACGACACATGACGGGAAAAAGGTCTATGTTCCAAAGCCTGGAACTTAAAGCTGGAGGAGATGTGAAGTTTGGAGGTAATCAGAAAGGGAAGATTATTGGTTCTGGAACCATAGGAAACGATAACCTTCCTTCTATCTCAAATGTTTTATTAGTAGAAGGATTAGCTCATAATCTATTGTCCATAAGTCAATTAAGTGACAATGGCTATGACATTATCTTCAATCAAAACTCCTGTAAAGCTGTAAGTCAAAAAGATGGATCAATCCTCTTTTCTGGCTAGAGAAAGAACAACATTTACAAAATTGATTTATCAGATCTTAAATCTCAAAACGTCAAATGTCTTTTGTCTGTTAGCATTGAGCAATGGGTATGGCACAAAATATTGGGACATGTCAGTCTTAGAAAAATATCTCAACTAAATAAATTAAATTTAGTCAGAGGACTTCCTAATCTGAAGTACAACTCAGAAGCTCTATGCGAAGCATGTCAAAAAGGAAAATTTTCAAAACCTTCCTTTAAATCTAAAAATGTTGTCTCTTCTTCTAAGCCATTAGAGTTACTTCATATTGATCTGTTTGGGCCAGTTAAAACTGCATCCATCAGAGGCAAGAAGTATGGATTGGTCATCGTTGATGACTTCAGCAGATGGACATGGGTAAAGTTTTTAAAACACAAGGATGAGTCACATTCTATATTCATTGACTTCTGTACTCAAGTGCAAAATGAAAAAGATTTTAAAATCACAAAAGTCAGAAGTGATCATGGTGGTGAATTTGAAAATCATTATTTTGAAAAATATTTTAAAGAAAATGGTATTGTTCATAATTTTTCTTGTCCTAGAACTCCCCAGCAAAATGGAGTGGTAGAAAGAAAGAATAGAACATTACAAGAGATGGCCAGAACCATGATCAATGAAACAAATATGGCTAAGCACTTTGGGGCAGAAGCTGTGAACACAGCGTGTTACATTCAGAATAGAATCTCTATAAGACTTATTCTTGAAAAGACTCCCTATGAATTGTGGAAAAACAGAAAGCCTAACATTTCTTATTTCCATCCTTTTGGATGTACTAGTTTTATTCTAAACACCAAAGAAACTCTGAACAAGTTTGATTCCAAAGCACAAAAGTGTTTCCTGCTTGGATACTCTGAACGCTCAAAAGGCTATAGAGTATACAACACAGAAACTCTGATTGTTGAAGAATCAATCAAAGTCAGGTTTGATGATAAGCTTGGCCAGCAACAGCCAAAGCAAATTGATTTTTCTGTAGGTACAGAAGATCATCCCTCAAACTCTGAAAGTTCAGAAGCAAAAGGAGATTCAGAAGCAAAAGAAGACGTAGCAGATCATCCTCTTGACAATGCTCTGAACAATCTCAGAATCTCTGACCAACCCACTCAGAAAAGGTTTCCTAGAATATCTTCAGCTCACAAGACGTAATCATTGGAAGAAAAGAAGATCCTATCAGAACAAGATCCTCTCTCAGAATCAATGAAGAATCTTTGTTTGGTTTGGTTTCTCTGATTGAGCCAACTACCATTGATGAAGCTCTAGAAGATAATGATTGGATCTTAGCAATGCAAGAAGAACTAAATCAATTCTCCAAGAATGATGTATGGAATCTAGTTCAAAGACCCAAAGGATTCAATGTTATAGGAACCAAATGGGTTTTCAGAAACAAATTGAACGAACAAGGAGAAGTAATCAGAAACAAAGCACGACTGGTTGCACAGGGTTATAATCAACAAGAAGGAATTGATTATAATGAAACCTTTGCCCCAGTCGCCAGGTTAGAATCTATAAGATTATTAATTTCTTTTGTTGTACAAAATAACATTTCATTATATCAAATGGATGTTAAAAGTGCATTTCTAAATGGTTATATTGAAGAAGAAGTATATGTCTATCAACCTCCTGGATTTAATGATTCAAAGAATACAGAACATCTTTTTAAATTAAAAAATTCTTTGTACGGTTTAAAACAAGCTCCCAGAGCTTGGTATGATCGTCTGAGTAATTTTATATTAGAAAAAGATTTTACCAGAGGGAAAGTGGACACAACTCTTTTCAGAAAAACATTTAAAAATGATATTTTAATTTGTCAAATTTACATTGATGATATAATTTTTGGAACCTCTAATATCTCCCTTGGAAAAGAATTTGCTAAGACCATGCAAGCAGAATTTGAAATGAGCATGATGGGTGAATTAAAATTCTTTCTGGGAATTCAAATCAACCAGACTCCAGAAGGTACTTTCATACATCAGACGAAGTATGTTAAAGAACTTATGAAGAAATTTCAAATGTTAGAAAGCAAAGATGCCAAGACACCTATGCATCCGACCTGCATTCTAGGTAAATATGAGGTAAGTATGAAAGTAGATCAGAAGCTCTATAGATGTATGATTGGATCCCTTCTCTATCTGACTGCATCTAGACCTGATATATTATTTAGCATGTGCTTGTGTGCTAGATTCCAATCAGATCCTAGAGAATCTCACTTAACAACTGTTAAGAGAATTCTTATGTATCTGAAAGGTACTGCTAATCTTGGTCTGTGTTACAGAAGATCACAAGATTACAAACTAGTAGGTTATTGTGATGATGACTTTGCTGGAGATAGAATTGAAAGAAAAAGCACCTCTGGAAGCTGCCAGTTTTTTGGTGACAATCTTATCTCGTGGTACAGCAAGAAGTAAGCAACAATTGCACTATCAACCATAGAAGCTGAATATATATCTGCTACTGGATGTAGCTCTCAGATGATTTGGATGAAAAGTCAACTAGAAGATTTCAACCTTTATGAAAGTAAGATTCCTATCTTCTGTGAGAATACTTCTGCTATTTGTCTTTCTAAAAATACAATCTTACATTCTAAAGCCAAACATATAAAAATTAAATATCATTTCATAAGGGACTATATTCAGAAGGGAATTATAAACTTAATTTTTGTAAAAACAGACCATCAATGGGCTGACATTTTTACCAAACCCCTTTCAGAAGATAGATTTAATTTCATTCTAAAAAATATTTGTATGGAATTATGTCCTGAATAAAATAATATTTATTTTCTGTGATTGACTTCGGGACATTCTGAAATAAATGCTCTGATCAACAACTCTTCAGAAGTTAGAAGAGAAGTTGTAACAGAAGCTATATGAAAAGTTATGGAATATTATAACGCTTCATGTCCAAGTGTAGTTCAGAAATTCATTAGAACAAACAGCTGTTACATGCATCCTGTAGGAGATGAACACGTGGTGTGTTTCTGAAAGGTCAAGCATGCAAAAGCTACTGATAACGTTCTAGGTAACTGTTGATGATTAGCCATAATCCCACGTTTTCCCTCATTTTTAGCAAATCATTAAATGCAAGTAATGATGAGATTCGTTTTTAAATCCGTTTTAATCTTTATTTTAATTGTGTCTTAAATACTTTTAATTTTAATTCTAAACCTATTTTCTGAAATTAATGCCTATAAATACTTTTTGAAAAACCCTTTTCATTCTTTACTGTCTCTTTCAAAACTCAAGCGTTTTTTCTCTTACTGTACTTTTCTCTTAAAACCCTTTTCTTCAATTTCTCATTTCTAAAGAACTTCAATGGCTTCTTCTTCTTCTACCCACTCTAAGCAATACATTATACCTGAAAGTACAACTCTCATTCTGGTAGAAAGTTTGGAAGTTTTGAGTGAGCTAATGGTAGACTTTGAGAATCTCAGAGAGAATGGATTTGACTTGTTCTCTGCTGTGAAGTTTCAAGGTTGGGAAAGCTACTTTGATCGTCTTAATTGTCCAGTCTTTCCACATTTGTTGAAAGAATTCTGGATTCATGCTATTGCAACCCCCAAGGTTATTCTCTCCTTTATAATGGGCAAGGAAATATCCATTACAGAAAATCAAATCAGAAAGTTGTTGGGATTTAAAGGACTTGGAGTTACAGGAATGCCCAGTGGAAGAATGGAGATGTCTAGGGTATATTCAGAGATTTTCACTAACGGTCAAGGTTCCTCCAAATTCAGGGATTTGAAAGACAAATATAAGATTTGGGCAAGGATTATTCATGTATGTATTCACCACCGGAAAGACACCAGTTCTCCTGATTACATCAACGCTGATCAACAATATTTGTTGTTTTGCCTTGGAACCAATGTCAAAATTGATTTGCCCTACTTGCTCTTTGAACATATCTGGAACCATGTCAAAGAAACCAGAGAAGCTGAAAGAATGAAGTACCCCAAATCAAAGAGGAATTGGATTCCTATGGGGAGGTTATTATCAGACATTCTGACTGAGAATGGTCTGATTGCTCACCTAAAAGAAGCAAATCTTCTGGGGGAGCTTGAACCTATCTGTGGTAAGACTATGACTGGAAAGAACTTGCTGAAAAGAAAAATTATTGACAAACTGCTGGTGGAACCCACTCCATGTGTGTCAGCTGTTGTGAAGAGGAGAAGGATTCCTATTGCTGACTTTCCTTTGTTCAACTCAGGGGATCATCCTCGTATCATTTTTCACTATCTTGAGATCTGCAAAGAAACAGGATCACCCATTGATCCAGCTTGGCTTCAAGGAAGAAATCAAGTTGCTCCTGATGTTGTTCTCCAAGAATCAGTGAAGAGAAAAGTTGTAGAAGGACCTTCTGACACTCCTCAGAAGAAGAAAAAGAAGACAGGTAATCATGCTGAAACTATACTTGTTTATGATTCTGAAAATGTATCTGCATCTGCTGAACCCTCCCAAACTTTAAGAGACTTAGATGTTGACATTGATCTGACCTTACCATCTGAATCCCTTGCTGACAACCCTCGTAAAAATCAGGTTTTAACAGATTTAAGTGATTTTGACTCTGATGAACATTCTGACAGCCAATCAGAACCCTCTCAATCAGAACCCCCTGAACCATCTGTTTTTCAACCTATTCCTGCTGAACCTTTTTCAAGACCCCCTCCCGGACCTCTATCACCCAGACCCACTGGATGGTATGATGCTGGCTCTTGGAGAATTCCAGGGATAAATGAACCTATAGCAACCATAAAGCCTCCTTTCAACCTACCATCTGAGAATATTGTTGTTATGAATCAACCACAGCCTCAAAATCCCATTCCCACTCATGCTTATACAATAATAATTTTGCCTGATGTCACTCCACCCACTTCACCACAACATACAACACCACTCTCAACTCCTCAAATTCCAGAACAACAACCTTTTGAACAAACTGAAACTGCTGAACCATCCGTACCTCATGAAATATCATAACCTCCTATTTGTGTTAACCAACCTGAACCTAAACCTACCAATAATCCTGAACCCAATAGCTTTTTAAGAACTGTAGTGGACTTTCAATCTCTACAATTCTTTAAAAACAAAACTTACAGAACGGCTGTCCCTAAACCTGTTCAGCCAGATGTAAATAATTTGTTTCAGAATTTTATAACAAATGTTCAAGCATGGTTACAACCGTTGAAAGAAGATTGCTCCAGAAGCGTGAACACAGCAGCAGCAGATCTTCTATGGAAAACCTTCAGAAGAACTTTGGTTGCTGAATCACGGAAGTTAGAGGACTTGTGTCATTTTCAGGTGCTGGACAACTTTTCGAAACTTCTGCATGCTTTCAAGACAGAAGCTGCTGACACTTGGAATAAGAAGTCTTCGCTAATGATTGCTGATACACCAACTGATAAGATAGACATATCAGAAGATGAATCTGAAGAATCCTCTGAAGATTCAAATCCTCTGGCTATGGTTCTATTGAATCAACCTTCTGTTAAGGCTGGACCTGAACCTGTGCCAACTCTTGCAATGGATCTGGGCACTCAGCTTTCCACCTTTGTGAAGTCTGACTCAACGGTTGCTCCTTCTGAGCCTGTTTCTACTGAAGCTTCATCATCTTCTACTTCTACCTCACTCATTATGGACACTCTGAAAGAGCTAAAGAAGGAGAATGAAGTCTTGAATAGCCCGAAAGGTAAAAAAGAATTATCCAATAAAAATCCTCATCAAAAGAAAAGTCGTGTGATCAAACACCCAAAAACCAAAGGTTAAGTGACTGTCGTGTTCTAGAAATTGTTGTGGTTCCTCAACCATCGTAAACTCTTTTGAGAGATGAGTGCTCGTATCGAGTTAACTGAATGTAGGACTGGAGAACATCATGGATAATGGGCGTGCACCAAATAATTTTGAGCCTTAAAAAAACCTTTTTTCTAAAAAAACCATGAACCAGGCCACGTTACAACCCTTGAAAGTCCTAATTGAAGCATGGGTTAATTCGAAATAAAAACTGTTATGAGAATACAGTAACCTGACTCCTAGAAGGCTTGCTAAAAAAACTTTTGAGTTGGTATCACTATTTTATTTTCTTTGTACAGAAAATATTCGATGTTGCGGTATATCTTCAATAAAATTTTTCTAACTTCAAGACAAGTATATGATTTGCATTAGATTTATCATTCTTAGGATAAAAAACTCTTTGAATATGAAAAAGTGCTTAAACATCAAGTGAGCTTGCATAATGAGCATTGGATGAGGAGTTTGATTATTCCGAGGGAAAAATTGCTTCAGGAATCTATTGAAAAGAATAATCTTAATCTGAGGCATGCTTTCTAGCTACTCCTTTGAATAGAAGAAGACTAGTTTGAGAGATTAGTCAAGAACTTTCTGTTTGATGATTGCGTGGAAGTTTTGTCTGCCCCTAAATATCTGATTGAGCAATGGTGTATCGCTTCCACTTGGTCCCGAAGGACAATTTTCTTCAAGCACCTGTTTGCGCGCGAAGCAATTTAAGTTGAGAAGTATGATTGTGTACTAGCTTGTTTTAAAGATGTAATTCAATTATCCTGAGGAGGTGTTAACTTCCAAACTCCGTGAACTTCTCATTCCGCTGTGAGCATGAGGTAAGGAAATGGTTTACCAAGATTCTGCTAATCTGGGGCAATCAAGTCAATATCCATTGACTCTCAATGTTTCGTCAATTTGGGGAAGTTATGTCAAGATTCGACAAATCTCTCAAGTGCCGAGTGATCAAGGTCCATTACCCAAGATTTATTGAAGCCAATTCTAATGTTGATTAGTCAGAAGCCGTGTTTCAAAGTTTGTAACACCGAGGCAGTTTATCTGGATGGTACAGATCTCAAGAAGTCCTTTCAAGACAAGTTCTTTAACAACCCTACATACTGGAGCAAGGCATTATGCAGGGGACTTTCCCCCATTTCATAGTTGATCAGTTTAAGTCTAGTCGCAGGCTAGACAACTTGTGAATTTGAAGAGCATGACAAGAAGTCGAGATTGTTATCCTCAGCTCATCAGAATTTTAAGTCTTGGTATTCTTGTCCCTTCATTGGTAGTTGAGATTGTTATCTCCAACTAAAGTCAGGAGTGTTATCCTTAACAAATATATCAGGAAGTCCTCTCGAGGAGAATCTCTTTAAAGATTAGTCAACCTGAAGCAGTTACATCGAAATTCGATGAACCTTTTCGTAGACCTATTGTGTCAGAGAATTATTCAGAGCTCGAATAATCTGGGGCAGATTATCCCAAGTCAAAATGGTGACATATTTCTACAAGGACCCTCTCTAGCGAAGTTGTCACAATATTCCTGGGGCACGTTCAATGATCTATTTCGCATGATTTTTCATGTGCTTTGCTTACCTGCGTAATTCTCCATTACTAAAGAAACATATTTCAAGATGATTAAAGTATCCCTAACATGGATTGTTTCCTCTGAAGCAGCACTGTAGTTTCAACTTCTCCTCCGTAAGTCTCATAGTGAGGCATTTTAAGATTGACCAACTGGAATTCTGGATTAAGAGAGTCTCGTTCTCTGGATGCATGAAGCTTTATCTCCCAGTATCACCTAGCAAAAAGTCTTTTGACTAAAAGTTGTGATCTTTTGATATAGAATTTCCATTTCTCGGCAAATCTAACATGTTTGTGTTCGTAAGAGAATATCTATTCCTCGGAGAAGAGTGTCTTTACCCTGACTGAAGATTTGGTTAAATATCTTCTTATTACCTAGTGAAGTCACTTCATGAAGAACAATTCTATTTGAGATTAGTCGTGGGTTTCTACAGAGATCTGAAGTTTCTACTATCCTCAGTAAATCTCCCAAAGAGGAGAATTTTAAAGATTGACTAATTAGAATTTTGGATTAAGAGAGTCTTATTCTCCAAGTGCTTGAAGTTTTGTCTCCCCGGCATCACCTAGCAAAAGAATGTTTATTCCCTAAAGTGGAGTGTTCTCATCCCCAGTTGAAGTCGAGAGTTCCTTTGGAAATTTCTCCAATTCTCGGAGAAGTCACTTCATAAAGATTTCTTGTTCAATAATTCTCTAATCTCCATAGCAGAAGCATGGTTTGAAGTTCGTTATGCTGAGAATCTTTTGTCATTCCTAATGAAAACTGTTCAAGTTTGTTCTGAAGTCATGTGAGCATCATCTCACTTCCTCAGAGGAGGCTGTTGATGAGAATCTCTTGCCCAATATTTCCCGTTCCTCAATGGAGCTTCCTTATTTGAGATCTCACTCTCGGGAATTTTTCTTTTTCTATTTCATCTCTCCAGTAAAGACCATTTTCTGAGATCTCTTATGCATAATTTATCCTTTCCCCAGTGGAGCTACCTTCGAAAATCTCTTATTCGGAAATCCTCATCTCCCTTGTGAAGATGACTTATCAAGAAATCTCCTGTTCAAGAATTCTCATTTCTCCAATAGAGTCGTTTCATCAAAAATACTTATTCACAGACCCTCTCTTTTACCAATAGATCACAATCCTGGATGTTGATAAGTGTTACTTCCTCAAAAGAGTATGTTATTGTGGTTGCTAGCCCCAAGATAGAGCATCATGGCAGGATTTCATTCTGATTGAAGCACATCTTTATTCCCCAATGGAGCTAAAGATTCTCGTATTTCCAGCAGTAGCTTATTTTTTTGAGTTTATCGTACAAAGAATATATCATTCCAGACAAGGGTTATGTTTGTAAGGTATCTTACCCCCGGCACCGATCTTCATATCCTTGGCAGTATCAGGTTTCATTCTCCCCAGTGAGAAATTGACAAGTTATCAAACAAAAGTCAGGTGATTTTTTATTTCCCACAGACCCCATTTTATTAATGTTCTCTCCAACAACGTCAAGTATCCATTTGGAGTTTCCTCATAGATGTTACATTTTTTATCTGATCTTCTCTAGTGGAATTTACAATTTATTTTTGCAAGTTTTATCAGGGTTTGGTCTATGGTTATTGGTTTTTTGTTTCGCCAATCTAGGGAAGTCAAGTTGAGGATTGATCTCTCAAAGTTACGCTACTCTAGGGAAGAATATCAATGATGACACATATCCCATGAAGTCCTCTCGAGGAATTGTCTTTCACTGTGTAAGTTGCAGCTTGTCAGCACCAATGCAAGAGTCTTACCTCTAACTTTTGAACTCTGGAACAGAGAATTCCCCATAGAGTTAGTTCTCCCCAACATTGTCATATGAGGGATTCTTGAGGCGAATAAGGCTTTTGGATACCTTCATTCCCCAACCAAGTCTTGATGAGCATTATCTCATTTCTTAATAAAGACTATTCCCAGCGGAGTTTACCTTCCGATTTGAATTATCATTGATGTTTGCATTCAGAAATTCTCATTTTTCATCTGAGTTATGACTAGGGGCGTTTAATAACAAAAGAATCTATTATCATCCTCAGTAGGGTTGATGTTAGCTGAAATTTATGTATCCCCCGTAGAGTTGATACTGTTTGACTATCTTTATGGTCTATTTTATGGTTGCATACTGGAGATTTTGGAATCCCCAACAAAATACTCCCCGACAGAGTTTTGTATGTTTCCTCAGTAGAGTTTTATTGCCCAAAAATCTTTTTCAAGAGAAAGGCTTTGTTCTAAGACTTCAAGTTTGAAGATGTCTCATGTCCCCAGTAGAGTTTCTTAGATGAAAATTCACAGTCTGAAGAAGTTTCAAATCCCTAGCGGACTTGCCAATCAGAAATTCCTCGTCTTGATCTCTCATTTCCCAGCTAATTTGTTGCTTGGGGCATCCTTATTTAAGGATCTTTCCTTATCTCCAATATAGTTTTTGTTGGTCGATTAATTGAGATTTTGTAAATCTTCGGCAATCGGTAAAGGATTTTCCGATGGAAGTTTCCCCAAAAGATTTGGCCATCTTTGAAGAGTATCGCCAGTCTCCATCACTGTGGTTCTGACTATATTTTCTATTCGAGGATTTGTGTATCCCCAAAAGTTATATTTTTGATCGAGTTTTCTTATCGAAGAACATATCATCCCTGACAAAGCTGGCCTTGACAGAGTTTATTTGATTCCCCAGTGATGGTTTTGCTTCTCACATCTGGTTTATTATTTGGGTATCATCCTCAACACAGTTGCACGCCGTCTTTTCCAGAGATTATAGTCTTGCCCTGATCTTCTTCAGTAATAGCCGATTTCTATTTGGCATTCTCCCTCAGAAGCTATAGTCTTGCCCTGATCTTCTCCCACAATGACCAATATTCATTTGGAATTCCTTCTTAAAGTTGATAAATCTCGATATGATCTTCTCCAGTAGAATTTGCAATTTATTTTTGCAACTCCTCTCAGTGTTTGTAGCAGGTTTCTACCGGTTACTCAGTTTGTTACTCCCCATTGAGTTTCAGCTCCTCAAAGGTTTCTCCTAACAAATCCTTATATCTTCTCTTCTGCTTTGGATTTTGCAATTTATTTTTGCAAGTCCTGTCAGGTTTTAACTTTTTGGTTATTGGCTTCTTGATTGGCTACTCCCTAGCGAAACAGTTAAACATGCATCATTACATTGCATCTACTGAAACACGTAGAATTTCCATTATATGGAGAATTACGTTATAAAAAAATTTCAAACATGCATCGGAACATAAGCCATTACTATTTCTGTTTTCCCCATTGAATTTTCTAAACTTCGGATTATATCCCCAGCAAGGTCTTCATCCTCATTATCTCAGTTTCACCCCATACATATATCCCGTTGATGTTATTCATTTAATGGTTGAGTGTCTACTCTTGATTGTAGTTCAATTTTACCCTGGCACAATTTTCTCGGATTTAGTCTTTACTACCCTTGTTGGTTCATTCCAATGTCTATTGATGTACGTTTTGAATACCAGTTTCATCCTGATATTCAGTTTCAGCATGTTTTTAGTAGTACACTCTAATCACCTCGCTTTGGCTCGAGTTTTGAGTTTGGTCTCCTCACTCGCGCATGAAATCCAGTTTTTTTTCCTAGTACTCATCTAGTTTAGTTTTGTCTAACTAGTTATAATGAGTCAAGTGTCATCTCTTTTTGTTTTCATACCTTGGACTTCCATCAGTGTTTGATTATTGAATCCTTTGTCGATTTTCGTTTATCGAGTCTCTTTGCAATGTTCATAATTGCGTCCCTGGTTGAAATCAGTCTCCTTTGTTCCTTGGATTCTACTATCAGTTTTCGTTTACTATTTATCAATTGATTTGAGACTAGCAAGTGCTCTGAGAAACATGCTCGCTCATCACTTTGCTTTGGGTCGAGTCTTGATCTTGTCGCCTTTGCATGAAATCCAATTTTCATTTTGGTACTCATCTAGTTTAGTTTTGTCTAACTAGTTTTAATGAGTCGAGTTTCGTCTCGTTTTGTTTCTTACTCCCGGGATTCTTTTAGTTCCTTCATACCGTCTATCTTGGGTTGAAACATGTCTCTTTCATAACTTTTGGGATCTTTCAGTTGCATCTCATTGTCTTCCCTTGGTTAGAGACCAACAGGTGCTCTGAGAAACATGCACTCTCATCACTTTTGTTATGGGTCGAGTTTTACCTCGTTACCCGTGCATGAAATCTAGTGTTCGTTTTGGTACTCATCTAGTTTTGTTTTGTCTAACTAGTCATAATGAGTCGAGTTTCATCTAGTTTTATTTCTTACTCCTGGGATTCTTTCAGTTCCTTCATAATGTCTATCTTGGGTTGAAACGTGTCTCTTTTTATAACTTTTGGGATCTTTCAGTTCCATCTTACTATCTTCCCTTGGTTTGAGACTAGTAGGTGCTCTTGGAATCACGCGCTCTAGTCACTCTGCCCCACGTACTTTTCAGAGTTTAGTTTTTCCTATTCTTTGTAGTTTGAGTCTTATCTCACCCCTTTTGTGGTCCGGTTTTATCCCGACACTTTGTTCTGAAGTTTAGTTTCGTCTAATCTTCTAAATCCCGCGTCTGCTTCTTTTACGAGAGTGTAAATTTTTGGGTTCTTTTGTATTCAATCATCTTCAACTTTAAACGCTCGAACTTTGTTACTTTTCTTACTTATCATGTTTAAGATAATTGAATAGGGGAAGTTGTTGCACCCAAAAACTCACCCTCTTGATTCAGGCTTATGTTTCATCATAAATATCATATTGCATTACATTCATTCATTGTGATGGGATCAAGGTACTTTGGTTCTCAAGCTGTCCACAAGCTGTGTTCGTTAATGGTATTGACATTTAGTGCAAAAAGGGGGCTCATTCTCTCAAACTTTGTATTTCTCAAGTCACAAGGGTCTCTCATGCCTCAAGACATTTCATCCATCTCATTGGATCATCAGAAGGTTGAAGATTATGTTGATTTTAAAGTGAATCACATTTTCTTGAATCATCAGTCAAAATTAGGGTTTTATCCAAATTTAAGTAATTGAGGCTTAGATGAGCCAATTTATGAAGCATCATCTTCTCATTATAATTTTAATCAACTTTGTTCAAGAAATCTCTCAAGATCTCCAGTAGAATTATGGTTTTGAAGCTTGATTAGCTACCTCCTAACACAAGGTGCAAAAACTAGGGTTTTGGATTTAATCAGGATTTCTCTGACTTTTTCACCCAAACTTGTTTCCATTATTCACTACATGTTATTAAGCATCTTTTATTGAAATATTGAGGTTCAATTTGGATTGGAAATGGTTCAATTGCTCAAAAGGGGCAAAATGGTCATTTGGGTCAAAAATCAACAAAGTCAGGGGTTGACCAAGTGGACTTTTGGTCAACCCTCAATTCAAATATTCTCATTTCATATTTCATGGCTAATTTCATTATTAAATCAAGGGAATTGAAGAATTTAGGGTTTGCTTGTTCATGAAGTTATTTGAATTTTTGTTGTTGAAATCTCTAAGTGTTCATAATACATAACTTTGGCCAATCATAATTTGAGTTTGGTTAATTTGTTTGAAGCAAATAATACATATTTAGAAAGCTCTTGAAAAATCCTAAAAGTTTGTGTTAGTGTGTGAAAAGCTCAAAAATGAATCATTTGGGAGAAAATCAAGTTGGAAGTTCTGGTCACAAGAGGTGTCAAGTTGCCTTCTCAAGGGCAAGCCAGGCATGCATTTTAGCAAACACATGGTATGCCAAATGTTTGAGCTTATTTCTTTTTGCTCAAATTTAAATTTGAAATTCTAACAAGAACATCTTATAGTTTGCCATGAGAGCTGATCATCAAGCTTTGGATTACTCAAATTGGCCAAGTATTGAGTCAGATATGATTTCTTGAAGTGGGTGCCCCAAAATTGATTCCATGCAGGCCATGCGTATTGTCATGCGCGTGCGTCCAGGCCTGCAATTTACTTTCTTTTTTCTAACTTTACACCTTCATATCTGCATCATCCAAGCCCAAAATGAAGAAATGTAAAGCAACATTGTCATCTACATGTTGCAAGCTTTCTAAAGGCCCCTCAAGCATTAATTTTTCACGAGCCAATTTTGAGAAACTTGAGTTTGATGCAGTTGGTCATTAAGTTTGTAAAATCCAGTTTTGGTGCATGTTTGGTCTTGATCCATCAACAAGTCATCTTTGCATTGCCATACACGAATACTTTCACTCTTTTCTTGCCAAAATAAGTCCAACATAGCACATGGTAGTATGCATTTCATGCTTGCTTTATTTTGCGAAGAATAGAAAGTTTCCATTCAAAAACTTTCCACACCATGTGCAGCTTAGGGCCAGCTCATCATTTTCACTAGCTCTATTTTTGATTCCGTATATTTGCTCACGCCCAAAATGCATACCAAGCCATTGCAGTACCACTTAAAATGCAGACCTCTATTACACACTTCTATTTTGCTAAGAAATATCCAAATTGTCCCTCTAACGGTCTCTAAGCCTTATGACCTCATTTCCCTCACTCTCTAAGTTCTATTTAAAGACATTCTCAAATTCCTTTGAGGGACACGAGGATTGAAGAAGAAAAATCAGATATGAAGCTCTTTTCTCTCTCAAAAATTTCTGCTTCGAAGCTTCATCCCTCCCTATTCCAGAGCTCGGTTCATCATCATTTTCACTTTATTGGAGTTTTAGAAGCAAGAAGCAAGGGTTTCACGTTGTTTCAAAGTCACTTGTTGATTTTATTTCTCAACACCAAAGGTAAAACTCAGATCTCCAATTCTCATAATCTAGCTCGTTTCTAATGATTCTAAGCTTGCATTCACATTCATAGCTGGCCAGATGATAAATCTGAAGTATATTGGTGTTTGAATTCGCAGTTATCTAAATGTTGTGAACTTCTTTTTTTTATGATTGAATGATTTTTGTGAGCTTCTTGCACTGATTCCTTCTCCTATGGTTGAGGATTTTCAATTTTAAGAAAAGCATGATGTAGCTCGTAGTTTGAACTTTGATATGCGTTTTAAATCACTGAAAAATGGTGGAGAAATGAAGTAGCAATCGTGATGAGAACATAGGGCCTTGAAACTGTAAAAATGCACATGTTTGGTTTTGTCTTGAGGAAGACGACGACTACGTGGTAGCTCCTGTTTGGATAATTTGAATTTTAATGCAAATTAAATATTATTATTTTTTAATTGATTTCTTTGAATTTATTTCTTGAGCAAAACATTTTTAAAAATTATGAAAAACATACCTTAGGTAGATTTTAACCTCTAGTATTTGATTTTAATTTTTTTTTTTAATTTTTAAAATTAGTTTGCTTAGTGAGAAAAATTTGTGAATTAATTAGGATTAATTATTTGTTTTCATGTAATATTTTTGTTTCTGACTTTTCCTTCACACAAAAATCATACCAAAAATATTTTAGGCTTTTTAATTAGTATATTTTGAGTTATTAAATTTTATTTTAGAATTTTATTTCTTTTGGTTAATCAAATAATTTGTGACATTTAATTTATTTTTAGGATTTTTTTATAATTTAGTTTAATCATTTTCCTTAATCTAAAAATTCTAAAAAAATGTGGTTGGTCTTTTTCTGAGTCTAATATCTAAAAGTAGTTTTTATATAATTTTCAAAATTATTTTGGCAGATTAATTAAATTCATTAATTAAATGTGTTAAATTAATTAATGTTTTTATACATATTTTGTTAAATTTTTGTTTTCTGACTTATTTTCTTCTCACAAAAATTCCACCAAAAATATTTTGGACCTTTTGATTTGTCTATTTTCATTTTATGGATTTTGTTTTAGAATTTTACCATTTTTTTTGTTTAATTGATTTATGAGATTCAAAAGCTTTTTAAGTATTTTTATGGTATTTTCACATTTATTATAGGACCTTCCGCAATATAAAAAGTTCACAAAAAAATATCTTAGACTTTTCTATTAGTATATTTGTGACTTCTGAATTTAATTTCATTTTCTAGCATCTTTGAGCAATTATATAATTCCTAGGATTTATTTAGGTAATTAATCACAATTTTCATATTTTGGTTTTATTTCCTTTAATGCTAAAAATACCAAAAAAAATCATTTTTGACCTTTTGAGGCTCTTAGGTTGATCCTTGAATTTTGTTGAATTTTTTATCTTGTGTTTTCCATTTATTTTGAAATTTGAACATTAATTGTGTGGTCTTGTTGGCTTTTGCTTGCTTAGGTCACAAGTTAGGCTTTGTTGATCAGTCACCCTTGACTTCTAGGTAGATTTCTATTTAGGTTAGGATAGGATGATACCTTAGGACCTTAGATTTAATTTTGCTTAATTTTAGGAGTTGATTTGATATTTCTTCCCCATTTAATCAAGTTAGGGTTCCCAATTAGAGGCTTATCTAGGTTAGATAACTTGGATGATTAAGTTTTCCATTTGAACCTTGCTAACTTTCTATTGAGCTTGTTGTTCCTGGCCTTCTTTAATGACTTGTGAACCTTGAAATATTTTTGTCTTAATTTTTTACAAGTCTTGTTTCCTTTTTGACTCAATTATCATTCTCATGTATGTTCTTATGCTCTTTTGAATTTGAGGTGGAGGGGATGCACTTGTGCTACCCATGATGGATCAAATACTTTTCTCTTTATTATCCTCACTACTATTCTAGAGTCTTGATTTCATCAAAGAACCATTCAAGATCTCTTAACTTGCCTATTGTTGTTGGATATGTATTTGAGACCATGATTTAAGAGGAAGCTTTTGTGCACCACTTTTTGTGTATCATTTGGATGCATTTTGAGTTAAAACTTTTATGATTATGACTTTTTAGGGTTTTCTTATTATAATACAAAGCTCCTTTGATCCTTGATTGGCATTTCATTTCTCTTTCAACATGGTGACAAGATAGGAGCAACATTACATTAGTTTTTTGACCTATTTTATGTTTGTTTGCTTGAAAGAACTTTAAGTCTTACATGTCTTAAGTGTGTAAACTCTGGCTTCACTTCCCTTCACACCTCCACTCTCTATGCTCCCATGATCCATTTGGTTAGTGATCACTTGCTAATTCACCATGGTGACACAATGGAAGCTACATTTACCTTACATTTGGTTTTGAATCCTTAATTATTGATGTTTGTTCCTCATAATTGTGAAACTTGTCCTAACCTTATACCTTAAATTTGGTTGCTGTTGTACCCCAAAATTTACCCTCCTATTTTTCCACAAGAAATCACAGCTTCGGGCTTTTCCTGATTTTTTCAGAATGGCGTAAGAATCAGTCAAACAGACTTTTTCTTATCAGTCTATCCAATTTAGGGTTTTTTCATGGCTCTGGAACAGTTCAAACAAATTATTAGGGTTTGGTTGATTTTGGCTCAGGTTTTGATCAGGCGAACGCTTCTTTGGCGTTTAGACAAGAATCATGGTGTTGTGCGCATATTTCTCAGAAATAATTAATTCTACAGTGCTTTTCAATTTGCTCTGAGAGATGAGCTGAGGCATTTGATTTGAGTTTGCAGTGTTGAATTTAATCAGTGAAAAAAGGACATGTGGACGTTTGTTGTTTAGCTGTGCAATGCTTCAATTATTCGGAACGCCGGACGTTTATTGATTATTTATTTATTCTAAGTTAGAATAATTGGGATTTATTTCCATTTATTACAATTTAAGAATTATAAATAATTAAATAAACATTTGAAGAATGATTAAAAGGAATATCAATAAAAAGACTTTTATTTATTTTTAATTATTTGTACAATTGTTATTTAAATACAGTAATTATTTACAAGTATTTACAATAATAATGTTACAATGATTAAAAAGAAAATAAAATTGCATCCTAAAATTTCCTAAGTCTTCATCTGCTACTCATCCTTCGCTCAGCTGACTTTTATCCGCAAAAAGAAAAAGAAAAGAAAAGAAGTCAAAAGCAGATAAAATAAAAGAGCAGACAGTTAATTTAAAATCATCATTAAAAGCGACTGGCCGGAATCAGTTTGCCCTCTCTGCAAATCACGAGATTACTCTCGGTTCACAAAGAGGGATAGAAAAATGTCTTGCAAAAATGTGAAGTGCACAAAAGCAAACATACTGCATTGTCAACAAATTGCCCATTTCAAAAATTCCAAACAGCATGTACAAGTATAAAGTCCAAACTGAACTGCCTAACCAAATCAAAAAGGCAAACTGAATCACGATTTCAAACTAAGCCAAAAGCTGTAAAAAACTGTCCAAAGATATAGAAGGATATCAAGATATCAACAAGTACAAGATGTTGTCAACAATGTGCAGAAAAGCAGGAAATATGCAGAGTAAGGAGACTAGTGCAAGCAATGTCCAGGATACATCATTTTCCAGCCAGCTGCTTTTTCAGAAAGTACATCTAAAGCAATAAACAAATGCTTTAATACTGGAGAGAGAGAAGAGAGAAGAAAAAAAGGGCTCACAGGCTTAGGCTTGAGAAAAGATATAAACAAACATACCAGCACAGTTTCAAAGGGAGGGGCAGAAACAACACAAAGCAAAAATTCTCAAAACTGTAAAACATTGAAAACTGCCTCCAAAACCTGTGCTCCCAAAAGAAACCAGAAACACGAGCCTAAACTGCCTCCAAACTGTGTCAAACCTTTCAACAGGCCAAGCCCCAAAGCTTCAAGCCTATAACCTGTATCAACCAGCCCAAGCCTTAACCTGCTTCCAACCTTTAACCTACTTCAGGAAAACATGAAGCATCAAGCTTCAAGCCCAACCTGCAACAAAAGCCTTCATCTGTCCTAAACAAAATAACACAAAAACTAAACAGCCTTAACCTGTCAAGACCATAAGCCTTCAAACCAGAAGCATAACCAACCTTCAAGCTTGCATCTTGCATAAACATAAGCCAGTTTTCCAAACAAATTCCCAGAAGCCTAAAGCTTCAAACCTGTTCAAACCTTTTCAAGCTCTAAACCTGTGTCAAGCCTCAGACAGAAGCCCTGTCCAAAACAAACAGAATACACCAAGTCTAAACCAGACAAGACTGTCAAGCAAGAGACTAACAGCATAAGCCTCAAACAGAAGCCAAACCTGTAATCTCAAATATCCCAAGACCCTCAGAACTGTGTTCATCATTGGGCCAACATCAACAGGCATCTCAGCCAGCCAACAAAAAGAAGAGGAAAAGAAGCATATCAGAGGGGCAAGCATACAAAGCAATACTCAGCAATACCATCAATCAGAGGCAACTCAGAATCAATTTCAACCCAACAGAAGCAAACTTTGAAAGGAGCATACAAGCATACAGAGGCAAACATTCAAGTGGACAGAAGAGGAAAAGAAATTATACTAGGCGTTTTCAGATTTTTAGACAATCATCACTAAACGATAAAAGGCAAAGGTAAAGATACCAGGTTCCACAGAGCAAGCCAGCGCATCACCACTCCTCGTCTCCGGCCACCCTAGGCGCTTCCAGTCCGTTCCTCCATCTCAAGAAAGGTTTATTTCTTTCCCCCTTTTCTTTCGTACTTCACACCAACAATGATAACATAATCAGAACTTGCCAAAATTAAAAACATGCAAAAGCGTAAAACATACAGAACGAAAATTAAACCTTTTTCGTAACCACCTTGCATGACCATGGGAGAAGGAGGTGGGAGGTAGCGCCTGATGAACGTGGGTGAGGAGGAGAATTCAGAGGCTTGGGCGTGAGAAGGATGAAGACGAAGGAAGCGAAGAGGACGAACGGCGCCTCTGTAAAGCTTGCAACCCTAATCTGATTCCAAATGAAACAAATAACTGAAACCCTAAACGGAAATGTGTCAAACTTGTGTCTTGGGCCTTGCCCTATCCAACAAAGCCTGAGCCCAATGATTCAATGCGCCATACCCCCTTTTCAATACGCATACCCCCCTTTTGATTATAGTTTCAAATTCTGTCTTGGGCCAGAACAAAACCCTTTAAAGCCCATTCCATTTTTTAAACTAAAACTATTACTCTTTTTATCACACTATACCTTTTATACTAATTTTATTTTTTACATTAAATTTTATTAACCATACCCTTTTTATTATACTCAAAATATGTAGATATTAGGTTTCATCAAGCTTAAACATTTTTTTAATTAAAACTTTTGTACATAAAAATACTAATTAAAATACATTAATATTAATACATAAAAAATAGAACTTAAAACATTTCTTTTTCTTTTATTAAATTTTCTTGTTTGTACATATTAACAAAAATACAAGAATACAAAATAAATAAACAATACTTAACTTTTCATTAAGTTAACATTTTTCGCACTTGTAAATAAACATACACTTACACAAATACATTGATACATTTACATTGCTTTATTCTTATACATTGCTATACATTACATTTTACATTGCGATTGATTCGATTTGGTTGTAAATATTTGGACACTACTCTCCTATTAAAGTCTCATCCCCATTTGTAAATATTTGTACCCCCACTCCCAGATACTTATTTGTAATAGCGTATACTTTAAATTCCCTCAATTTATCGCTTTCAAATATACCATGGTTAGACCTAGGGTTTGCATGTAAATAAAATCAAACGCTAGATAACCTAATACAAAGACAAATGCATGACAATCAATACACAATTCACACTTTCACCCCTAGGGTAATCCCACTCGTTGCCTTCCAAAATGGGCCATGCTTGCACGTTGAGTTTCTTTGGCAAAACAAAACAATTCAAATGATCATAGTCCCTCGATGACGCTTTCGAAAGTTTCCTAAAAAATGATCAAGTCCCTTCAAGCAAATTGCCAAAGACACTTGGCACCATTGCATTCATGGTCTATACGATGACCCGCGCCTGTCCCGTTAACATCCTAAACGCAAGATTGTCCACCAAATACAATGGTGGAACAATACTGTTAAAAGGGTTAAAAACATAAAAAAAATCTTTGAGTAAATTAAGGAGTAGACCACTCTTAGTTACTTGATCAAACTTGCAAAACACACTTGCCTGCTTTTCAAAATCCACTCCACAAACACTTTCAAAAACAAACTTTCAAACACATTTGAAACATCTTTCCGAAAAGATACACACCTTTGTAAAACATTCGAGTAAAGAATTGTTACAACGGTTTCCTAGACAAGGCCTCTTTTTCAAAACATTTTTAAAACACACACACACACCACAATTTCAAGCAATTGAAAATCAAAGGCAAGTGATCTAAACAAGTAACTAAGAGCCCATGGATAACCATGGATGAAAAGGGTGCTAATACCTTCCCTTTTCATAATCTACCCCCCGAACCCACGAAATATCTCAAAAGGTTTTTCCTGTGCTTTTTAACCTTTCCTTAGGATAAAATAAAAAGTCGGTGGCGACTCTTGCTAAACCGAACAAGTGCGAATACAAACACAAAAACTCAAGTCAGTTCTCCCATCGTATCACAGAACTGGCGACTCTGCTGGGGAGAAATTTAAAAGTGGGGTTACCTTAGGGTTTAGATCAACTTTGCATACTTGCTTTGATTGCCTTGATTGCTTTACTTTTTGGGTCCTTGTTTGGGTTTGTTGTAAATCCTACACCCGAACTTGGGGGCACCTTTTTAGGTAAATAGCAATAAAACTGTGAGGGAACTGTGCGGGGTATACCGACACGGTTGAAGCAGTAAGCTATGTTAGTGTGACATATTTGTGAGTACCGGTAACCCTTGAGTTCAATCAAGGAGAGTATGGGGCCGCTGAGTGATGTCATGAAGCACTAACGAACTCTTAGAACCTTAATTGACCATCATAGCCTTTTTAGGGGTAGTGAGATGACCGACTTTGGTGCAGTCCAAAGTTGGTAGATACTCGATACTACACTCATTGAGGATTGTTTTCTTGGAATATTTTGGTCGCCAGTTAAGTGGCTAAACCAAAACAATGAACACAGAAAACAATCCAATGATATTGAGCTCCTTAGAACCCGGTTTCTATTTTAGGACAGGATGAGCCAACTAACTTCAAGAGGGTACTTACCTACAAACCCCATGCAAGCCTAAACCTAAGGACTTATTTTGCTTTGTGTGAATATGATTGCATGTATATACACTTACTTGCTTTTGCATGCATGTACATAACATCATGACATCATACCATAGCATTTTCAATAACCATTTCAAGGATCTCGAGGGTTCTTTTGATGCAGGGTTACGTTGAACCAGACGTCTAACAAAGGGCAAGAGGTTTCTCCTCTAAACAAATGCACTCAAAGATCAAGTGCAACAACTTGAATCAGGGGCTATGACCCACTTGACATGGTGAGTTTGATTCTCGTGGAAAGACATCCACCGGTGCAAAGTTCTCCAATCAAAGATCAAGTGCAACAAATTGAATCAGGGGCTATGACCCACTTGACATGGTGAGCTTGATTCTCGTGGAAAGACATCCACCGGTGCAAAGTTCTCCAATCAAAGATCAAAGTTCAACTTCTAACATTCTCTTGTGTTTACCCCAAGAGATCCTTGAAAACATTGCATATATATCATACATATCATTGCATAACAGGTTTCTCCCATACAGGTCTCCTTATCTTCCTACTGTTTATTTCAGTAAGATGGATATGGAACAAACGGTGAAGGATCTCCAGGCTCAAAATGCTCAATTCCAACAAATGCTGCTGGCTATGGGTAAAGGGCAAGAGGATCTGACAGCTCTTCTTCTCAAAGACAAGAAGAAGAAGTCCAAGAAGGCAGCCCGCATCCTGAACTTGAGAAGAAGACCTAAGACCCTGGACCTTGCAACTCCATCCAACATAGGGGATAGTGTTGAAGAAGACCACAATGTGGAGATTGTTGAAGAGGAAGCTGACTACTCCGAGGAACAATACCCTCTCGTTGATGACAGGTACAAACAGTTGGAGGATCGCCTCAATGCTATGGAGATTCAACAAATACCTGGCTTGGATTTAGGAGACATGGGTTTAGTTCCTGGATTGGTCATCCCGCCAAAGTTCAAGGTCCCTACCTTTGCCATGTACGATGGAGTTTCTTGCCCTAAGATGCATCTAATGTCTTATGTCCGCAAGATTCAACCATACGCAACTGATCCAAGGCTTTGGATCCATTTCTTCCAAGAAAGCCTGGTAGGGGCTCAACTTGAGTGGTTCTATCAATTGGAGAGTTCTCGCATCCATACATGGGGGGACTTAGCTACTGCTTTTTACAAACAATATCAGTACAATGCTGATCTCGCACCAACTCGTGTGCAATTGCAGAACATGACCATGGGTTCTGATGAGAGCTTCAAAGGATATGCTCAAAGGTGGAGAGATTTGGCTGGTAGGGTGCAACCTCCTTTAACTGATAGGGAGCTGATTGACATCTTCATGGGAACTTCGACAGGGCCTTTCTTCAATCACTTAATCGGAAGCTCCTCAGCCGGGTTCACCGAGCTGATACTGACCGGCGAAAGGGTCGAAGCTGGCATCAAAAGTGGAAAAATCCCAGGAACTACACCCTCGGATACTCAGATAATTCCGTACAACGGAAAGAAAGAGTCCAATGCTGTGAGCAGTCAGAAGAGACGCCGTGACCAACATGCAGGGGCAGTCCTGATCTCTGGTTCTACGTCACGCCGACAACAGCCAAAAGGAAATCAACAAAGGCCAGACGCGCCTAAAAGACAATATACCAAGATCAATATGTCATTAGCTCAGGCGCTACAACACATGTTGAAGAAAGGGCTGATTACATTAAAGGTTCCTCATCCGGACCCTAAGACTTCTTCTCCCAATTACAACCCGGATGCAAGATGTGCTTATCATTGTGACAGCCCGGGGCATGACACAAACAGTTGTTGGGCTCTGAAGAACAAGGTCCAAGACATGATTGATGCCGAGGAGATCGAGTTTGACCTGCCAGAAATTCTAGCATGATCACTGCTCCTATGCCAGCTCATTGAGATTGTGTTTGTTTCATTTTGAATTTTCAAAGTTGTAATCTTTTGTTATTCAAACAATTGTCTTTTAATGTCAAACTCTGTTTCATTAATGCATTGTGTTGTACCCCAAAATTTGCCCTCCCATTTCCTCAACATTTTCTCATCACAAGACCTTTGAAGATCAAGATCCAGTTAGGGTTTCCTCTGCTCAAGACTTCTCCTTGCACTGTGGACTCAAAATTAGGGTTTGTGTTTGCCTAAGGATGTTTTGACCTAAAAAGCCTAAGATGACTTTCATGCTTCATATTGTACTCCCAAGTTTACCTATACCAAGTTTCAAGTCTTGATTCCAAGTTTTGCCCAGTCAATTGGACAGTTGACCTAGAAATCAGCTGTATTGGGGAAAAAGTCAACTGTGGCCAATTGACAGTCAAACCTCATGAAATTTGATCCACATCAACATTATGAACTCACATGAACCATTTGATCAAGTTTGGACCACAATTCCACAAGAAATTTGACCAGACCACCAAAAGGGCAAAATGGTCATTTTTAGGGTTTTGACTGCACAAAGGCAATTTTTGACTGTTTGACCTAGCCAATGGCAAATCAAGCTCACATATGGACTCAAGGACCCCATGAAATTATCTTGACATGCTCATCAAGCTCAAAAGATCCCAAGTACACAAGATTGACAGTTGAATTTCCCAGTCAATTGATCAATTTTGACTGTATACTGAAAAGTCAAACTTTGACTTTTTGGTCAAAATCAAGAGTCAAGATTCATTTTTCATCAAAACATGCCAAATCATGAAACTTGTTCATCAAGAAATCTCAAAATGCAAATTAGGGTTTGAAAATGGAATTTTTCATAACTTAGAATTTTTCTAAGTTATGAAAAACCCTAATTTTTTCCCAACTTTGCCCCATCTTTTCACCATGATCCATTTGGATTCAAACAAAAGTCAAAACATGAAAGTTGTAGCTTGTTGCATAATCTACAACTTTGATTCACAAAGTTTTCTCATTTGAAGCTTGTATCTCAAGTTATAATTTTTTGAATAAGGGCACTAAACCATCTTTTAACTTAGTGAAATTTGACCTATTTTGACAAGGTTTTCTACCCTACTTCAATGCCACTTTTCATACTCTTCCACTTGGAATTTTGATTTGCATTTCAAAGATGGATTGTAGTACACATTACAAGCTTTCCAAAATGTCCAAGAACTCATCAAACAACCTCATAACTTGAGAGATTCGAATTTCACAAGTTGGCTAAAATTCACTTTTTGTTCTTCATCAAGACATGTTCATAATCTTGCCAATTTGAAATCAGTTTGCTTTATGCTTGATTACAGGTCCTTGAACCATTTCATACTCAATAATTTAATGCATATTCAATGTGTTAAGGTGTTGTTCTTTGAGTGCAAGCATTATATGCAAGATTAATCCTAAACTAGATAAAGTGAAATTTCCATTTTTGAAAAGGTTAACTTTATGTCAAGTTTGTAATCCAACAAGTACATGAAAGATCTGCTTGGCACAAGATTATGTGCATAACACACTGATCAAGAGATGTTTATGCAGCACATTAGGAGGCCCCCTACTAACCTAAAACCACCAACTTGCTTTTGTTGCTTAAGATAGAAGAAAAGTCCATAACTTATGCTATCTCTCATCTCAGCTTAGACACACAACACAAAAGCTATCAAACACATTCCATAGAAAAAATCCAAGCTAACACACGAGCCCTTGCCATCTGAAACACTCCCATTGCTCTAATCACCTCAAAACTGCACAAACAGGGGAGCCCCTGCAGTTTGAGTGCAAACTCCCAATCCCTTCGAGCATTTTGATCCAAACCTTTTCCTCTACCTTCCCTACAACATATGTAAGCTAACCATGTCCTAAAATCAGACCTGTAACACCTCCAAGCCACTTCACCATTTTTAATTTTCTGTTTTGCAGTTGGAGTTCACTAGCTCGATTCAGGGAGTTTCAAGACAAAGTAGGAATTGGAAAAGCATCCTTACACTTCAAGGAAGCTGTACAAGTCATCATTTCACTCTGAAACATCCTCCATTGCCAAGCTCGATTCCAACTGAACAGGTATATTCATGGAGTTCTATCTCTCTTATTAGGCATTGTTAGCTTTAGGTTTTTGAAGAAAACATGTCACAATCATAGCCCTGAACATGCTCATATGATTAGATTTCATTTATGTTTCGTGTGCTTAGAGAATTTCATGTCTGAACATTGATGAAAAGTTAGGTCAGAAATTGGGGGAGGAGAAATTCTCCCTCATCTTAGAGAGATAGGTCAAGTTATTTATATGGTTGAAACCGTCTCTTCATGCTGAACATTTCTTGTGTTATGAGTTTTTGCTGAAAAGCCAAGAATCAGGAGTTAGACATTGAGGAACAGGGGCGCGCGTTTTTTCAAATGTTTGAAGCTGGAGGTTGAAGACAATGATCAGTGGGCTGGGCCTGTGTTATTTCACTTTTCACACCACCTTTTTTGATTCACACCCCCCTGAGCCCATTTGTTCATTTCTTAACATTTTTGACTTTTTCTTTTTTGGTTGACTTTGTTTATTTTTTCTCATGGCATTAAAAAATTAAAAATATTTTTTTCATCATTTTTTGCATTTATTTCATATTTATTTGTTTATTTTCTTTGTTTATACATAAGTATATATATACTATTATTAGAATAAATATTAAAAATGATGTAAATACAATTTTTATTTTTTATTTACTTTCTGAAAATATCTCACACAAAAATACTCTTTTATTTATTTTATTAAAATATTAAATATATATTTATTTTGTGTATAATACATATTTAGGGTTTAATATATATATATATATATATATATGGTTATCAATATATTTAAGTTAAAAATATAAAAATACTTGAATTTTTATTTTTTTTTATTAATATTTGATACAAAAATACTTTTCCCATAATATACTTCATTTTATTTTATTTTTGAAAATAATAAATAAATAAGTTGTATTAAATTAGATAATAATGCATTTTCTTTAAAATTAGGGTTTTTGCCCTAAATTCAAAATACTCAAAAATAATAAATTTTTATTTTCTTTTCTCTTTTACATAAATAATATTTTCTCATACATATAAAAACTTTCTTTTTGCATTTCACATATTTATTTAATTTCCATTTAATTATGCAATTTATTTACCTTGCAAATATCCAAAATGATGTAACAATTTAGATTTAAATTCTTGTCAATATCCCCCATTTGAACATTTGTACCCCCCTTCCCATATTTGGTTTTGTAATAGCTTAGTAATTTTAATTTCGCACTTTATTGCTTTCTAATGATAACATGTTAGAATTAGGGTTTGTATGCGAAAAAACGATAAAAAATAGTTTGACCTAATACAAGATAAACAAGCATGAAAATGGACACACAAATCACACTTGCACCCCCTAGGGTTGTCCACTTGTTGCCTTCAAATAAATGGGCCATATTGCATGTTGAACTTCTTTGGGCAAAGCAAACAATTTGAATGATCATAGTCCCTCGACAAAAATTTTCAAAACAAACAAAAAAAAATGATCAAGTCCCTTAAAGAAATTGCCCAAAGACATTCAACGTCGTTGCAATTATGGTCTAAAACGATGACCCGGGCCTGTCCCTTTCACATCCTAACACAAGGTTGCCCACCAAATACAATGGTGGAGCAAACTTGTTAAAAGGGTTAAAGTATAGCAATAATCTTTTGAGAAATTTAGGAGTAGATAACCTCTTAGTTACTTGAATCAACTTGCAAAACAAAACACTTGCCTAATTTCAAAATCACACATCACTCCACTTTCAAAACAATTTTCAAAAACAAATGAAAACTTTTTCAAAAGACATACATCTTTGCATACATCCCCACATGGATCATTACAAAGGTTGCCACCACATTGGCCTCTTTTCAAAACATTTTTCAAACCCACACACTCAAGCATCATTTAAAACAATTGAAAACAAAAGGCAAGTGATCTAAGCAAGTAACTAAGAGCCCATGGATAACCATGGATAGAAAGGGTGCTAATACCTTCCCTTTCTATAATCTACTCCCCGAACCCAAGAAACATCTCAAAAGGTTTTTGCTGTGCTTTTTAACCTTTCCTTAGGATAAAATAAAAAGTCGGTGGCGACTCTTGCTAACCGCAACATTTGCGAATACAAACGCAAAACCTCAAGTCAGTTCTCCCACCGTATCACAGAACTGGCGACTCTGCTGGGGAGAACTTAAAAGTGGAGTAACCTTAGGGTTTAGATCACCTCTGTTTTCAATTGATTGTCTTGTTTGCTTTTACATTTGTGGGCTTTGTATCGGAGTTTTATAGATCCTAACCCGGATCTGGGGATACCTTCTTAGAAAGTAGCAACAAGGCTGTGAGGGAACTGTGCAGGGTATACCGACATGGTTGAAGCAGTCTGCTACGTTGATGTGGCACTTTGGTGTGTACCGGTAACCCTTGAGTTCAGTCAAGGAGAGTACGGGGCCGCCGCGTGGTGTCGTGAAGCATCAACTGACCTTAGGAACCTTAATTGAACCATCTTGGCCTTTTTAGGGTAGTGAGATAACTGACTTTGGTGCAGTCCGAGGTTGGTTGATACTCGATACTACACTCAATTGAGGGTTGCTTTCCTGGAATATTTCGGTCGCCAGTTCAGTGGCTAAATCGAAACGATGAACAATGAAAGCAATCCAGTGATATTGGGACCTTTAGAACCCGGTTACTTTTGATAGGACAGGTTGAGCCCACCAAACTTCAAGAGGGTAATACCCAGACCCCATGCAGGCCTAAACTCTAAGGGCTTGTGTGACTTGTGTGCCTTACCATGATTGCCTTTGTGAATATTTATGGTGTATTTAATCATCACATCATTACATCATACAAACATCATGAGCATTGACTAACCATTTCAAGGGTTTCGAATCTTCATCTTTGTTCTTGTTTTATAGGACATGGAAACTGCTCGCAGAAAGACAATTCAGATTAGCCTTGTAAAGATCCCTCCTCAGCTTAAGGAACTTCTGTCCAGGATTCCCGAGGGTTCTTCATTCAGTGAGAGACATGGAAGACTCATCAGCTTGGTTAACACCAACATTGAGGAGGACTTGATAAAGGTCCTGTTCCAATTCTTTGACCCTCTGCATCACTGCTTCACCTTCCCGGATTATCAGTTGGTGCCTACATTGGAAGAGTTCTCCCGACTTCTGAAGGTCCCTATCCTTGATCAACTACCCTACAACGGTACGGAAGAGGAACCCAAGCTTGAAGAGATTGCTAAAGCCTTGCACCTACAGACATCTGACCTCAACGGACATTGGGAAGTTAGAAGTGGTATCAAAGGGTTCTTAGCCAGGTTTCTGTTTGAAAAGGCCCAAGAATGTTGGAACTCCCTTGACCTACGAGCTTTTGAAGAAGTTATGGCCCTCCTTGTCTATGGTTTGGTTTTGTTCCCTAATCCAGATCAGCTTATTGATATCAGTGCTGTCCAGATCTTCATGACCAAGAATCCTATACCTACGTTGCTGGGGGACATCCTTCACTCATGTTACACTCGAACCATGAGAAGAAGGGGTGTCCTTATGTGTTGCACTCCTCTCTTGGGAAGGTGGTTTATTTCGCACCTTCCACAAACAGTTTTAAAGAACGAGCGGGGTTTAAGATGGTCACAACGATTAATGACTCTCACGCATGCAGATATACATTGGTGCCCTAGGTTCAGAGAAGACGTCACTATCATTGATCGATGTGGGGAGTACCCCAATGTTCCTTTATTTGGAATCAAAGGGGGTATTACTTACAACCCATGCCTGGCTTGGAGACAGTTTGGTTATGCTCGGAGGGATGGCCCTCATGACATGTTAATTCCTAACATAGTTTTTGACTTCGACAACGATACTCAAGGACTTCGTCAGAAATTTATCAGAGCTTGGAGGATGCCAAGTAGGATAGACAGCAAGACATTGGGGCACCGGAACTCCATCCCGTTGGAACCTTACCTCAAGTGGGTACGAGCCCGCTCCCAGAAGTTAGTGATGCCGTATCCTCATATGCTCCCTGTGATCAAAGAACCAGTCTTGGAAGGAGAGGCATCCTACACCATTCAACATCCCGACATGCCCACCTCTTGGGAAGAAATGCAGAAGAGTTGGGTCCAGCTTAAGGAAGAACGGAATTCTCTTGAGACCAGTCTACATGCTAGTGAAAAGAAGGTCCTGGAACTCACCCGCCTGCTGCACGAGGAAAGGAATCTCAACACCTACATCGCGCCAAAGAGGATGCGCAATGTCTTTTTACCTTAAGGAGTCATTTTGTAGTATTTGGCCCATGGGGCATTTATGTATTAACAAATTTCTCCTTATTAATATAATGTGCGTTCCTTTTTGTCTACAACAAATTTTGAATATTCTAAATCCTTGAATGCATTGCATACATACGCATTCCATTGCACCATATGCATAGCAGGTACCCTATTTCGCAGGTTGCTTAATTTTCTTCGCTGTTTGTGTGAACAGTCATCATGAATCCAGACTCCTCCAGTGAGCAAGCAATCAAGGCCCTTCAGGCCCAAAGTGCACAGTTTCAAGAAATGGTCCTAAGCCTAGCCCAAGGTCAGCAAGAGTTGAAGACTCTACTCCTGAAGAAAAAGAAGAAAAAGAGGACTGCATTGTTCAACACCGGACGCAGATTTGGGAACACACTCCACAATGAAGCTGATCCAACCACTTCTTCTGCTGAGAAAAACAGTCCCCAAGGGGGAGGAGCTCCTAGTCCCGCAGTCTCCGACAACGAGACGGACTATAACGACGAACAATATCCACCTGCTGCTGACAGATACAAGCAATTGGAGGACCGCTTGAGCGCCATGGAGATTCAGAATGTGCCGGGGCTGGATTTCGGAGATTTGGGATTATCTTCTGGAGTAGTAATTCCACACAAGTTTAAGGCACCTGCCTTCGCCAAGTATGATGGGGTCTCCTGCCCAAAGCTGCATCTGAGGTCGTACGTAAGGAAAATCCAACCTTACACGGCGGATAAGAACCTCTGGATTCACTTCTTCCAAGATAGCCTCTCGGGGTCACAGCTTGAATGGTTCTACCAATTGGATGGAGCTAGCATCCGACACTGGGAGGATTTGGCAACCGCATTCTACAGACAATACCAATACAATTCTGATCTCGCTCCCACGCGTACCCAACTTCAGGGTATGTCTCTAGGAACGGGTGAAGGGTTCAAAGAGTACGCTCAAAAATGGAGAGATTTGGCTGGCAGGGTGCAGCCTCCATTAACCGACCGAGAGCTGGTTGATATGTTCCTTGGGACTTTGTCTGGTCCGTTTTTTAATCATTTGGTTGGTAACTCCTCCGCTGGGTTCACAGATTTGATATTAACGGGAGAAAGAATTGAAGCTGGCATCAGGTCAGGCAAGATACAGAAGGCTGCCTCTACAAGTGCTGAGAAGAGGCCGTTTAAGAAAGAAGCAAGTGCCGTCTATGGTCCTAGAAGACAAGTCAAGCCCGAAAGTCGCCAAGCCGTCAATGCTTTGGTCATCTCCAAACCTGTTGCTGCTCCTCAGCAGTACAATCAACAAAGAAGCGAAAGGCCCAAGAGGCAGTATACCCGACTGAGTATGACCTTATCTCAAATTTTACCCCAACTGTTATCCACCAACCTGGTTACCCTCAAAGAAGCTCCTAAAGTCGTCAACACTGCATCTCCTAAGTATAACCCGAATGCCCGGTGTGCTTATCATTCTGATAGTCCCGGGCACACTACTGATGATTGTTGGGCCTTAAGAAACAAAGTGCAAGATCTGATCGACGCAAAGGAAATTCAGTTTGAAGCGCCAGAAAGACCAAATGTTGTAACGGCTCCTATGCCCCAGCATAGGGTAAATGCCATTGAGGAAGAAGTGTACGCTGTTTCGGTAGATGAAGTTGTCACCCCTCTGAAGACTGTTAAGAAGAACCTACTGCGGGCCGGTTTATTTCCGGGTTGCGATGAAGGTTGCCTGTTCTGTGCTATTTCCCTATCTGATTGTCCCTTGCTGAGGTTAGGCGTCCAAGGCCTGATGGATAGCAAGGAAATTCTATTCAAAAAGACTGCTGTTCAATTGGTTCCGATGAAAGAAGTTTCTTTAATTACCATCTTCAAAAATCCAATCAAGGCTCCCCCGAAGAAGCCTGTTCAAATTATGACTGTTGCGCCTGTAATCATTACTGTTCCGGGGCCCCTCTCCTACGTGTCTGATAAAGCTGTCCCCTGGCATTATGGGGCAGACGTGTATGTAAATGGAATCAAACAAGAATTTGACACCAGCGCCAGTATCTGCGATATCACTGGTCCAGCCAAAGTTACCCGCAGTGGCAGGCTCTTTTCGCCTGACATTGCACCGCCCGCTATTCGAAGACCCCTCCTCATAAAACCTACAAGTATACCTGTTACTGTTGCTGATCAAGTTGTTTCCCCTGCTGCCGAGTCATCAAATGCTCGGGGCAAAGGGATTGAAGAGGAGCCTGCCCGGATGGAGGCACCAATACCCGTAAATGCTGAGGCCTCCCGACAAGAAATGGAGGAGATTCTGAAAATAATAAAGAAGAGTGATTTTAATGTTGTCGAGCAGTTGGGGCATACGCCCTCCAAGATCTCCCTGCTCTCCTTATTGCTATGCTCCGAGGCCCATGCTAAGGCCTTGATCTCATTTCTCAAAACGGCCCATGTGCCGCAGGAGACGTCTGCAGTCCAGTTCACTGATTGCATAGCAAATCTGACAGCAGACAATGGCTTGGGATTTTCGGATGCTGATCTGACCGCGAAAGGGAGAGACCACAATGATGCCCTGCATGTCTCTATTGAATGCAGGGGCACTACTCTGGCACATGTATTGGTGGATACTGGTTCTTCTTTGAATGTTCTACCGAAAAAGGCTTTAGATCGTCTGGATTATGAAGGCCTGGAATTGAAACCCAGCAATATCATTGTCAGGGCCTTCGACGGTTCCAAAAGGATGGTTCATGGAGAGGTTAACATCCCTATTCGTGTGGGCTCTCAAGTGTTTGACTCTACCTTTTATGTGATGGATATACGTCCATCGTACTCTTGTCTGCTGGGTCGACCTTGGATCCATAAAGCTGGGGCAGTGACCTCCACCTTGCACCAGAAGCTGAAGTATCCCGTCAGGGGGAAGATCGTCACTGTGCAAGGAGAAGAGGAGTATATGGTGAGCCATTTGAATTCCTTCAGGTACATTGAGATGGACGGAGAGTTCATTGAAACCCCCTTCCAGCATTTCGAGGAGGTGCATCCAATTTCAGCCGCTGCAGAGACAATAGCCGAAGAGAATGATTCCTTGAAGATGGCTTCCCTAAGGGATGCCCGGGCTGTGGTTCAGAAAGGCAATTGTGCACACTGGGGTCAGCTTCCTGACTTCACTCAGAAGAACGACAAGTTTGGGCTAGGCTTTACTGCGGAAGCTCAGAGGGAGGTGCGCAAAGAGAAGATCAGAAAGGCTCCGGTGTTTATTTCCAGCTCAAGGGTGAATGCTATCGAGGAGGATGTAGAGGAAGCAGAGTTTGATAGTTGGATCTACCCGACTGCCAGCGACGGACCGAGCAATTGGACGGCAAAGGATTTTACCCCTATCACATTTGTCACGCAGTAATTAATTTCTTTTGATTTCCAAATTTGTAACAAACAATATGTTAAAACTTTGTTGGCTCGGTGTCCTACCCGGGGCATCGTAGCTCCATTTATGAGGGCTTTTTGTATGACATTTTCATATATCATCAATCAAAACATTGGACGTTTGTTGCATTTCAAATCTTTTGCTCTTTTCCTTTCTGTGTTATATATATTGCAAAACAACTGTATTTACACACACTCACTTATACAGGTTTCAATCCACTCTGGATCTCACTGGTAACAGCTCTGCTACCGCCAGTTATGACTTCGAAAATCCGATCAACTTGGCCGAAGACGAAGGTGAAGATGATTGCGAAGTGCCTGGTGAACTCGCAAGACTGCTACTCCAGGAAGAGAGGGCTATTCAACCACATGAAGAGCCTGTGGAGACAATTAACTTGGGTACTGAGACAGAAAGGAAAGAGGTCAAGATTAGTGCCAATCTAGAGCTCAGCGTGAAGCAACGATTGATCCAGATGCTACAAGACTACATGGAGATTTTTGCTTGGTCCTATGAAGATATGCCTGGTTTGGATGCCGACATTGTAGTTCACCATCTGCCAACCAAGGAAGATTGCCCTCCGGTAAAGCAAAAAGTTCGACGGATGCGTCCAGAGATGTCTGAAAAGATCAAGGCCGAGGTTATGAAGCAGTTTGATGCCGGTTTCCTTGCAGTAACTTCTTACCCCCAGTGGGTTGCCAATGTGGTGCCAGTACCAAAGAAGGACGGTAAAGTCAGAATGTGTGTCGACTACAGGGATTTGAACAGGGCCAGCCCCAAGGATGATTTCCCCCTACCTCACATTGATGTCCTTGTTGACAATACAGCTCAACACAAGGTGTTCTCCTTCATGGATGGTTTTTCAGGGTATAATCAGATCAAGATGGCTCCAGAGGACATGGAGAAGACTACCTTTGTGACTCAGTGGGGGACCTTCTGTTATAAGGTCATGCCATTCGGATTGAAAAATGCTGGGGCAACCTACCAACGTGCCATGGTTGCTTTGTTCCATGATATGATCCATCATGAGATTGAAGTATACGTTGATGACATGATTGCAAGGTCTCAAACTGAGGAGGAGCACCTTGACCATCTGAGGAAGTTATTTGACCGACTCAAGTTGTACAAGCTGAGGTTGAATCCCAACAAATGCACCTTTGGGGTAAGATCCGGAAAGTTGCTAGGTTTCATTGTAAGTGATAAAGGTATTCAGGTGGATCCTGCCAAGGTAAAAGCCATACAAGAGATGCCGACTCCAAAAACAGAGAAAGAAGTCAGAGGTTTCCTAGGACGACTGAATTACATTGCTCGATTCATCTCGCATCTGACTGCTACTTGTGAGCCAATCTTCAAATTGCTGAAGAAAGATCAAGTAGTACGCTGGAATGATGAATGTCAGGCCGCCTTTGAAAGGATAAAGGAATATCTCCAAGAGCCACCCATTCTTATGCCACCGGTGGAAGGAAGACCTCTGATACTATACTTGACAGTGCTTGATAATTCAATGGCGTGTGTGCTGGGGTAGCATGACGAGTCTGGCCGAAAAGAACACGCTATTTATTACTTGAGCAAAAAGTTTACCGACTGTGAGTCTCGTTACTCACTGCTTGAGAAAACTTGTTGCGCTCTTGTATGGGCTGCTCGCCGGCTGAGACAGTATATGCTGACTCACACTACCTTATTGATTTCAAAGATGGATCCCATCAAGTACATATTTGAAAAGCCCGCTCTGTCTGGAAGAATAGCGAGATGGCAAATGATCTTAACAGAATATGATATCCAGTATACAACTCAGAAAGCAATTAAGGGAAGCGTACTGGCAGATCATTTGGCACACCAACCTGTGGACGATTACCAATCATTGAACTTTGATTTTCCGGACGAAGACATCATGGTGGTAACTGACTGTGAAGTACCTGGACCGGATGAAGGACCTGAGGAAGGATCCCGATGGTCTATGCATTTTGATGGAGCCTCCAAAGCTTTGGGTAACGGCGTCGGCGCTGTAATCATATCTCCCAAAGGAACTCATACTCCCCTCACCGCCCGATTATGTTTCAGCTGCACCAACAATATGGCAGAATACGAGGCATGTATCATGGGTTTACAAGCTGCAATCGACTTAAGGATAAAATTTCTAAGTGTCTTCGGAGATTCCGCTCTCGTGATCAATCAGATCAAAGGCGAGTGGGATACGAAACACCCGAATCTTATTCCTTACAAGGAGTATGTGTCGACCTTGCTCCCTCACTTTGAAGAGATAACTTTTGAGCATTTCCCCAGAGAGGAGAATCAGCTAGCGGACGCACTAGCCACGATGTCTTCAATGTTCAAAGTTAAATGGGACAATGAGGCTCCCCGAATCATAATCTGGAAGTTGGATGAACCGGCATACTGCTGCGAGCTCGAGGCTGAGAAGGTGACTGAAAAACCCTGGTATCACGAGGTAAAGAGGTACTTGGAAGTTCAGGAATACCCTGAAGGTGCATCTGTCAATGATAAGAAGTTCATGAGGAGGTTTGCAGCAAAATTCTTCCTCAGCAACGGCATCCTCTACAAACGGAATCATGATTCAACTCTGCTACGTTGTGTGGATAAGGCTGAAGCGGAGAAAATCATGATGGAACTGCATGAAGGTACATTTGGAACACATTCCAGTGGACACACCATGGCTAAGAAAATCCTTCGGGCAGGATATTTCTGGTCCACAATGGAAGCCGATTGTTACCAACACTCCCGAACTTGTCATAAATGCCAGATCTATGCTGACAAGGTGCATATCCCTCCGGTTCCTTTGAATGTCCTGACGGCGCCTTGGCCTTTCGCAATGTGGGGCATCGATATGATCGGTGAGATCCGACCAACGGCATCCAATGGGCATCGCTTCATCTTGGTGGCGATCGATTACTTCACGAAATGGGTTGAGGCAGCTTCCTATGCCACAGTAACCAAGAGCGTCGTGGCACGTTTCATCCGGCATAATCTGATCTGTCGGTACGACGTCCCAGAAAGAATCATTACGGATAATGGTACCAATCTCAATAACAAAATGATCACTGAACTCTGTGAACAATTCAAGATACAGCACCACAATTCTTCTCCCTACCGGCCGAAGATGAATGGGGCTGTAGAGGCAGCCAATAAAAATATCAAGAAAATTGTGCAGAAGATGACAGTGACCTATAAAGATTGGCACGAGATGTTACCGTTCGCTCTTCATGGGTACCGCACCTCAGCAAGGACATCAACCGGGGCAACTCCTTTCTCCTTGGTCTATGGTATGGAGGCAGTCTTGCCAATTGAAATCCAGATACCCTCTCTCCGAATAATGAAGGATGCAGACTTGAATGAAGATGATTGGATCCAGACTCGACTTGATCAATTAAATCTGATTGACGAAAAGAGGCTCACTGCTATCTGTCATGGTCAAACGTATCAAAAACGGATGATCAGGGCATTTAACAAGAAAGTCAGACCGCAAGAGTATCAAGTGGGGGACCTGGTAATCAAACGCATCATCCTTCCTCAAAGTGATCCCAGGGGCAAATGGACCCCTACTTACGAAGGGCCATTTGTGGTTAAACGTGTGTTCTCAGGAGGAGCCATGATCCTAACCACCATGGATGGTGACGACCTTCCTCACCCCGCCAATGCAGACATAGTGAAAAAATACTACGCATAAATAAAAGACCCGCTAGGTTGACATACCTAGGCAAAAATAAGGGCTTCCCGGCGAACCAAAAGGGTTCGGGCAAAAATAAGGGATGAAATGAATAAAAAAAATCTGTACACCCGGCAAGTCGAAAACCTGAAAGGGCGGCTTGGGCAAAAATGGGTATCCCGGTGGACTGAAAACCCGAAAGGGCGGTCCAGGCAAAAGTTAGGGATAAAAGCGTAACACTATGTCTCATTGGATCACTTCGCATCCGGAACTCGGCATCAACTATCTGGCTCCAGATTTCGGCATTGACCAATCAGATTCATCTTCAAATTAGGCAGCAAAGCGATGAGATGTTCGAAGACATAAAGGCGATAGCAGAGTTGGAACCCAGTGGGATTGTTCACATAGCTGTTTTGTGTCCTTTTTCAAATTGTAAACTCTATACTATTTGGCGATGTCCTCTTACTAGGATGTCAGCCTCTTGTACAAAAACGCCTATTCACAGGCAAAGTTTAAATCAATACAAATTCACTTGTCCATACAAATTACCATTGTTTTCCTTTTTTTTTGGTTTTGTCTTGCGAAGAACGTCCAATGTTCATTTTTGATATATGCATTTGACATTAAATTGCTGATTCATAAATGTTTGCATATGAAACAAGAGATTAATTACAGGTGACATCAAAGACAGGGGCAATGTGGAATTGTCTAATACAGTCTGGTTGTTTTATCCGCCAAGGCACCAAGGTAGGTTCAACTGAAGAATGTGGCCAAATCATCTCAATTCCCCGCAGAGTAAAACAGGATGCGACAGTACTTTCCCCAAGCGGAGTTGGTTCCCCGTCGATCCTGAAAAGGCACAACATTCCCCGGCAGGTCTTAAAGCTCATCCCCAGTAGATTCTGGAAGCTTATCTCCTGCGGAGCACGAACGTCTCTCCCGAGTTCTATTTAGAGTTATTTCCTCATAAGGACTTATAACTGGGTTATCCTCAGCTAAAAGCCACGGAAGACCGCTCTCGGCAAAGTTCCTTCAATCCCCAGCGAAATCTATCTTTGGTATTCCCAAGCAGAGTTTATCTTCGGAGTTCCCCAGCGGAGTTTATCATCATTATCCTCAGCGGAATCCGTCGTTAAAGTCCTCAGCAGGCCTCTCATCAAAACTTCGGCCGAATATCTCTTCCACAGAGCAATCCTCCGGCCGTTCGTCAAGGATTTATTTTCCCCAAGACGAAATTACATTCATGAACATTTTACATTTTCATACATCTTGCTTACATACATGATGAAACGCATACAACATCTCATGTTGAACATCATGATATCATGCATATCATACATCATGACATTGCATACAACTTACGTTTTTGCCTTTTCAGGAAAAAGACAATCTCAAAAACGACTACCTTCAACTGTCACAATTCCAGATCCGATACCTGTATCTAGCCAGGGCACACCTGAGAGTGATCAGTTTCCAGACTCGATTCCTGTATCTAGCCAGGGCACGTCTGAAGAGTTCGAAGATTCGATTCCTGTATCCGGCCAGGGCACATCTATCAACTACAACATCTCCAGATTCGATTCCTGTATCCAGCCAGGGCATATCTGTTGACCACGTTTCCAGACTCGATTCCTGTATCTAGCCAGGGCACGTCTGAAGAGTTCGAAGATTCGATTCCTGTATCCGGCCAGGGCACATCTATCAACTACAACATCTCCAGATTCGATTCCTGTATCTAGCCAGGGCATATCTGTTGACCACGTTTCCAGACTCGATTCCTGTATCTAGCCAGGGCACGTCTGAAGAGTCCAAAGATTCGATTCCTGTATCCAGCCAGGGCACGTCTATTAACGACTATTTCCAGATTCGACTCCTGTATCCAGCCAGGGCACATCTGTGAGCAAACCGATTGTAGATTCGATACCTGTATCTAGCCAGGGCATATCTGCAAAAGGAGATTGAAGATCAAACACCTGTAACAAGCCAGGAAAACATCCGTCTTTCTTAAATACACAAGTTCTCGCTAAGGAATCTCTTATGCGATCGACACTTCCAGATGGAATCTATAAGCCCATCTCCCTATCCACCATCTCTCCAAATGGCATCTATAAGCCCATTCCCGACACCGTATTGTTGAGACTCCAGCATGCGAGTGCAAATTTCCGGGCACTCTAGTGTCCAATCTTCTTTTACCCTCGAGTCACGAAAGGCAAACTTGCCAATCTAACTCTTCAGGTTCAAGAAGATTGAACAGGGGCAATTGTTGTACCCCAAAATTTGCCCTCCCATTTCCTCAACATTTTCTCATCACAAGACCTTTGAAGATCAAGATCCAGTTAGGGTTTCCTCTGCTCAAGACTTCTCCTTGCACTGTGGACTCAAAATTAGGGTTTGTGTTTGCCTAAGGATGTTTTGACCTAAAAAGCCTAAGATGACTTTCATGCTTCATATTGTACTCCCAAGTTTACCTATACCAAGTTTCAAGTCTTGATTCCAAGTTTTGCCCAGTCAATTGGACAGTTGACCTAGAAATCAGCTGTATTGGGGAAAAAGTCAACTGTGGCCAATTGACAGTCAAACCTCATGAAATTTGATCCACATCAACATTATGAACTCACATGAACCATTTGATCAAGTTTGGACCACAATTCCACAAGAAATTTGACCAGACCACCAAAAGGGCAAAATGGTCATTTTTAGGGTTTTGACTGCACAAAGGCAATTTTTGACTGTTTGACCTAGCCAATGGCAAATCAAGCTCACATATGGACTCAAGGACCCCATGAAATTATCTTGACATGCTCATCAAGCTCAAAAGATCCCAAGTACACAAGATTGACAGTTGAATTTCCCAGTCAATTGATCAATTTTGACTGTATACTGAAAAGTCAAACTTTGACTTTTTGGTCAAAATCAAGAGTCAAGATTCATTTTTCATCAAAACATGCCAAATCATGAAACTTGTTCATCAAGAAATCTCAAAATGCAAATTAGGGTTTGAAAATGGAATTTTTCATAACTTAGAATTTTTCTAAGTTATGAAAAACCCTAATTTTTTCCCAACTTTGCCCCATCTTTTCACCATGATCCATTTGGATTCAAACAAAAGTCAAAACATGAAAGTTGTAGCTTGTTGCATAATATACAACTTTGATTCACAAAGTTTTCTCATTTGAAGCTTGTATCTCAAGTTATAATTTTTTGAATAAGGGCACTAAACCATCTTTTAACTTAGTGAAATTTGACCTATTTTGACAAGGTTTTCTACCCTACTTCAATGCCACTTTTCATACTCTTCCACTTGGAATTTTGATTTGCATTTCAAAGATGGATTGTAGTACACATTACAAGCTTTCCAAAATGTCCAAGAACTCATCAAACAACCTCATAACTTGAGAGATTCGAATTTCACAAGTTGGCTAAAATTCACTTTTTGTTCTTCATCAAGACATGTTCATAATCTTGCCAATTTGAAATCAGTTTGCTTTATGCTTGATTACAGGTCCTTGAACCATTTCATACTCAATAATTTAATGCATATTCAATGTGTTAAGGTGTTGTTCTTTGAGTGCAAGCATTATATGCAAGATTAATCCTAAACTAGATAAAGTGAAATTTCCATTTTTGAAAAGGTTAACTTTATGTCAAGTTTGTAATCCAACAAGTACATGAAAGATCTGCTTGGCACAAGATTATGTGCATAACACACTGATCAAGAGATGTTTATGCAGCACATTAGGAGGCCCCCTACTAACCTAAAACCACCAACTTGCTTTTGTTGCTTAAGATAGAAGAAAAGTCCATAACTTATGCTATCTCTCATCTCAGCTTAGACACACAACACAAAAGCTATCAAACACATTCCATAGAAAAAATCCAAGCTAACACACGAGCCCTTGCCATCTGAAACACTCCCATTGCTCTAATCACCTCAAAACTGCACAAACAGGGGAGCCCCTGCAGTTTGAGTGCAAACTCCCAATCCCTTCGAGCATTTTGATCCAAACCTTTTCCTCTACCTTCCCTACAACATATGTAAGCTAACCATGTCCTAAAATCAGACCTGTAACACCTCCAAGCCACTTCACCATTTTTAATTTTCTGTTTTGCAGTTGGAGTTCACTAGCTCGATTCAGGGAGTTTCAAGACAAAGTAGGAATTGGAAAAGCATCCTTACACTTCAAGGAAGCTGTACAAGTCATCATTTCACTCTGAAACATCCTCCATTGCCAAGCTCGATTCCAACTGAACAGGTATATTCATGGAGTTCTATCTCTCTTATTAGGCATTGTTAGCTTTAGGTTTTTGAAGAAAACATGTCACAATCATAGCCCTGAACATGCTCATATGATTAGATTTCATTTATGTTTCGTGTGCTTAGAGAATTTCATGTCTGAACATTGATGAAAAGTTAGGTCAGAAATTGGGGGAGGAGAAATTCTCCCTCATCTTAGAGAGATAGGTCAAGTTATTTATATGGTTGAAACCGTCTCTTCATGCTGAACATTTCTTGTGTTATGAGTTTTTGCTGAAAAGCCAAGAATCAGGAGTTAGACATTGAGGAACAGGGGCGCGCGTTTTTTCAAATGTTTGAAGCTGGAGGTTGAAGACAATGATCAGTGGGCTGGGCCTGTGTTATTTCACTTTTCACACCACCTTTTTTGATTCACACCCCCCTGAGCCCATTTGTTCATTTCTTAACATTTTTGACTTTTTCTTTTTTGGTTGACTTTGTTTATTTTTTCTCATGGCATTAAAAAATTAAAAATATTTTTTTCATCATTTTTTGCATTTATTTCATATTTATTTGTTTATTTTCTTTGTTTATACATAAGTATATATATACTATTATTAGAATAAATATTAAAAATGATGTAAATACAATTTTTATTTTTTATTTACTTTCTGAAAATATCTCACACAAAAATACTCTTTTATTTATTTTATTAAAATATTAAATATATATTTATTTTGTGTATAATACATATTTAGGGTTTAATATATATATATATATATGGTTATCAATATATTTAAGTTAAAAATATAAAAATACTTGAATTTTTATTTTTTTTTTATTAATATTTGATACAAAAATACTTTTCCCATAATATACTTCATTTTATTTTATTTTTGAAAATAATAAATAAATAAGTTGTATTAAATTAGATAATAATGCATTTTCTTTAAAATTAGGGTTTTTGCCCTAAATTCAAAATACTCAAAAATAATAAATTTTTATTTTCTTTTCTCTTTTACATAAATAATATTTTCTCATACATATAAAAACTTTCTTTTTGCATTTCACATATTTATTTAATTTCCATTTAATTATGCAATTTATTTACCTTGCAAATATCCAAAATGATGTAACAATTTAGATTTAAATTCTTGTCAATATCCCCCATTTGAACATTTGTACCCCCCTTCCCATATTTGGTTTTGTAATAGCTTAGTAATTTTAATTTCGCACTTTATTGCTTTCTAATGATAACATGTTAGAATTAGGGTTTGTATGCGAAAAAACGATAAAAAATAGTTTGACCTAATACAAGATAAACAAGCATGAAAATGGACACACAAATCACACTTGCACCCCCTAGGGTTGTCCACTTGTTGCCTTCAAATAAATGGGCCATATTGCATGTTGAACTTCTTTGGGCAAAGCAAACAATTTGAATGATCATAGTCCCTCGACAAAACTTTTCAAAACAAAAAAAAAAATGATCAAGTCCCTTAAAGAAATTGCCCAAAGACATTCAACGTCGTTGCAATTATGGTCTAAAACGATGACCCGGGCCTGTCCCTTTCACATCCTAACACAAGGTTGCCCACCAAATACAATGGTGGAGCAAACTTGTTAAAAGGGTTAAAGTATAGCAATAATCTTTTGAGAAATTTAGGAGTAGATAACCTCTTAGTTACTTGAATCAACTTGCAAAACAAAACACTTGCCTAATTTCAAAATCACACATCACTCCACTTTCAAAACAATTTTCAAAAACAAATGAAAACTTTTTCAAAAGACATACATCTTTGCATACATCCCCACATGGATCATTACAAAGGTTGCCACCACATTGGCCTCTTTTCAAAACATTTTTCAAACCCACACACTCAAGCATCATTTAAAACAATTGAAAACAAAAGGCAAGTGATCTAAGCAAGTAACTAAGAGCCCATGGATAACCATGGATAGAAAGGGTGCTAATACCTTCCCTTTCTATAATCTACTCCCCGAACCCAAGAAACATCTCAAAAGGTTTTTGCTGTGCTTTTTAACCTTTCCTTAGGATAAAATAAAAAGTCGGTGGCGACTCTTGCTAACCGCAACATTTGCGAATACAAACGCAAAACCTCAAGTCAGTTCTCCCACCGTATCACAGAACTGGCGACTCTGCTGGGGAGAACTTAAAAGTGGAGTAACCTTAGGGTTTAGATCACCTCTGTTTTCAATTGATTGTCTTGTTTGCTTTTACATTTGTGGGCTTTGTATCGGAGTTTTATAGATCCTAACCCGGATCTGGGGATACCTTCTTAGAAAGTAGCAACAAGGCTGTGAGGGAACTGTGCGGGGTATACCGACATGGTTGAAGCAGTCTGCTACGTTGATGTGGCACTTTGGTGTGTACCGGTAACCCTTGAGTTCAGTCAAGGAGAGTACGGGGCCGCCGCGTGGTGTCGTGAAGCATCAACTGACCTTAGGAACCTTAATTGAACCATCTTGGCCTTTTTAGGGTAGTGAGATAACTGACTTTGGTGCAGTCCGAGGTTGGTTGATACTCGATACTACACTCAATTGAGGGTTGCTTTCCTGGAATATTTCGGTCGCCAGTTCAGTGGCTAAATCGAAACGATGAACAATGAAAGCAATCCAGTGATATTGGGACCTTTAGAACCCGGTTACTTTTGATAGGACAGGTTGAGCCCACCAAACTTCAAGAGGGTAATACCCAGACCCCATGCAGGCCTAAACTCTAAGGGCTTGTGTGACTTGTGTGCCTTACCATGATTGCCTTTGTGAATATTTATGGTGTATTTAATCATCACATCATTACATCATACAAACATCATGAGCATTGACTAACCATTTCAAGGGTTTCGAATCTTCATCTTTGTTCTTGTTTTATAGGACATGGAAACTGCTCGCAGAAAGACAATTCAGATTAGCCTTGTAAAGATCCCTCCTCAGCTTAAGGAACTTCTGTCCAGGATTCCCGAGGGTTCTTCATTCAGTGAGAGACATGGAAGACTCATCAGCTTGGTTAACACCAACATTGAGGAGGACTTGATAAAGGTCCTGTTCCAATTCTTTGACCCTCTGCATCACTGCTTCACCTTCCCGGATTATCAGTTGGTGCCTACATTGGAAGAGTTCTCCCGACTTCTGAAGGTCCCTATCCTTGATCAACTACCCTACAACGGTACGGAAGAGGAACCCAAGCTTGAAGAGATTGCTAAAGCCTTGCACCTACAGACATCTGACCTCAACGGACATTGGGAAGTTAGAAGTGGTATCAAAGGGTTCTTAGCCAGGTTTCTGTTTGAAAAGGCCCAAGAATGTTGGAACTCCCTTGACCTACGAGCTTTTGAAGAAGTTATGGCCCTCCTTGTCTATGGTTTGGTTTTGTTCCCTAATCCAGATCAGCTTATTGATATCAGTGCTGTCCAGATCTTCATGACCAAGAATCCTATACCTACGTTGCTGGGGGACATCCTTCACTCATGTTACACTCGAACCATGAGAAGAAGGGGTGTCCTTATGTGTTGCACTCCTCTCTTGGGAAGGTGGTTTATTTCGCACCTTCCACAAACAGTTTTAAAGAACGAGCGGGGTTTAAGATGGTCACAACGATTAATGACTCTCACGCATGCAGATATACATTGGTGCCCTAGGTTCAGAGAAGACGTCACTATCATTGATCGATGTGGGGAGTACCCCAATGTTCCTTTATTTGGAATCAAAGGGGGTATTACTTACAACCCATGCCTGGCTTGGAGACAGTTTGGTTATGCTCGGAGGGATGGCCCTCATGACATGTTAATTCCTAACATAGTTTTTGACTTCGACAACGATACTCAAGGACTTCGTCAGAAATTTATCAGAGCTTGGAGGATGCCAAGTAGGATAGACAGCAAGACATTGGGGCACCGGAACTCCATCCCGTTGGAACCTTACCTCAAGTGGGTACGAGCCCGCTCCCAGAAGTTAGTGATGCCGTATCCTCATATGCTCCCTGTGATCAAAGAACCAGTCTTGGAAGGAGAGGCATCCTACACCATTCAACATCCCGACATGCCCACCTCTTGGGAAGAAATGCAGAAGAGTTGGGTCCAGCTTAAGGAAGAACGGAATTCTCTTGAGACCAGTCTACATGCTAGTGAAAAGAAGGTCCTGGAACTCACCCGCCTGCTGCACGAGGAAAGGAATCTCAACACCTACATCGCGCCAAAGAGGATGCGCAATGTCTTTTTACCTTAAGGAGTCATTTTGTAGTATTTGGCCCATGGGGCATTTATGTATTAACAAATTTCTCCTTATTAATATAATGTGCGTTCCTTTTTGTCTACAACAAATTTTGAATATTCTAAATCCTTGAATGCATTGCATACATACGCATTCCATTGCACCATATGCATAGCAGGTACCCTATTTCGCAGGTTGCTTAATTTTCTTCGCTGTTTGTGTGAACAGTCATCATGAATCCAGACTCCTCCAGTGAGCAAGCAATCAAGGCCCTTCAGGCCCAAAGTGCACAGTTTCAAGAAATGGTCCTAAGCCTAGCCCAAGGTCAGCAAGAGTTGAAGACTCTACTCCTGAAGAAAAAGAAGAAAAAGAGGACTGCATTGTTCAACACCGGACGCAGATTTGGGAACACACTCCACAATGAAGCTGATCCAACCACTTCTTCTGCTGAGAAAAACAGTCCCCAAGGGGGAGGAGCTCCTAGTCCCGCAGTCTCCGACAACGAGACGGACTATAACGACGAACAATATCCACCTGCTGCTGACAGATACAAGCAATTGGAGGACCGCTTGAGCGCCATGGAGATTCAGAATGTGCCGGGGCTGGATTTCGGAGATTTGGGATTATCTTCTGGAGTAGTAATTCCACACAAGTTTAAGGCACCTGCCTTCGCCAAGTATGATGGGGTCTCCTGCCCAAAGCTGCATCTGAGGTCGTACGTAAGGAAAATCCAACCTTACACGGCGGATAAGAACCTCTGGATTCACTTCTTCCAAGATAGCCTCTCGGGGTCACAGCTTGAATGGTTCTACCAATTGGATGGAGCTAGCATCCGACACTGGGAGGATTTGGCAACCGCATTCTACAGACAATACCAATACAATTCTGATCTCGCTCCCACGCGTACCCAACTTCAGGGTATGTCTCTAGGAACGGGTGAAGGGTTCAAAGAGTACGCTCAAAAATGGAGAGATTTGGCTGGCAGGGTGCAGCCTCCATTAACCGACCGAGAGCTGGTTGATATGTTCCTTGGGACTTTGTCTGGTCCGTTTTTTAATCATTTGGTTGGTAACTCCTCCGCTGGGTTCACAGATTTGATATTAACGGGAGAAAGAATTGAAGCTGGCATCAGGTCAGGCAAGATACAGAAGGCTGCCTCTACAAGTGCTGAGAAGAGGCCGTTTAAGAAAGAAGCAAGTGCCGTCTATGGTCCTAGAAGACAAGTCAAGCCCGAAAGTCGCCAAGCCGTCAATGCTTTGGTCATCTCCAAACCTGTTGCTGCTCCTCAGCAGTACAATCAACAAAGAAGCGAAAGGCCCAAGAGGCAGTATACCCGACTGAGTATGACCTTATCTCAAATTTTACCCCAACTGTTATCCACCAACCTGGTGACCCTCAAAGAAGCTCCTAAAGTCGTCAACACTGCATCTCCTAAGTATAACCCGAATGCCCGGTGTGCTTATCATTCTGATAGTCCCGGGCACACTACTGATGATTGTTGGGCCTTAAGAAACAAAGTGCAAGATCTGATCGACGCAAAGGAAATTCAGTTTGAAGCGCCAGAAAGACCAAATGTTGTAACGGCTCCTATGCCCCAGCATAGGGTAAATGCCATTGAGGAAGAAGTGTACGCTGTTTCGGTAGATGAAGTTGTCACCCCTCTGAAGACTGTTAAGAAGAACCTACTGCGGGCCGGTTTATTTCCGGGTTGCGATGAAGGTTGCCTGTTCTGTGCTATTTCCCTATCTGATTGTCCCTTGCTGAGGTTAGGCGTCCAAGGCCTGATGGATAGCAAGGAAATTCTATTCAAAAAGACTGCTGTTCAATTGGTTCCGATGAAAGAAGTTTCTTTAATTACCATCTTCAAAAATCCAATCAAGGCTCCCCCGAAGAAGCCTGTTCAAATTATGACTGTTGCGCCTGTAATCATTACTGTTCCGGGGCCCCTCTCCTACGTGTCTGATAAAGCTGTCCCCTGGCATTATGGGGCAGACGTGTATGTAAATGGAATCAAACAAGAATTTGACACCAGCGCCAGTATCTGCGATATCACTGGTCCAGCCAAAGTTACCCGCAGTGGCAGGCTCTTTTCGCCTGACATTGCACCGCCCGCTATTCGAAGACCCCTCCTCATAAAACCTACAAGTATACCTGTTACTGTTGCTGATCAAGTTGTTTCCCCTGCTGCCGAGTCATCAATTGCTCGGGGCAAAGGGATTGAAGAGGAGCCTGCCCGGATGGAGGCACCAATACCCGTAAATGCTGAGGCCTCCCGACAAGAAATGGAGGAGATTCTGAAAATAATAAAGAAGAGTGATTTTAATGTTGTCGAGCAGTTGGGGCATACGCCCTCCAAGATCTCCCTGCTCTCCTTATTGCTATGCTCCGAGGCCCATGCTAAGGCCTTGATCTCATTTCTCAAAACGGCCCATGTGCCGCAGGAGACGTCTGCAGTCCAGTTCACTGATTGCATAGCAAATCTGACAGCAGACAATGGCTTGGGATTTTCGGATGCTGATCTGACCGCGAAAGGGAGAGACCACAATGATGCCCTGCATGTCTCTATTGAATGCAGGGGCACTACTCTGGCACATGTATTGGTGGATACTGGTTCTTCTTTGAATGTTCTACCGAAAAAGGCTTTAGATCGTCTGGATTATGAAGGCCTGGAATTGAAACCCAGCAATATCATTGTCAGGGCCTTCGACGGTTCCAAAAGGATGGTTCATGGAGAGGTTAACATCCCTATTCGTGTGGGATCTCAAGTGTTTGACTCTACCTTTTATGTGATGGATATACGTCCATCGTACTCTTGTCTGCTGGGTCGACCTTGGATCCATAAAGCTGGGGCAGTGACCTCCACCTTGCACCAGAAGCTGAAGTATCCCGTCAGGGGGAAGATCGTCACTGTGCAAGGAGAAGAGGAGTATATGGTGAGCCATTTGAATTCCTTCAGGTACATTGAGATGGACGGAGAGTTCATTGAAACCCCCTTCCAACATTTCGAGGAGGTGCATCCAATTTCAGCCGCTGCAGAGACAATAGCCGAAGAGAATGATTCCTTGAAGATGGCTTCCCTAAGGGATGCCCGGGCTGTGGTTCAGAAAGGCAATTGTGCACACTGGGGTCAGCTTCCTGACTTCACTCAGAAGAACGACAAGTTTGGGCTAGGCTTTACTGCGGAAGCTCAGAGGGAGGTGCGCAAAGAGAAGATCAGAAAGGCTCCGGTGTTTATTTCCAGCTCAAGGGTGAATGCTATCGAGGAGGATGTAGAGGAAGCAGAGTTTGATAGTTGGATCTACCCGACTGCCAGCGACGGACCGAGCAATTGGACGGCAAAGGATTTTACCCCTATCACATTTGTCACGCAGTAATTAATTTCTTTTGATTTCCAAATTTGTAACAAACAATATGTTAAAACTTTGTTGGCTCGGTGTCCTACCCGGGGCATCGTAGCTCCATTTATGAGGGCTTTTTGTATGACATTTTCATATATCATCAATCAAAACATTGGACGTTTGTTGCATTTCAAATCTTTTGCTCTTTTCCTTTCTGTGTTATATATATTGCAAAACAACTGTATTTACACACACTCACTTATACAGGTTTCAATCCACTCTGGATCTCACTGGTAACAGCTCTGCTACCGCCAGTTATGACTTCGAAAATCCGATCAACTTGGCCGAAGACGAAGGTGAAGATGATTGCGAAGTGCCTGGTGAACTCGCAAGACTGCTACTCCAGGAAGAGAGGGCTATTCAACCACATGAAGAGCCTGTGGAGACAATTAACTTGGGTACTGAGACAGAAAGGAAAGAGGTCAAGATTAGTGCCAATCTAGAGCTCAGCGTGAAGCAACGATTGATCCAGATGCTACAAGACTACATGGAGATTTTTGCTTGGTCCTATGAAGATATGCCTGGTTTGGATGCCGACATTGTAGTTCACCATCTGCCAACCAAGGAAGATTGCCCTCCGGTAAAGCAAAAAGTTCGACGGATGCGTCCAGAGATGTCTGAAAAGATCAAGGCCGAGGTTATGAAGCAGTTTGATGCCGGTTTCCTTGAAGTAACTTCTTACCCCCAGTGGGTTGCCAATGTGGTGCCAGTACCAAAGAAGGACGGTAAAGTCAGAATGTGTGTCGACTACAGGGATTTGAACAGGGCCAGCCCCAAGGATGATTTCCCCCTACCTCACATTGATGTCCTTGTTGACAATACAGCTCAACACAAGGTGTTCTCCTTCATGGATGGTTTTTCAGGGTATAATCAGATCAAGATGGCTCCAGAGGACATGGAGAAGACTACCTTTGTGACTCAGTGGGGGACCTTCTGTTATAAGGTCATGCCATTCGGATTGAAAAATGCTGGGGCAACCTACCAACGTGCCATGGTTGCTTTGTTCCATGATATGATCCATCATGAGATTGAAGTATACGTTGATGACATGATTGCAAGGTCTCAAACTGAGGAGGAGCACCTTGACCATCTGAGGAAGTTATTTGACCGACTCAAGTTGTACAAGCTGAGGTTGAATCCCAACAAATGCACCTTTGGGGTAAGATCCGGAAAGTTGCTAGGTTTCATTGTAAGTGATAAAGGTATTCAGGTGGATCCTGCCAAGGTAAAAGCCATACAAGAGATGCCGACTCCAAAAACAGAGAAAGAAGTCAGAGGTTTCCTAGGACGACTGAATTACATTGCTCGATTCATCTCGCATCTGACTGCTACTTGTGAGCCAATCTTCAAATTGCTGAAGAAAGATCAAGTAGTACGCTGGAATGATGAATGTCAGGCCGCCTTTGAAAGGATAAAGGAATATCTCCAAGAGCCACCCATTCTTATGCCACCGGTGGAAGGAAGACCTCTGATACTATACTTGACAGTGCTTGATAATTCAATGGCGTGTGTGCTGGGGTAGCATGACGAGTCTGGCCGAAAAGAACACGCTATTTATTACTTGAGCAAAAAGTTTACCGACTGTGAGTCTCGTTACTCACTGCTTGAGAAAACTTGCTGCGCTCTTGTATGGGCTGCTCGCCGGCTGAGACAGTATATGCTGACTCACACTACCTTATTGATTTCAAAGATGGATCCCATCAAGTACATATTTGAAAAGCCCGCTCTGTCTGGAAGAATAGCGAGATGGCAAATGATCTTAACAGAATATGATATCCAGTATACAACTCAGAAAGCAATTAAGGGAAGCGTACTGGCAGATCATTTGGCACACCAACCTGTGGACGATTACCAATCATTGAACTTTGATTTTCCGGACGAAGACATCATGGTGGTAACTGACTGTGAAGTACCTGGACCGGATGAAGGACCTGAGGAAGGATCCCGATGGTCTATTCATTTTGATGGAGCCTCCAATGCTTTGGGTAACGGCGTCGGCGCTGTAATCATATCTCCCAAAGGAACTCATACTCCCCTCACCGCCCGATTATGTTTCAGCTGCACCAACAATATGGCAGAATACGAGGCATGTATCATGGGTTTACAAGCTGCAATCGACTTAAGGATAAAATTTCTAAGTGTCTTCGGAGATTCCGCTCTCGTGATCAATCAGATCAAAGGCGAGTGGGATACGAAACACCCGAATCTTATTCCTTACAAGGAGTATGTGTCGACCTTGCTCCCTCACTTTGAAGAGATAACTTTTGAGCATTTCCCCAGAGAGGAGAATCAGCTAGCGGACGCACTAGCCACGATGTCTTCAATGTTCAAAGTTAAATGGGACAATGAGGCTCCCCGAATCATAATCTGGAAGTTGGATGAACCGGCATACTGCTGCGAGCTCGAGGCTGAGAAGGTGACTGAAAAACCCTGGTATCACGAGGTAAAGAGGTACTTGGAAGTTCAGGAATACCCTGAAGGTGCATCTGTCAATGATAAGAAGTTCATGAGGAGGTTTGCGGCAAAATTCTTCCTCAGCAACGGCATCCTCTACAAACGGAATCATGATTCAACTCTGCTACGTTGTGTGGATAAGGCTGAAGCGGAGAAAATCATGATGGAACTGCATGAAGGTACATTTGGAACACATTCCAGTGGACACACCATGGCTAAGAAAATCCTTCGGGCAGGATATTTCTGGTCCACAATGGAAGCCGATTGTTACCAACACTCCCGAACTTGTCATAAATGCCAGATCTATGCTGACAAGGTGCATATCCCTCCGGTTCCTTTGAATGTCCTGACGGCGCCTTGGCCTTTCGCAATGTGGGGCATCGATATGATCGGTGAGATCCGACCAACGGCATCCAATGGGCATCGCTTCATCTTGGTGGCGATCGATTACTTCACGAAATGGGTTGAGGCAGCTTCCTATGCCACAGTAACCAAGAGCGTCGTGGCACGTTTCATCCGGCATAATCTGATCTGTCGGTACGACGTCCCAGAAAGAATCATTACGGATAATGGTACCAATCTCAATAACAAAATGATCACTGAACTCTGTGAACAATTCAAGATACAGCACCACAATTCTTCTCCCTACCGGCCGAAGATGAATGGGGCTGTAGAGGCAGCCAATAAAAATATCAAGAAAATTGTGCAGAAGATGACAGTGACCTATAAAGATTGGCACGAGATGTTACCGTTCGCTCTTCATGGGTACCGCACCTCAGCAAGGACATCAACCGGGGCAACTCCTTTCTCCTTGGTCTATGGTATGGAGGCAGTCTTGCCAATTGAAATCCAGATACCCTCTCTCCGAATAATGAAGGATGCAGACTTGAATGAAGATGATTGGATCCAGACTCGACTTGATCAATTAAATCTGATTGACGAAAAGAGGCTCACTGCTATCTGTCATGGTCAAACGTATCAAAAACGGATGATCAGGGCATTTAACAAGAAAGTCAGACCGCAAGAGTATCAAGTGGGGGACCTGGTAATCAAACGCATCATCCTTCCTCAAAGTGATCCCAGGGGCAAATGGACCCCTACTTACGAAGGGCCATTTGTGGTTAAACGTGTGTTCTCAGGAGGAGCCATGATCCTAACCACCATGGATGGTGACGACCTTCCTCACCCCGCCAATGCAGACATAGTGAAAAAATACTACGCATAAATAAAAGACCCGCTAGGTTGACATACCTAGGCAAAAATAAGGGCTTCCCGGCGAACCAAAAGGGTTCGGGCAAAAATAAGGGATGAAATGAATAAAAAAAATCTGTACACCTGGCAAGTCGAAAACCTGAAAGGGCGGCTTGGGCAAAAATGGGTATCCCGGTGGACTGAAAACCCGAAAGGGCGGTCCAGGCAAAAGTTAGGGATAAAAGCGTAACACTATGTCTCATTGGATCACTTCGCATCCGGAACTCGGCATCAACTATCTGGCTCCAGATTTCGGCATTGACCAATCAGATTCATCTTCAAATTAGGCAGCAAAGCGATGAGATGTTCGAAGACATAAAGGCGATAGCAGAGTTGGAACCCAGTGGGATTGTTCACATAGCTGTTTTGTGTCCTTTTTCAAATTGTAAACTCTATACTATTTGGCGATGTCCTCTTACTAGGATGTCAGCCTCTTGTACAAAAACGCCTATTCACAGGCAAAGTTTAAATCAATACAAATTCACTTGTCCATACAAATTACCATTGTTTTCCTTTTTTTTTGGTTTTGTCTTGCGAAGAACGTCCAATGTTCATTTTTGATATATGCATTTGACATTAAATTGCTGATTCATAAATGTTTGCATATGAAACAAGAGATTAATTACAGGTGACATCAAAGACAGGGGCAATGTGGAATTGTCTAATACAGTCTGGTTGTTTTATCCGCCAAGGCACCAAGGTAGGTTCAACTGAAGAATGTGGCCAAATCATCTCAATTCCCCGCAGAGTAAAACAGGATGCGACAGTACTTTCCCCAAGCGGAGTTGGTTCCCCGTCGATCCTGAAAAGGCACAACATTCCCCGGCAGGTCTTAAAGCTCATCCCCAGTAGATTCTGGAAGCTTATCTCCTGCGGAGCACGAACGTCTCTCCCGAGTTCTATTTAGAGTTATTTCCTCATAAGGACTTATAACTGGGTTATCCTCAGCTAAAAGCCACGGAAGACCGCTCTCGGCAAAGTTCCTTCAATCCCCAGCGAAATCTATCTTTGGTATTCCCAAGCAGAGTTTATCTTCGGAGTTCCCCAGCGGAGTTTATCATCATTATCCTCAGCGGAATCCGTCGTTAAAGTCCTCAGCAGGCCTCTCATCAAAACTTCGGCCGAATATCTCTTCCACAGAGCAATCCTCCGGCCGTTCGTCAAGGATTTATTTTCCCCAAGACGAAATTACATTCATGAACATTTTACATTTTCATACATCTTGCTTACATACATGATGAAACGCATACAACATCTCATGTTGAACATCATGATATCATGCATATCATACATCATGACATTGCATACAACTTACGTTTTTGCCTTTTCAGGAAAAAGACAATCTCAAAAACGACTACCTTCAACTGTCACAATTCCAGATCCGATACCTGTATCTAGCCAGGGCACACCTGAGAGTGATCAGTTTCCAGACTCGATTCTTGTATCTAGCCAGGGCACGTCTGAAGAGTTCGAAGATTCGATTCCTGTATCCGGCCAGGGCACATCTATCAACTACAACATCTCCAGATTCGATTCCTGTATCCAGCCAGGGCATATCTGTTGACCACGTTTCCAGACTCGATTCCTGTATCTAGCCAGGGCACGTCTGAAGAGTTCGAAGATTCGATTCCTGTATCCGGCCAGGGCACATCTATCAACTACAACATCTCCAGATTCGATTCCTGTATCTAGCCAGGGCATATCTGTTGACCACGTTTCCAGACTCGATTCCTGTATCTAGCCAGGGCACGTCTGAAGAGTCCAAAGATTCGATTCCTGTATCCAGCCAGGGCACGTCTATTAACGACTATTTCCAGATTCGACTCCTGTATCCAGCCAGGGCACATCTGTGAGCAAACTGATTGTAGATTCGATACCTGTATCTAGCCAGGGCATATCTGCAAAAGGAGATTGAAGATCAAACACCTGTAACAAGCCAGGAAAACATCCGTCTTTCTTAAATACACAAGTTCTCGCTAAGGAATCTCTTATGCGATCGACACTTCCAGATGGAATCTATAAGCCCATCTCCCTATCCACCATCTCTCCAAATGGCATCTATAAGCCCATTCCCGACACCGTATTGTTGAGACTCCAGCATGCGAGTGCAAATTTCCGGGCACTCTAGTGTCCAATCTTCTTTTACCCTCGAGTCACGAAAGGCAAACTTGCCAATCTAACTCTTCAGGTTCAAGAAGATTGAACAGGGGCAACTGTTGTACCCCAAAATTTGCCCTCCCATTTCCTCAACATTTTCTCATCACAAGACCTTTGAAGATCAAGATCCAGTTAGGGTTTCCTCTCCTCAAGACTTCTCCTTGCACTGTGGACTCAAAATTAGGGTTTGTGTTTGCCTAAGGATGTTTTGACCTAAAAAGCCTAAGATGACTTTCATGCTTCATATTGTACTCCCAAGTTTACCTATACCAAGTTTCAAGTCTTGATTCCAAGTTTTGCCCAGTCAATTGGACAGTTGACCTAGAAATCAGCTGTATTGGGGAAAAAGTCAACTGTGGCCAATTGACAGTCAAACCTCATGAAATTTGATCCACATCAACATTATGAACTCACATGAACCATTTGATCAAGTTTGGACCACAATTCCACAAGAAATTTGACCAGACCACCAAAAGGGCAAAATGGTCATTTTTAGGGTTTTGACTGCACAAAGGCAATTTTTGACTGTTTGACCTAGCCAATGGCAAATCAAGCTCACATATGGACTCAAGGACCCCATGAAATTATCTTGACATGCTCATCAAGCTCAAAAGATCCCAAGTACACAAGATTGACAGTTGAATTTCCCAGTCAATTGATCAATTTTGACTGTATACTGAAAAGTCAAACTTTGACTTTTTGGTCAAAATCAAGAGTCAAGATTCATTTTTCATCAAAACATGCCAAATCATGAAACTTGTTCATCAAGAAATCTCAAAATGCAAATTAGGGTTTGAAAATGGAATTTTTCATAACTTAGAATTTTTCTAAGTTATGAAAAACCCTAATTTTTTCCCAACTTTGCCCCGTCTTTTCACCATGATCCATTTGGATTCAAACAAAAGTCAAAACATGAAAGTTGTAGCTTGTTGCATAATATACAACTTTGATTCACAAAGTTTTCTCATTTGAAGCTTGTATCTCAAGTTATAATTTTTTGAATAAGGGCACTAAACCATCTTTTAACTTAGTGAAATTTGACCTATTTTGACAAGGTTTTCTACCCTACTTCAAGGCCACTTTTCATACTCTTCCACTTGGAATTTTGATTTGCATTTCAAAGATGGATTGTAGTACACATTCCAAGCTTTCCAAAATGTCCAAGAACTCATCAAACAACCTCATAACTTGAGAGATTCGAATTTCACAAGTTGGCTAAAATTCACTTTTTGTTCTTCATCAAGACATGTTCATAATCTTGCCAATTTGAAATCAGTTTGCTTTATGCTTGATTACAGGTCCTTGAACCATTTCATACTCAATAATTTAATGCATATTCAATGTGTTAAGGTGTTGTTCTTTGAGTGCAAGCATTATATGCAAGATTAATCCTAAACTAGATAAAGTGAAATTTCCATTTTTGAAAAGGTTAACTTTATGTCAAGTTTGTAATCCAACAAGTACATGAAAGATCTGCTTGGCACAAGATTATGTGCATAACACACTGATCAAGAGATGTTTATGCAGCACATTAGGAGGCCCCCTACTAACCTAAAACCACCAACTTGCTTTTGTTGCTTAAGATAGAAGAAAAGTCCATAACTTATGCTATCTCTCATCTCAGCTTAGACACACAACACAAAAGCTATCAAACACATTCCATAGACAAAATCCAAGCTAACACACGAGCCCTTGCCATATGAAACACTCCCATTGCTCTAATCACCTCAAAACTGCACAAACAGGGGAGCCCCTGCAGTTTGAGTGCAAACTCCCAATCCCTTCGAGCATTTTGATCCAAACCTTTTCCTCTACCTTCCCTACAACATATGCAAGCTAACCATGTCCTAAAATCAGACCTGTAACACCTCCAAGCCACTTCACCATTTTTAATTTTCTGTTTTGCAGTTGGAGTTCACTAGCTCGATTCAGGGAGTTTCAAGACAAAGTAGGAATTGGAAAAGCATCCTTACACTTCAAGGAAGTTGTACAAGTCATCATTTCACTCTGAAACATCCTCCATTGCCAAGCTCGATTCCAACTGAACAGGTATATTCATGGAGTTCTATCTCTCTTATTAGGCATTGTTAGCTTTAGGTTTTTGAAGAAAACATGTCACAATCATAGCCCTGAACATGCTCATATGATTAGATTTCATTTATGTTTCGTGTGCTTAGAGAATTTCATGTCTGAACATTGATGAAAAGTTAGGTCAGAAATTGGGGGAGGAGAAATTCTCCCTCATCTTAGAGAGATAGGTCAAGTTATTTATATGGTTGAAACCGTCTCTTCATGCTGAACATTTCTTGTGTTATGAGTTTTTGCTGAAAAGCCAAGAATCAGGAGTTAGACATTGAGGAACAGGGGCGCGCGTTTTTTCAAATGTTTGAAGCTGGAGGTTGAAGACAATGATCAGTGGGCTGGGCCTGTGTTATTTCACTTTTCACACCACCTTTTTTGATTCACACCCCCCTGAGCCCATTTGTTCATTTCTTAACATTTTTGACTTTTTCTTTTTTGGTTGACTTTGTTTATTTTTTCTCATGGCATTAAAAAATTAAAAATATTTTTTTCATCATTTTTTGCATTTATTTCATATTTATTTGTTTATTTTCTTTGTTTATACATAAGTATATATATACTATTATTAGAATAAATATTAAAAATGATGTAAATACAATTTTTATTTTTTATTTACTTTCTGAAAATATCTCACACAAAAATACTCTTTTATTTATTTTATTAAAATATTAAATATATATTTATTTTGTGTATAATACATATTTAGGGTTTAATATATATATATATATATATGGTTATCAATATATTTAAGTTAAAAATATAAAAATACTTGAATTTTTATTTTTTTTTATTAATATTTGATACAAAAATACTTTTCCCATAATATAATTCATTTTATTTTATTTTTGAAAATAATAAATAAATAAGTTGTATTAAATTAGATAATAATGCATTTTCTTTAAAATTAGGGTTTTTGCCCTAAATTCAAAATACTCAAAAATAATACATTTTTATTTTCTTTTCTCTTTTACATAAATAATATTTTCTCATACATATAAAAACTTTCTTTTTGCATTTCACATATTTATTTAATTTCCATTTAATTATGCAATTTATTTACCTTGCAAATATCCAAAATGATGTAACAATTTAGATTTAAATTCTTGTCAATATCCCCCATTTGAACATTTGTACCCCCCTTCCCATATTTGGTTTTGTAATAGCTTAGTAATTTTAATTTCGCACTTTATTGCTTTCTAATGATAACATGTTAGAATTAGGGTTTGTATGCGAAAAAACGATAAAAAATAGTTTGACCTAATACAAGATAAACAAGCATGAAAATGGACACACAAATCACACTTGCACCCCCTAGGGTTGTCCACTTGTTGCCTTCAAATAAATGGGCCATATTGCATGTTGAACTTCTTTGGGCAAAGCAAACAATTTGAATGATCATAGTCCCTCGACAAAACTTTTCAAAACAAACAAAAACAAATGATCAAGTCCCTTAAAGAAATTGCCCAAAGACATTCAACGTCGTTGCAATTATGGTCTAAAACGATGACCCGGGCCTGTCCCTTTCACATCCTAACACAAGGTTGCCCACCAAATACAATGGTGGAGCAAACTTGTTAAAAGGGTTAAAGTATAGCAATAATCTTTTGAGAAATTTAGGAGTAGATAACCTCTTAGTTACTTGAATCAACTTGCAAAACAAAACACTTGCCTAATTTCAAAATCACACATCACTCCACTTTCAAAACAATTTTCAAAAACAAATGAAAACTTTTTCAAAAGACATACATCTTTGCATACATCCCCACATGGATCATTACAAAGGTTGCCACCACATTGGCCTCTTTTCAAAACATTTTTCAAACCCACACACTCAAGCATCATTTAAAACAATTGAAAACAAAAGGCAAGTGATCTAAGCAAGTAACTAAGAGCCCATGGATAACCATGGATAGAAAGGGTGCTAATACCTTCCCTTTCTATAATCTACTCCCCGAACCCAAGAAACATCTCAAAAGGTTTTTACTGTGCTTTTTAACCTTTCCTTAGGATAAAATAAAAAGTCGGTGGCGACTCTTGCTAACCGCAACATTTGCGAATACAAACGCAAAACCTCAAGTCAGTTCTCCCACCGTATCACACATTGCATATGTTTGTCTTGAATTCATACATTCGTTTTCACTACTCTTATGCTTTCTTTTTGACATTTAACTCTTGATAAAAAGCTGCAAGCCTTTAGAGGGAGGATGACGAAACAATACCATAATCTCATGCAGTATGCTTTTGAATAGACCTTGCTGATGATGTACAGGCATTTCTTTCAATTCCCAAACACTGGAGTTATAAGGAAGATAATCCCTAGTCAACCCCTTCGAGCCAAAGAAGTAGGAGTTTTCTGTTCTAAACAAATCAAAACCTTTGATATAAACCTGGGGCAGGGTAGTATCTCAGTTAATTCAAAAAGGTGCGCATCAAGGTCGCAAAATCTCAGTTCGTATTACAACGAACAACGACAAAGAAAAGAATTCCCCTTGAATCAAAAGACAGTGACGGTTCCCTATCACATAGGCAGTCAATCTCTCAAAAAAGAAAAAGCCCACTAAGTCAAAACCTGTAAAGGAGGCTTAAGAAAGCTGGGGCATCCCGCTGACTGTAATCCCAAAAACGGGAGCAGTCAGGCAAAATTTAGGGATATCAAATCAAAAGAAAGAGGTCATTACAAATCCTCAACAACATGAAAAATGTTGCAAACAAAAAAAAGGAGATGATGACTGTCTTCCAAAATTCAACTGGTGAACCATCACCCAAAAAGTCGTTCCAAATTCGAATAGAGTTCGACGCGCAATTAACTGAGCTTAGGATTGAAGGACATCACGAAGAGCGGGTGGGTACAAATATACTTTGAGCCTTTATCCTTTGTTTCTTAAACCGTGAACCAAGCCACGTTACAACCCTTCAAAAGTCCTAATTGAAGCATGGGTTAGTTCGAAAGCATACTGTTACAAAAGGTATCCTGACTCCTGTAAGGCTTTGCTCTAAATCTGGTGTTGATTTTGTCTTATGAAAAGTTTTCTGCTAAAAAACGCATTTTTCAAAACTTCGAGACAAACATAAACTTTGCATTACTTGAATATCACTGTTTGCATGTGGCTATTTGTTTAACAACGAAGAAATTCATACAGCGAATGTTCGGAGGAACGAAAACTCTCTCAGTGAACAAAATCACTTCAAAAAGGATGACACTTCCAACAACAAGTCTCCTATCAACAAGGGGCATGACATGTCACCATCCAATTAACCTGGGGCAGTCCAGTCAAGGTTTCAACAGATCTTTCAAAGTTCAGTTAGCCTGGGGCAGTCCAGTCAAGATTTCAAGAAATCTCTCAATCTGCAGAGTAATCTGATTCAAGGCTCCTTCATCATCACTTGGGGCATTCGAATGTCAAAAGTGTCCAACAATTCCTTCATCACCTGCTGGAAGTTACAACCACCAACAGAATAATGGACAATTGAAGCTCCTAAAAATTTGTTTCTCTCAAGCATGAAGATTCTCATCACCCCAGAAGATTGGTATACTCCTAATTTCTGACTCCCAACAGAATGCAGATTCTCATTCTCAAAGTGGCGTATTTCTTAAGTTCCGGATTAATACCTGTAGCAAGCTAGGAAAATATCTGTGGACGATTGATTGTGGATTAACACCTACAACAAGCCAGGAAATTATCTACATGAAGAGATTGAAGATCAATACCTGAAACAAGCCAGGAAAACTATCTTTCTTTCTCAGGTCAGAGATCAATACCTGAAACAAGCCAAGACAGTATCTCCTTGACCAACCTTTCTTAAGTTCCAGATTAATACCTGTAGCAAGCCAGGAAAATATCCGTGGACGACTGATTGTGGATTAACACCTGTAACAAGCCAGGAAATTATCTACATGAAGAGATTGAAGATCAACACCTGTAACAAGCCAGGAAAACTATCTTTCTTTCTCAGGTCAGAGATCAACACCTGAAACAAGCCAGGACAGTATGTCCTTGACCAACCTTTCTTAAGTTCCGGATTAATACCTGAAACAAGCCAGGAAAATATCTGTGGACGACTGATTATGGATTAACACCTGTAACAAGCCAGGAAATTATCTACATGAAGAGATTGAAGATCAATACCTGAAACAAGCCAGGAAAACTATTTTTCTTTCTCAGGTCAGAGATCAATACCTGAAGCAAGCCAGGACAATATCTCCTTGACCAACCTTTCTTAAGTTCCAGATTAATACCTGTAACAAGCCAGGAAATTATCTACATGAAGAGATTGAAGATCAATACCTGAAACAAGCCAGGAAAACTATCTTTCTTTCTCAGGTCAGAGATCAATACCTGAAGCAAGCCAGGACAGTATCTCCTTGACCAACCTTTCATAAGTTCCAGATTAATACCTGTAGCAAGCCAGGAAAATATCTGTGGACGAATGATTGTGGATTAACACCTGTAACAAGCCAGGAAATTATCTACATGAAGAGTTTGAAGATCAATACCTGAAACAAGCCAGGAAAACTGTCTTTCTTTCTCAGGTCAGAGATCAACACCTAAAACAAGCCAGGACAGTATCTCCTTGACCAACCTTTCTTAAGTGCCAGATTAATACCTGAAGCAAGCCAGGAAAATATCTGTGGACGACTGATTGTGGATTAACACCTGTAACAAGCCAGGAAATTATCTACATGAAGAGATTGAAGATCAATACCTGAAACAAGCCAGGGAACCATCTTTCTTTCTCAGGTTGGAGATCAACACCTGAAACTAGCCAGGACAGCTATCTCATCGACCAACCTGATCAATACCTGCAACGATCAAAAGATTCTCGACTTCCCCAGCCAGAGAGCCTTCCGGAATCTAATTCCCCTCAGAGTCAAGATTCAAAATCCCCAGCGGAGCTAAAACTTCCAACTATCAATCCCCAAGCAGAGTGAAGACTCTCGTTCTCAGTTCCTCACAGAGTGTTCGAATATTCTCCAGTGAAGATCTCCTCAAGACAGGAATCCCCCAGTAGATTGGCATACAACCCAAGCTCCTGATCCCCCAACAGCGGTCCCAGGACTTCTCATTTTCAGCAATCAAAAGATTCTTGCCCTCCCCAGCAGCAGCCAAGGAAGTATTTTCCCCGACAGCAGTCAAGATTCTTTTATCTTTAGCCATCCAGGATTCATCTATCCTCAGCAAGACAGCTCATCAGCTTACATGCGCATTCATCACATTCATATCATAAACATTGATGTAACATACATTGCATCACGCATCATGACATTGCATACAATTAACTCTTTACCTTTTCAGGAAAGATCAGTCAACAGACAAAAATCACCATCTTCCGAGATTCATCCAGAGATAGTTCAGATGTGACCCAGACATGGCGACATTTTGATACTTATTCCAGATTCATTCAGATGCAATTTTTCACGGACTCATCATCAGGAAACCCTACACCGGTTCCTCCTCCACTTCAAGACTTCTGAAAACAGTTCACGGGTTCTCCAGTAACGGATGTTAACCTATCGCTTGTTAAGACTCTTCAACTTTTGAAAACAGTTTACGGACGCTTCCCATCAACGGATGTTGCTCTATTGCTTATTCAACTTCAAGACTTCTGAAAACAGTTTACGGATTCTCCAGTAACGGATGTTAATCTATCGCTTGTTCAGACTCAAGACTTCTGAAAACAGTTCACGGGTTCTCCAGTAACGGATGTTAACCTATCGCTTATTCAGATTCTTCTCAACTTCTGAAAACAGTTTACGGATTCTCCAGTAACGGATGTTAACCTATCGCTTGTTCATACTCTTCTCAACTTTTGAAAACAGTTTACGGACGCTTCCCAACCACGGATGCTGATCTATTGCTTATTCAAACCTCAACTCCTGAAAATAGTTTACGGATTCTCCAAACATGGGTGTCTTTCTATTGCTTGTTCAGACCCCCAGTTCAGAGATGTTCCAAAACATGGATACCTTTCTGATACTCGTCAACTCACCAATGACATACAGTTCAACAATCACCTTCAGATGTCATCTATAAGCCCATCCTCCTCCAAACATTTCCAGATGGCATCTATAAGCCCATCCTCCTCCAAACATTTCCAGATGGCATCTTTAAGCCCATCCTCCTACCAGCAACTTCCAGATGGCATCTCTAAGCCCATCCCCTGACAAGATTCTGTCACATCTCCAGATGGCATCTCTAAGCCCATCACCAAATGGCATCTTTAAGCCCATTCCCTCTACCATCACATCACCGAGTGCTAATTTTTTGGGCACTCTAGTGTCCAATCTCCTTTTACCCTCGAGTCGCAAAAGGCAAACTTGCCAATCTAACTCTTCAGGTTCAAGAAGATTGAACAGGGGCAACTGTTGTACCCCAAAATTTGCCCTCCTATTTTCCCACAAGAAATCACAGCTTCGGGCTTTTCCTGATTTTTTCAGAATGGCGTAAGAATCAGTCAAACAGACTTTTTCTTATCAGTCTATCCAATTTAGGGTTTTTTCATGGCTCTGGAACAGTTCAAACAAATTATTAGGGTTTGGTTGATTTTGGCTCAGGTTTTGATCAGGCAAACGCTTCTTTGGCGTTTAGACAAGAATCATGGTGTTGTGCGCATATTTCTCAGAAATAATTAATTCTACAGTGCTTTTCAATTTGCTCTGAGAGATGAGCTGAGGCATTTGATTTGAGTTTGCAGTGTTGAATTTAATCAGTGAAAAAAGGACATGTGGACTTTGTTGTTTAGCTGTGCAATGCTTCGATTATTCGGGACGCCAGACGTTTATTGATTATTTATTTATTCTAAGTTAGAATAATTGGGATTTATTTCCATTTATTACAATTTAAGAATTATAAATAATTAAATAAACATTTGAAGAATGATTAAAAGGAATATCAATAAAAAGACTTTTATTTATTTTTAATTATTTGTACAATTGTTATTTAAATACAGTAATTATTTACAAGTATTTACAATAATAATGTTACAATGATTAAAAAGAAAATAAAATTGCATCCTAAAATTTCCTAAGTCTTCATCTGCTACTCATCCTTCGCTCAGCTGACTTTTATCCGCAAAAAGAAAAAGAAAAGAAGTCAAAAGCAGATAAAATAAAAGAGCAGACAGTTAATTTAAAATCATCATTAAAAGCGACTGGCCGGAATCAGTTTGCCCTCTCTGCAAATCACGAGATTACTCTCGGTTCACAAAGAGGGATAGAAAAATGTCTTGCAAAAATGTGAAGTGCACAAAAGCAAACATATTGCATTGTCAACAAATTGCCCATTTCAAAAATTCCAAACAGCATGTACAAGTATAAAGTCCAAACTGAACTGCCTAACCAAATCAAAAAGGCAAACTGAATCACGATTTCAAACTAAGCCAAAAGCTGTCAAAAACTGTCCAAAGATATAGAAGGATATCAAGATATCAACAAGTACAAGATGTTGTCAACAATGTGCAGAAAAGCAGGAAATATGCAGAGTAAGGAGACTAGTGCAAGCAATGTCCAGGATACATCATTTTCCAGCCAGCTGCTTTTTCAGAAAGTACATCTAAAGCAATAAACAAATGCTTTAATACTGGAGAGAGAGAAGAGAGAAGAAAAAAAGGGCTCACAGGCTTAGGCTTGAGAAAAGATATAAACAAACATACCAGCACAGTTTCAAAGGGAGGGGCAGAAACAACACAAAGCAAAAATTCTCAAAACTGTAAAACATTGAAAACTGCCTCCAAAACCTGTGCTCCCAAAAGAAACCAAAAACACGAGCCTAAACTGCCTCCAAACTGTGTCAAACCTTTCAACAGGCCAAGCCCCAAAGCTTCAAGCCTATAACCTGTATCAACCAGCCCAAGCCTTAACCTGCTTCCAACCTTTAACCTGCTTCAGGAAAACATGAAGCATCAAGCTTCAAGCCCAACCTGCAACAAAAGCCTTCATCTGTCCTAAACAAAATAACACAAAAACTAAACAGTCTTAACCTGTCAAGACCATAAGCCTTCAAACCAGAAGCATAACCAACCTTCAAGCTTGCATCTTGCATAAACATAAGCCAGTTTTCCAAACAAATTCCCAGAAGCCTAAAGCTTCAAACCTGTTCAAACCTTTTCAAGCTCTAAACCTGTGTCAAGCCTCAGACAAAAGCCCTGTCCAAAACAAACAGAATACACCAAGTCTAAACCAGACAAGACTGTCAAGCAAGAGACTAACAGCATAAGCCTCAAACAGAAGCCAAACTTGTAATCTCAAATATCCCAAGACCCTCAGAACTGTGTTCATCATTGGGCCAACATCAACAGGCATCTCAGCCAGCCAACAAAAAGAAGAGGAAAAGAAGCATATCAGAGGGGCAAGCATACAAAGCAATACTCAGCAATACCATCAATCAGAGGCAACTCAGAATCAATTTCAACCCAACAGAAGCAAATGTTGAAAGGAGCATACAAGCATACAGAGGCAAACATTCAAGTGGACAGAAGAGGAAAAGAAATTATACTAGGAGTTTTCAGATTTTTAGACAATCATCACTAAACGATAAAAGGCAAAGGTAAAGATACCAGGTTCCATAGAGCAAGCCAGCGCATCACCACTCCTCGTCTCCGACCACCCTAGGCGCTTCCAATCCGTTCCTCCATCTCAAGAAAGGTTTATTTCTTTCCCCCTTTTCTTTCGTACTTCACACCAACAATGATAACATAATCAGAACTTGCCAAAATTAAAAACATGCAAAAGCGTAAAACATACAGAACAAAAATCAAACCTTTTTCGTAACCACCTTGCATGACCATGGGAGAAGGAGGTGGGAGGTAGCGCCTGATGACCGTGGGTGAGGAGGAGCGTTCAGAGGCTAGGGCGTGAGAAGGATGAAGACGAAGGAAGCGAAGAGGACGAATGGCGCCTCTGTAAAGCTTGCAAACCTAATCTGATTCCAAATGAAACAAATTACTGAAACCATAAACGAAAATGTGTCAAACTTGTGTCTTGGGCCTTGCCCTGTCCAACAAAGCCTGAGCCCAATGATTCAATGCGCCAGACCCCCTTTTCAATACGCATACCCCCCTTTTGATTATAGTTTCAAATTCTATCTTGGGCCAGAACAAAACCCTTTAAAGCCCATTCCATTTTTTTAAACTAAAACTATTACTCTTTTTATCACACTATACCTTTTATACTAATTTTATTTTTTACATTAAATTTTATTAACCATACCCTTTTTATTATACTCAAAATATGTAGATATTAGGTTTCATCAAGCTTAAACATTTTTTAATTAAAACTTTTGTACATAAAAATACTAATTAAAATACATTAATATTAATACATAAAAAATAGAACTTAAAACATTTCCTTTTCTTTTATTAAATTTTCTTGTTTATACATATTAACAAAAATACAAGAATACAAAATAAATAAACAATACTTAATTTTTCATTAAGTTAACATTTTTCGCACTTGTAAATAAACATACACTTACACAAATACATTGATACATTTACATTGCTTTATTCTTATACATTGCTATACATTACATTTTACATTGCGATTGATTCGATTTGGTTGTAAATATTTGGACACTACTCTCCTATTAAAGTCTCATCCCCATTTGTAAATATTTGTACCCCCACTCCCGGATACTTATTTGTAATAGCGTAGACTTTAAATTCCCGCAATTTATCGCTTTCAAATATACCATGGTTAGACCTAGGGTTTGCATATAAATAAAATCAAACGCTAGATAACCTAATACAAAGACAAATGCATGACAATCAATACACAATTCACACTTGCACCCCTAGGGTAATCCCACTCGTTGCCTTCCAAAATGGGCCATGCTTGCACGTTGAGTTTCTTTGGCAAAACAAAACAATTCAAATGATCATAGTCCCTCGATGACGCTTTCGAAAGTTGCCTAAAAAATGATCAAGTCCCTTCAAGCAAATTGCCAAAGACACTTGGCACCATTGCATTCATGGTCCATACGATGACCTGCGCCTGTCCCGTTAACATCCTAAACGCAAGATTGTCCACCAAATACAATGGTGGAACAATACTGTTAAAAGGGTTAAAAACATAAAAAAATCTTTGAGTAAATTTAGGGGTAGATAACTCTTAGTTACTTGATCAAACTTGCAAAACACACTTGCCTGCTTTTCAAAATCCACTCCACAAACACTTTCAAAAACAAACTTTTAAAAACATTTGAAACATCTTTTCGAAAAGATACACACCTTTGTAAAACATTCGAGTAAAGAATTGTTACAATGGTTGCCTAGACAAGGCCTCTTTTTCAAAACATTTTCAAAACACACACACACACCATAATTTCAAGCAATTGAAAATCAAAGGCAAGTGATCTAAACAAGTAACTAAGAGCCCATGGATAACCATGGATGAAAAGGGTGCTAATACCTTCCCTTTTCATAATCTACCCCCCGAACCCACGAAACATCTCAAAAGGTTTTTCCTGTTCTTTTTAACCTTTCCTTAGGATAAAATAAAAAGTCGGTGGCGACTCTTGCTAAACCGAACAAGTGCGAATACAAACGCAAAAACTCAAGTCAGTTCTCCCACCATATCACAGTTGCTATAGACTTTTATGGTAAGGTATTCCTCTAACCATGTTCATCCTTCACTTACCTTTTCCTCATACCTCTTTCACTCTTAGAGTTAGTTTAGGGTTGATTTTGGGCCTAGTTTTTATGATTATACCTAAGATTACTCTAGTAGGTTATTGTTGGGGCTTCATAGTTTCTTAGAGAATACTAAACTTTTGTGTTTACTTATCTCATTATCACTCGACTCGTCTTGCCTTGACAATTTAGTTATTTACCTAGGCGCACTTCACTACACTGTTTCGTTGGATACTAGTCCATTTGCCATGAAGGTTGTACTACACTTTGAATCGTTTAACCAAATGCTTTCTTAACCATGACAAATGATAAATGGATAACATGTTTGTATTCACACTTCACCCTGCCTTGTTAATACTAATCATTTTGTTGAGATGTGCAAGGTACTTCATTGGTTTTCTTTGCTTTGAGTTCCACTTTATTTGTGGGACACAATTGCGCTATCGTGGGAATCTATTTTGTTTTCCCATATCTATGGGAAGCATATATATTTTCACTATTGTGTGCTTTTGTATGTCTGTATTATCTTGTAGAGTATTTGTATGGTTGTGTTCGCTACACACCTTTTTTGATTTATTTTCACGTTGAGGCCTTGATGTTTATGTCTGACGACACGACTTCTGAATTGTTTCTTTGTTGATGTTAGCTCTTTCTAAGATATCTAAGTTTTTTTACTATTGATTTTGTTATTTGCGGATTATATCTGTTTGGTACTTCCTCATATGATTTATTCTTTCCTACAGTTTACTGTTTACTTAGGATTGGGAGTATTTGCCACTTGACAGGCAATTCTGGAAGTCCTCATTAGGAGGCTATGTTTTTGTTTGTGCAAATGATTGTGCATGTATTATATTACATGTGATAAGTCCTCAAAAGTAGGCGAGCGGAGAGGGTTCGTATTCGACCCCCGCACATTCCAGTCCATATCGTTCCTATGCTCACTTTTTACAAGTAGATGCCCTGAACATGTGCTCAAGATCTGAAAAAGTCTAAGCCTTTCAAAGGCAAGTGAAAAGGGTTCTTGCAGTTGAATCCCCACGCTTTCTTTAGCTCGTGTTAACCAAACACCAATGCTTAGTGTACGCACACACTATGTCTTCCCCCCAAGATCTTTCTTGTCTTGTTAACTAATACCACGGTTAAGGACCTTTCACATTCCTATAATATTATGGCTTCTTTGACTCGAGTGATACGCTCCCATTGGCTATGGCTTAACCCTTGGTCTGATGCTTAGTTGCTTGTCTATGGCAGGACCTCCCCTTTTATTACTTGGCTTGCGCCTTGTAGGTGTTTGATTTTCGAGTGATGCTCGAGATTTTGTTCGGATGTTTTGCCATCTTCTTGTATGATTTTTTTGTCGCAGGGATCTGTGACATTTTTTTCCATGCTCCCCTAGGATCACTTGACTAGAGTAGTTCTTCAGCTAGACATTAGGATAGGTATCCATGCATGCTAACATAGGGTATAAATTTCCCTTTTCATCCTCAACCTTAGGGTCAATCATTGTATGATAACATTTGGGCTAGAGATTAGGACAATCTCCCTTAATTGTTTTCTTTTCCTTGCATATTGCATCTTAAAACTAAAACTTCTTCTTGGAAAATCATAAAACCTCTCTAATGAACTTAAATCCTTCTTCAAGGTAAAAAATACAAACCAATCTTAATTGTTTGTGTGCCTTTCAGCTCTGTTTTAAATCTTTGATAAGCTGACATCTTACCACCCTTACCATGATATTTTACTATCTTTTTATCGATGTTTCACCATTGCATATGTTTGTTATCCTACTTTTATTTTCAATATCATTGTTAAGTGTGATTTTTTATCATCTAACTTAATGTTTCTCCATCCTTACCGTGATATTTTACTATCTTTTTGCCGGTGTTTCGCTATTGCATGTGTTTGTTATCCTACTTTGATTTTTGATATCATTGTTATGTGTGATGTCTTGTCATCGTTGCCATTATATTTTACTATCTTTTTGTCGATGTTTCGCTATCGCATGTGTTTGTTTTCCTACTTTGATCTTCAATATCATTGTTAGGTGTGATGTTTTATCATTAAAATTGTAATGTTTTGCCATTCTTTCCATTATATTTTGCTATCTTTGTGTCGATGTTTCGCCATCGCATATGTTTGTTATCCTACTTTGATCTTCAATATCATTGTAAGGTGTGATGTTTTATCATCCAAATTGTAATGTTTTTCCATTCTTGTCTTGATGTTTTGCTATCTTTTTGCTGATGCTTCGTCATCGCATATGTTTGTTAGCCTACTTTTATTTTTGATATCATTGTTAAATGTGATGTTTTATCATCTTATATGATATTTTACCATCATGTTGATGTGTTATCATCTTACCTGAATTTGTGTTGCCATGTGATATCTTGTCGTCCTTGTTTTGATATTTTATCATTGTTGCAAATGTTTTGCCATTTTGATTATCGCTTTTGTCTTTTTAACTAAAAAACACAAATCAACCAAAATATGTTAGCCGAACTACGGCTGCTCTAATTCCTTAAATGGGATACCTAGGTGGAGGCTTTTGTGGGGCCTAATCGAGCATATCTTTGTAAATATTCATTTATTTTCCTTACAATATTTTCTCTTTTCTTTTTGCATGCATTCCCTTTTCAGCTTTAAACCTTAGATATAGATTTTAACCACACCCATTAGATTAGACAACAAGAGTGGATACCATAGAGTACTATGGGCGTGTGGGGTGCTAATACCTTCCCCTTGCGTAACAGACTCCCTTATCCGATCTCTCAGTTGCAAGACTGTGATTTCTCCCTCTTCAGGTTTTTTCGATGTTTAACTTTCCCTTTTTGTGGGATAAAAAACATTCGATGGTGACTTCATTGATTTCATTATCAGATGACAGTTCGGTCGGTTGTTTCACACGCTGTAACAGCCCAAATTCTAGATTAATTAATTATTTAGTTAATTTAGCGTGAATATATGAGTCATTATGAAGTACTTGATTTATGTGATGTTTTGGTGTTTTTATGTTAGTCCTTGTGATGATTTATGATGTTTTCATCAATATGAGGAATACTATGATGTTGAGATGGATATGATAGTTAATACTATGTTTTGTGTGGTATTTGATGGGTTAATGGTGAATTAAGAAATGAAAGAGTATTTTAGTAATTTTGGATAGTTAGTTTTAATTGTTTAGAATTATTATTAATTGAATAACTAGAATGATGAGTGGTGTAGAGAAAATAAGGGCATGGTGGTAATTTGTGAAGAGCTAAGTGAGGGTATGATGGGAAGTTCATTTTTAGGGGTCCTAAGGTTAAAACAAGGAATAAGTAGAATATTTATTTTGGGAACGATCGTGAAAATATTGGAAGCACAGACGTTGTGGAGAAAGAGAGTTAGGGCAGAAGAACACAAAGGGGTTTCCAGTAGAACGCGAAGAGAAAGGTTTACCGCTAGGAAATCTAAGGTAAGGGGAGTTTTATCTTGATTATTATAATCGATATAAGGTCTAGATAAATGCAGGTTTGTGTTAGGTTTTTGTGATTTAATGATTATGTTGCAATTGATGAATTTATGTTGGAATTGGTGAAAATACCTTGTTGAATTGCCATGAGTTTGTGTATATAATTCCTATTATATTGTATGGTTATTATATGATGCTTATGTGTTCAAGTCTATGAGGATTGGGACTGTTTTGGTGCAAAATCGCAAGAATTGGGACTGGCTTTTATGCAGGAAATCGCGACAAGAAAACCTTGTTCGAGCAGGATCGTTGGGCAATGGAGAATCGTCATCCAGCGACGATGATGCGCTTGGCCGTTGCTGGGCGAGCCAATAAGAGACGAGGGGCAGAAAATATGAATTTTACTGGAGTGCGTCTCTCCAAGCGTCACCAGGAGAAGCAGGCGCGAAGGTGCATCGCCAGGCGATGAAGTGGTGTCGTCGGAAGATGGTGACTAGAATTGAATGCCTGTGTTGGATTTTCTTAAAAGAGCCGTAACTTGAGTTTTAGAACTCGGTTTGAGGTGTCATTCAAAAAGATAGATATCTAACATAATGAAATTCAATTAGATGGAATAAAATGAGTAATAAGAAGTGTATTCCCAGTACCTAAGTTAGAATAAAGTTAGGTTTCCCGTGTTGGATTACAACAAGGTTTTGTTTATTATGATGATATGACAATGTTATGATGATGTCTTATTTATTATGATGATATGATGATGCTCTGATGATGTTTTGTTTATTATGATGATATGATGATGTTGTTATGATATCTTGTTTATTATGATGATATGATGATGTTGTGATGATGTTTTGTTTATTATGATGATATGACGATGTTGTGATGATGTTTTGTTTATTATGGTGATATGATGATGTTGTGATAAATTCATGGATAATGATGTGTGTTGACTAGTCGTGGTCGTGCTTATATGTTGTTGTGCATCATGCATTCATGACATAGTTTAGGACTTCGGTCTAGTGAGGTTGTTAGGACTTCGGTCCAGTGAAGATGATAGGACAATCGTCTAGTGAAGGCATCAACCCCATAGTGTGGATTGAGTGAAAATTTGTGAAGTGCTCTGGTTCCAAGTGAGAATCGATCATATTGGTGGGGATCTTTGGAGATAACGATGACTAAGTCACTAGTGAAGTTTTTGTACCACATGCATGAGTCCATGACATTGCATTACATTATATGTGATATTGCATAATGAGTTGAATAAAGGATGCTTGTTGATAGATGGTGCTTTGATGATACGTTGTTATGTATTGATGGTGTTGTGAAGGTGTGAGTATAATATGAGGTTATGATGATGCGTGATGTCTTCCCTAAGTGCATGTCTACTATATTTATTCCTTAAGTCTTTTATAATAATTATGATTTATTCATCCTTCCAGCTTGGAAATGTTGCCTCTATCCATGGGTAACTTGTAGATGATCAGGATTAGCCCATCAAAGCATTAGAGGATAGCTTCAGAGTGTGTTATTAGATTATAGTTTGGTTCTACATCTTAGTAATAGTTTTGATGATAACAAATATATGATATATATAAAGAACAATTATGCTCTCTAATAAATTATTTAAATATGCAGAGAAGTTCTGATAAAGAAGCATAGAAGTTGGCGAAGAAACTGCGCTAAGAATATCTGATAAGAATATCTGTACAAACTAAATTAAAGTATCACACTCAATAGAAGAAGTTCTGATGTTATAACTTCTGAAGCACCAAAGCTGCAAGCTAAAATCTGATGAAGCAATACTCTGATGATCTAAACTCTCAATGTTATTATTATTATTCTAATAAAGTTTCAAAGAAACAAAATTCTGATGCGTTACATTTCATTCATTACAAATCAAGGATTAGCGGCTGGAACTAGACAAGACCTGGATTTTTTGAAAGTGAATTAACAAAATTTTATCAACCTTCAAAAAACATATTCTCATGTCTCAAATGGATCTAAAGAGCTTCACCTATATAAAGAAGTTCTTGAAGGGTGATCAAACATATACTTGCGCATACAATAGAAATATTCATAAGGCTCTTTTATCTATTATACTGTTCATTATGCTTTAACATTATGTAAACATCACAATTGTGATATAGTTTATTAGAAACATTCTTGTACATATTTTTGATTCACATTTTGCAATACCTTGAGAAACCAAGTTGTGGTTTAGTCTCAAGAAGAAATTGACCGTAGTCTTTATGAATTGTAATCAAAGTTTTGATTAGTGGGTTAAGACCTCAATTGAGAGAGGCGTAATCACCTTGGCGGATGGACTGGAGTAGTTTGAGTTTAAATGAACCAGGATAACCAAACGTGTCATAGTTTCTTTAATTTTTGAAAACCCCAATTCAAACCCCCTTTCTTGTGTTTTTCTATCCTTCAATTGGTATCAGAGCACCTGGTTCTGGGTGCTAACACTTAACCATGTCAGGAAAATATCCTAGCAAGAAAAATACTATGGTGGAACCAGTTCAGAACAACAACAATGATAACTATGATGATAAAGACAGAATCAGCGATAGACCCCCAATGTTTGATGGTGAAAATTTCAATTACTAGAAAGACAAAATCGAAAGTTTCTTTCTAGCTCATGACGATGATCTATGAGATATGGTGAATGATGGCTACATTCATCCTTGTGATGAAAATGGTCAGAAGATTGATAGAAAGAAGATGACAGATCAATAAAAGAAATATTTCAGAAATCATCACAAGGCCAAAATGATTCTCTTGAGTGCCATTTAATACACCGAGTATGAGAAGATCACAAACAGAGATTCTTCTAAAAACATGTTTGACTCTCTGAGAATGATGCATGAAGGTAACACACAAGTCAAAGAGAACAAAGCTCTTGCACTCATCCAGAAGTACGAAGCTTTCAAGATGGAAGAAGATGAAACAGTTGAGACAATGTTCTCAAAGTTTCAAATTCTGGTTGGTGGGTTGAAAGTTCTGGACAAAGGGTACTCCACAGTAGATCATGTAAAGAAAATAATCAGAAGCTTACCTAAGAAATGGAGACCCATGGTCACATCCTTAAAACTTGCCAAAGATCTGAACAATATATCTCTTGAAGAACTTATCAGCTCCTTGAGAAGTTACGAGATATAACAAGAAGAAGATAAGCCCTAGAAGAAAGGTAAGTCTCTTGCTCTTAAATCTAATAAAAAAATATGAAACTAAAGCCTTTCAGGAAGAAGAAGAAAGCTCTGGAGGATCCTCATATGAAGAAGACAAACTATCTATTCTCTCTAGAAGGGTCCAACAACTATGGCAGCATAGACAAAAGAAATTTAGAAATCATAGGAGATAGAGCGGTTATTCTGAATCATCCTCTGGCTATAAAAGTCAAGAAACAAAGATGTTGTTTGTTACGAATGCAAGGAACTTGGTCACTAAAAAAGAGATTATCCTAAACTTCATAAAGAAAAGCCAAAGAAGAGATTTAACAAAAATAAGAAGAGTCTTATGGCTACTTAGGATGACTCAGAATCTTCTGAAGCAGAATCAACATCAGAAGATGAACGTGCCAATATCGCTTTAATAGCCACCATATCAGATGACACTGATTCATCCGAATATGACTAGAAGAAGAAGAGGTATTCTCTAACTTTTTTATATCTCAATTAAAATATAGTTTGTCATAAATTCTTGAAAAATATCAGCAACTTCAATTCAAATACAAGAACCTGAAACATGGTCTAGTATCTGACTCTAAAGAAACTAGGAAACTAAAAGCAGAAAATTATGAGCTAAAAGAAACTATCTCTAAACTTAAAAATAAAAATTATGTTATTAAAAACGAGTTACAAAAAGCACAGAAAGAATCTATCTCAGAAGTTTCAACTAGTTCTAATAGCATCATAAAAGAATATGATTATAGTTTTCAAAAATTTCTAGCTAAAAACATAGATAGAAGCAAGATGGCTTCAATGATCTATGGAGTTAGCAGAAACAACAGAAAAATCATAGGATATGTGAAACCAAAAGGAGAAGAACCATATCAACCAAATCAAGTTGATGATAAGGTCATAAAACACACACCTTTAAACTCATAATTCACATATGGACACACACATGATATAAAATATACTAGTGAATCCTACTCTGAGAATTCCCTTGTGAAACCAAAATTCAATCAGAATTTTGGAAAATCTAACAAACAAGGACCCAAAAAGATATGGGTACCTAAGGATAAAATCATCTATGTTGCAGATGTCTTTAACAGCAAAGTTGAAACACCGGTCTTGGTACCTAGACTCTAGATGCTCTCGACACATGATGTGAAGAAAACATATGTTCCAAAGCATGGAACTTAAATCTGGAGGATACATAGGGTTCAGAGGCAATTAGAAAGGAAAGATTATTGGCTTTGGAACAATTGATAACTATACACTTCCATCTATAACTAATGTTCTATTAGTAGATGGATTAATGCATAACTTGTTATCCATAAGTCAACTAAGTGATAATGGTTATGCTATAATCTTTAATCAAAAGTCTTGTAAAGTAGTCAGTAAGAAATATGGAATAATCCTCTTTAATGGTAAGAGAAAGAACAACATTTATAAAATAAAACTTTCTGAACTAAAAAGTTAGAATGTAAAATGACTTATGACTATTAACGAAGAGCAGCGGGTATGGCACAAAAGATTAGGGCATGTTAGTATGAGAAGAATATCTCAGATTAACAAACTCAATCTGGTCAGAGGACTTCCTAACTTGAAGTTCAACTCAAATGCTCTATGTGAAGCATGTCAAAAAGGCAAGTTTAGAAAACCCTCTTTCAAATCTAAAAATGTTGTTTCTACCTCTAGACCATTAGAACTTCTGCATATAGATTTGTTTGGACCAGTGAAAATTGCATCCATCAGCAAAAATAAGTATGGATTAGTGATCATAGATGACTATAGCAGATGGACATTGTGATACGGTGGGAAGAACTGACTGTTTTTAAGAATGTTGGTTTGCGTTTTGCTTTTGCGTTTGTTTTCGCAAAATTTCGCGGTAAGCAAGAGTTGCCACTGACTTTTATTTTATCCAATAAGGAAAGGAAAAAAGCACAGAAAAATCCCTTTTTCGAGATATTTCTCGGGTTCGGGGGGTAGATTATAGAAAGGGAAGGTGTTAGCACAATTTCTATCCGTGGTTATCCACGGGCTCTTAGGTACTTGCTCAATTGTTTTCAAAATTGCTTTCTTTGTGCTTGTGGGTTTGAAAAAAAGTTTTTGTTTTGAAAACTTCGATTTAACTCTTGCTTATGTCCTCAAGAGCGTATGAAGTGTTTTTGGAAACTTTGTTCGAAAAGTGTAAGTGTGAAAAAGATTTTTTTTTTTTGAAAGAGCAAGTACTTAAAAACCATCTACCTACTCGAAAAAGGAATCATTCTAAGCTAATGTCCTTTAGAAAATGCTATCCTACTATGAATGAGTGGGTAGCAATGTCGTCGGAATTTAAGGGTCAATTCGAATGCGGGACTTACGGTTACTAAAGCAATGTTAGGACGCCTTAGCGGTAACCCTAATGTCTTAGATAATTTGTTTTGAGGCAACAATATCTGAGGCAATCGTTTCAAGGCGACTATGATCTTTAGAAAAGAGGACGACCTCTAAAGTGACCTATACTCAATGACCGCATACGAAGGCAACCAAGTGGGGTGTACTCTAAGAGTGCACATGTGCGAGTGTGTCGTTTTCAGTTAATTTTATCTTTGTACATGTTAATGGTGATCTAAGTTGATTTTAGGTTAGAACATTCAGTCTTGTCATGCCATCCTATTATCAAACATCTAACAGTTATAATTTGCGGAAATAAAATGCGGAATTTGAATTACAAGGCGTTGGGTATTTACATCGCCAAAGACAAACCCTTAAAGAATAAATAAAGCGATAAAAAATAAATAAAATTCCTATTAATGATTACAATCCGGAATCAAGTACATTATTGGATAAAAAAAGTAAATCGCGTGCGGGAAATTAAATCGAGTGCGAATGATTAGGGGTTTGACCCTTTTGATTTAAAGAAAATATCTTTTTTTGTTTTTTTATTTTAAGAAATAAATTAACCTAAATCAATTACTAAATTAATAAATGAATTAATTAGTTAAATGAAAAAATTATTTCTGGGTTTTTTGTTATTTTAAGAAAGAAAATAAAATTAATTGAATTAGTAAAAATCTAATTAAATCTAATTTAATTTTAATTATTTACAAAAATATGTTAAAGTTATTCTAATTAAAACCTAAGTTAATTTAATTAGTGCTTATTAATAAAATTAAAATTAAAATTTGACTTGATAAAGAAAATATTTTTTGTGATTTTATTTTATAAAAAGGCTGAATTTTAATTGGTTAGAAATTAAATAGAAATAATAAAACAAATAATTAAAACTAAATAAATAAAATAGAAAAGAAAGGGGTTTGGGCCTGATTTTGGTGGTGTAGATAACAATCTAAAGCCCAATTATGTTGGCCCTTCATTGACTTTTTTGGATTTGGTGGGCACGCACTGACTTGGCTCCATGGTGGACCTTCAGATCCTGGCCACCAAATCTGGCCAATGGCCATCTGGCTACTGCATGGGCTATGGTGCACGGTAGGCTGCAGGTTTGAATATGCACTTGATCACCTGAAGGACAAAATCAAATAGAAATTGGGGGACCTGAGATTCGAACCCAGGTCCTGTAGGATATTGAACGTGCACGCTTACCACTAGGCCACTTTGATCTATTTGTTAATATATTAGAAATAATATATATTATATGAAAACAAAAATTATTTCCAGCAAAAAAAATAAAAAACGCGCGTGGTTTGAAAGGTCCAATGACGGCATGACACACCTTCATCTTCTTTGTTGAACCGTTGCTAAAGGTTCCAGGACTTATACCTACGGACAGAGGTTCGTCACTACAAGCCAGGCATCTCTAGAATCCTATAGGCGCCATGGAAATGCATTCTAAATCCATGGTTGAGTTCGTCTCGGCCAGCTAGTCACAACCATAGCCATTATTATGGCCAATTGTACCTGAAAATAAAAGCCCCAAAAACAAGGACGAAACCCTAGCAATGGCAGATCTTCATATTGGTCATATAAATGAAATTGGTTAATGTCAAAAGCTTGCAAATGGCATGGTGATTACAAATATGCAATTACTTCATTGTAACAATGCATAATTTCTGAGATACGAAACCAAGTACAGGGGGAAATCGTGTGACACTTACAGTGCGTTTGGGTGTATGAACGAGCTTGCTTTGGATTGGTTTAGCTTCAGTGAATGTCCAGGAAGTGATTGGGATGCTTGCCAAGCCCTTAAAATGTCTCTAGCTATGAATTCAATTCCAAGCTTTTTTGTATATTTTTGAAGTTTTGTCTTGCCTCTGCCTGCAGCCTCTAACCCTTGTTTCGATCTGTTTTGCTTGCTTATGTACTATGGAGTGTATTAGGGTAAGAATTATTGCTTGAATCTTCCCATATCAATGCCTTGGGATTTGATTTGATCTCCTCTTTACAACTTACCAAATTTGCCCAAATCTCAATCTTTTTGCACATGAATTGCTTGATTCGATTTTTATGATGTTAATGATAATAATTACAACTTGAAACAGCCAAAAAATCTTATGTAATCAAAGCTTTGGATTTTAAATGATTTAATTTGATTTAAAATGAATAAATTCAATAAAAAATCAAATAAAATAATTAAAATGAAATATGAGCTCATGGCTGAAGCTAGGACACGTGGGCAATGATGCAAGCTCAAATCAAGTGGAAAAGAATGGGCCCATTTGACAAAATTTGAAGTTTTGGGGATAGTTGACTTTTGGCAATTTTGCAAAAATGTCCAACTTCAACAATGTATAACATCTTCAATTTTGAAATTTTGGAGGTGTTATTGGACTTTTTAGAAAGCTTGAGATGTCCTCTAACCAACCCTTTTGGTATCATCTCATTTTGATATTCCATGCTCAAGTTATAAGCTTTGGTAAAAAAAGGTGTTTTTGTTGACTTTCAAAAATGACCTATAATGTCCAAATTCATAACTTCTTGTGAGTGAAATTATTGATCTTGGGGGTATGAAGATGGATTGTAGGGAATTTCATCCTATTTAAAATGAGCTTTGGATGGGTCATTTCTCATAAAGTATGAGAAAGTTATGCTTGGTCAAAGTTGAGTTGACTTTTCCTACAAAACCCTAATTTAGCAACTTTTGAGCCTTGATGAATTTTGAGCAATCTTTGATGAATCATGATCAATACTTGATCAAATGATGAAATATCCTTCAAAATGATAATGTTGACAAAAAACATTGAAGTTTGACTGTTTATAGGTCACAGTTGACTTTTTCCCTAGCACAGTCGATTTTTAGACCCTTTGAGCAATTGACTGAGCAAACTTCCTCTGCAAGGCTTGAAATTTGACATGGATGATCTTGAGAACATATTAGGACATTGGTGAGAACTTGAGGTCATTTGGACTCAAATATCTTGATGCAACACAAAACCCTAATTTGGGGTTGACTGCCTTAGGAGATGACTTGTCTGACCCACTCTTGAGCAACCTTGAGCCACTTGGAGATTTTTCTTGAAATGTTTTGAGGAATATGAGAGGGAAAATTTTGGGGTACAACAGCTGCCCCTGTTTAATCTTCTTAAACCTGAGGATGTAGATTGGCTTTCGTGCCTTTCGTGATCCGAAGGTGGAAGATGATTGAACACTAGAGTGCCCAGAAATTTGCACTCGCGTGAAGTGGTATCAGCCTTGTGATATCGGGAATGGGCTTATAGATGCCATTTGGAGATTGTCGGTGGGAGGGTGGGATTTAAAGATGCCATCTGCACGAGTGTCGATCGCATAAGAGATTCCTTAGCAAGAACTTGCATACTTGTTGTTGTGGAAGATTTCGCTGGGGAAGCCTGATCTTTGTTGAGATGTAGGAACTTGCCTGTACCTCAACTGAGAGAAAATATCTGCTGAGTTTTAAGGACTTGTTCGTAATTCAACTAGGGGAAATCTGTCGAGATTTAGAACCTTATCTGTAATTCAACCGAGACTAATTCAGTTGAGATTTAAGAACCGGTCAGTACTTCGACTGAGGAAAATTGCTGAGATTTAGAACCTTATCTGTAATTCAACCGAGACTAATTCAGTTGAGATTTAAGAATCGGTCAGTACTTTGACTGAGGAGATTTTCCGAGAGTTAGAACCTTATATGTAATTCAACTGAGACTAATTCAGTTGAGATTTAAGAACCGGTCAGTACTTCGACTGAGGGAAACATCTTCATCGAGATCTAGGAACTGTCTGTACTTCAACGGAGAATAATTCTGTTGAGATTTAAGAACTTGTCCACACTTCGACGGAGGAAAATTGCCCAGATTTAGAACCTTATCTGTAATTCAACCGAGACTAATTCAGTTGAGATTTAAGAACTGGTCAGTACTTCGACTGAGGAGAAACATCTTCATCAAGATATAAGAACTGTCTGTACTTCAGCGGAGGATAATTCTGTTGAGATTTAAGAACTCGTCCACACTTCGAAGGAGGAAAATTGTCGAGATTTAGAACCTTATCTGTAATTCAACCGAGACTAATTCAGTTGAGATTTAAGAACTGGTCAGTACTTCGACTGAGGAGAAACATCTTCATCGAGATCTAGGAATTGTATGTACTTCAATGGAGGATAATTCTATTGAGATTTAAGAACTCGTCCACACTTCGATGGAGGAAAATTGTCGAGATTTAGAACCTTATCTGTAATTCAACCGAGACAAATTCAGTTGAGATTTAAGAACCGGTCAGTACTTCGACTGAGGAAAACATCTTCATCGAGATCTAGGAACTATCTATACTTCAACGGAGGATAATTATGTTGAGATTTAAGAACTCGTCCACACTTCGACAGAGGAAAATTGTCGAGATTTAGGACCTTATCTGTAATTCAACCGAGACTAATTCAGTTGAGATTTAAGAACCGGTCAGTAGTTCGACTGAGATAAAAGCTTCATAGCTTTGAATGAGATTTTGGCCGCATCTTTCCTGAAAGGTAAAGGTTATTTATATGTAATGCATGATATGTATCAAGCAATGATGCTCTCAAAATAAATGAGATTGCGTTATATGATGCGTATATGCATGTATCATGATGTATGGAAATGTAATGCTTTTAGCTAGGGAAAATAAATCCCGAATGGCTGCTGGAGAAAAGAGTTGAATTCTTCATTTCCGCTGGGGATAACGAATGAAGACGATTGTGAGAATAAACCTGCAGGAGAGGATAACTCCGTTGGGGAATAAACTGATGAGGAGATTACTTTGTGGGGAAGAGATGCTCTGCTGAGGATTCCACCGATAAATTCTGCTGGGGATGAATTACCGTTGCTGGTGATACTGAATCCTGTTGGGGATTGACTTCCTGTTTGTGAAAGGAAAGAACTTCGTTGGGGATGATATTTCAGTCGCGACTTCACTGGGGATAACCTTTTAGACTCTTATGGGGATGATCCTTTGAACTTGCTGGGGACAATCTTCCAAATTCAACTGGGGATGATTCTCTAAGCTCTACTGGGGAAGCTCTTTCAGACTGCATTGGGAAAATTTTAAAACTCCACTGGGGATACCTTGTACTCTGCCGGGGAATATTCTTATACTCCATTGGGGAATATTAAGACTGCTGGGGATATTAAGCCTCTTCAGTGTTGATGGTAGATAAACTCTGCTTGGGGAGAATATTACCGATTCATTTACAGTTGCAAGTCTCAGTTGGGGAGAGCTATCATTACTGTCGTTTCTTACTCTGCGGGGAGTGAAAGTACCTTAGCCATATTCTTCAACTAAATCTACCTTTGTACCTGGTGGGTAGAGCAACCGTAAATCTTGGACAAATCTTATTGCCCCTGTTTCTGATATTACGAGTAATCGTCTTTTGTTTTGCATGTAAATATTCATGAGCAGTAATTAATGTCAAATGCATATATCAAAAATGAACATTGGATGTTTTTTTCAAAACAAAACAGAAAAAGGAAAAACAGTTTGAAATTTCTCTGAAAATGATTTGTATTGCTTTTTGAAGTTTGGCCTGTAAATAGGCGTTTTTGTACAAGAGGTTGACGTCCTAGTAAGAGAATGCCTCCGAGCCAATAGAATTTACACCATTTGTGAAAAACTAAACAAAACAACTATGTGAATAATCCCACTGGGTTCCAACTCTGTTATTGCCCTTATGTCCTCGAGCATCTCATCACTTTGCTACTTGGTTGAAGGTAGATCAGATTGATTAGTACCGTCCGAGCTTGACAGTTGATACCAAAGTCTGGTTGCAAGGTGATCCAATGAGACATAGTGTTATGCTTTGATCCCTAATTTTTATTGGACCTCCCTTTCGGGTTTTCAGTCCACCGGGATACCCTTTTTTTGCCCAAGCCACCTTTTCAGGTTTTCGACTTGTCGGGTGTACAGTTTTTTTCATTTTCATCCCTTATTTTTGCCCGAACCCTTTGGTTCGTCGGGAAGCCCTTATTTTTGCCTAGGATAGTCAACCTAGCGAGTCTTTGATTATACGTAGTATTTATTCACTATGTCCGCATTGACGGGGTGAGGAAGGTCGTCACCGTCCATGGTGGTTAGAATCATGGCTCCTCCTGAGAAAATGTTCTTAACCACAAATGGCCCTTCGTAGGTAGGGGTCCATTTGCCCCTGGGATCACCTTGAGGTAGAATAATATGCTTGATAACCAGGTCCCCAACTTGATACTCTTGTCGTCTAACTTTCTTGTTAAATTCCTTGATCATCCGCTTTTGATACGTTTGACCATGACAAATAGCAGTAAGTTTTTTTTCATCGATTAAGTTCAGTTGATCAAGCCGGGTCTGAATCCAGTCATCTTTGCTCAAACCTGCATCCTTCATAATCCGAAGAGAGGGTATCTAAACTTCAATGGGCAAGACTGCCTCCATGCCATATACCAAGGAATAGGGTGTTGCCCCTGTTGACGTCCGTGCTGAGGTACGGTATCCATGAAGAGCAAATGGTAACATCTCGTACCAATCTTTGTATGTCACTGTATCTTCTGCACAATTTTATTAATGTTCTTATTAGCCGCTTCAACAACCCCATTCATCTTCGGCCAGTAAGGAGAAGAGTTGTGATGTTGTATCTTGAACTGCTTGCAGAGCTCAGTGATCATCTTGTTGTTGAGATTGGTACCATTGTCCGTAATGATCCTCTCTGGTACACCGTATCGACATATCAGATTGTGTCGAATAAACCGTGCCACAACGTTCTTGGTCACTGTAGAAAATGAAGCTGCTTCAACCCACTTCGTAAAGTAATCAATTGCTACCAGGATAAAACGATGCCCGTTGGATGTTGTAGGTCTGATCTCGCCGATCATATCAATGCCCCACATTGCAAAAGGCCACGGAGCTGTCAATACATTCAGGGGTACTAGAGGTATGTGCACCTTATCAGCATAGACTTGGCACTTGTGACAGGTCTGAGAATGCTGATAACAGTCGGCTTCCATTGTGGACCAATAATATCCTGCCCGAAGGATTTTCTTTGCCATGGTATGTCCACTGAAATGAGTTCCGAAAGTACCTTCATGTAACTCTGCCATGATCCTTTCTGCTTCGTTCTTGTCCACACATCGCAGTAAGGTCGAATCATGGTTACACTTGTAAAGAATACCATTGCTGATGCAGAACTTCGCCGCGAACCTCCTCAAAAACTTCTTGTCATTAACAGATGCACCCTCAGAGTATTCCTGAGTCTCAAGATACCTTTTCACCTCATGAAACAAGGGTTTATCTTCTACCTCTTCAGTCTCAATATCACAGCAATGTGTCGGTTCGTCCAACCTTTCAATGATAATTCGGGGAGCCTCGTTGTCCCAGTTGACTTTTAACATAGAAGACATCGTAGCCAGCGCGTCCGCCAACTGATTCTCCTCTCTAGGGAAATGTTCAAAGGTTATCTCCTCGAAATGGGGAAGCAACATCAACACATACTCCTTGTAAGGAATAAGATTAGGGTGTTTCGTATCCCACTCGCCTTTGATCTGGCTGATCACGAGAGCATAATCTTAGAAGACATTCAGAAACTTAATCCTTAGGTCAATTGCTACTCGAAGACCCATGATGCACGCTTCATACTCTGCCATGTTGTTGGTGCAGTTGAAACATAGTCGGGCGGTGAACGGAATATGAGAGCCTTTAGGAGATATGATCACGGCATCAATGCCATTACCCAACGCGTTCGAAGCTCCATCAAAGTACATAGACCATCGGGATCCCTCCTCAGGTCTTTCATCCGGTCCAGGTGTTTCACAGTCAGTTACCAACATGATGTTCTCATCCGGGAATTCAAAGTTCATAGAACGGTAATCATCCATTGCCTGATGTGCCAAATGGTATGCCAACACACTTCCCTTGATTACCTTTTGGGTCGTGTATTGGATGTCATACTCGGTCAAGATCATATGCCATCTTGTTATTCTTCCGGACAAGGCAGGCTTCTTGAAGATATACTTGATTGGATCCATCTTTGATATCAACAAGGTGGTGTGAGTCAGCATATACTGTCTCAGCCGGCGAGCATCCCATGCCAAAGCGCAGCAAGTTTTATCAAGCAACGAGTATCGAGTCTCGCAGTCGGTAAAATTTTTTCTAAGGTAATAAATAGCATGCTCTTTTCGGCCAGACTCGTCATGCTGACCCAGCACACACCCCATTGAGTTGTCGAGTACTGTCAAGTATAAGATCAAGGGTCTCCCTTCAACTGGAGGCATCAGAATGGGTGGTTCTTGGAGATACTCTTTGATCCTTTCGAAAGAGGCCTGACATTCATCGTTCCATCTTACCACTTAATCTTTCTTCAGTAGCTTGAAGATTGGCTCACAAGTAGTAGTCATGTATGATATGAATCGAGAAATATAGTTGAAACGTCCCAGAAAGCCTCTGACTTCTTTTTTTGTTCGGGGAGATGGCATTTCCTGTATAGCCTTCACCTTTGCAGGATCCACTTGAATACCTTTATCACTTACAACGATACCCAACAGCTTACCAGATCTCACCCCGAAGGTGCACTTGTTCGGGTTCAACCTCAGCTTGTACAACCTCAATCTGTTAAATAACTTCTGAAGGTGGTCAAGGTGTTCTTCCTCAGTTTGGGACCTTGCAATCATGTCGTCGACGTATACCTCAATCTCATGATGGATCATGTCATGGAACAAAGCGACCATGGCGCGCTGATACGTTGCCCCAACATTTTTCAATCCGAAAGGAATGACCTTGTAGCAAAAGGTACCCCATTGAGTAACAAAGGTTGTCTTCTCCGTATCCTTAGGAGCCATTTTAATCTGATTGAAACTGGAGAAACCGTCCATGAAAGAGAAAACCTTATGCTGAGCGGTGTTGTCAACCAGAACATCGATATGAGGCAGAGGGAAATCATCCTTGGGGCTTGCCCTGTTCAGATCCCTATAGTCAATACACATTCAAACTTTACCATCCTTCTTCGGCACAGGAACCACGTTGGCCACCCACTGTGGGTAAGAAGTAACTGCTAGAAAACCGGCGTCAAACTATTTCATAACTTCAGCCTTGATTTTCTCAGACATCTCCAGGCGCATTCGGCAGACTTTCTGTTTTACTGAAGGGCAGTCTTCCTTGGTAGGCAATTGGTGAACCACAATATCGGTATCCAACCGAGGCATATCTTCATAAGACCAGGCAAAGATCTCAACGTAGTCATGTAGCATCTGAATCAACCGTTGCTTGACACTAGGCTCCAGATTTGCATCGATCTTGACCTCTTTCTTGTCTACCTCTGTACCCAGATTTACTGATTCCACAGGCTCCTCATGCGGCTGTATGACCCTTTTTTTCTTGAAGTAGCAGTCTAGCAAGTTCACTAGGCACTTCGAAATCATCTTCACCTTCGTCTTCGGCTAAGTTGATCGGACTTTCGAAGTCATAACTGGCAGTAGCAGAGTCGTTACCAGTGGGATCCATAGTGGATGTAGACCTGTATATGTGAGTGTGTGTAAAATAGCTGTTTTGCAATATGTGATAAAAGAAAGACAAGGAGCGCAAAATTTGAAATGCAAGAAACGTCCAATGCTTTTATTAATGATATATGTAGATGACACACATAAAGCCCTCACAAATGAAACCACGGTTCCCCGGGTAAGACACCGGGCCATAAAGTTTAAAACATTGTCTGTTACAAATACAAAACAAAAGTCTCATTACTGGGTAACTGTTGTACCACAAAATTTGCCCTCCCTTTTTCACAAGAAATCACAACCCTAGGGTTTTCTCATATTTTCAAAGATTGGCTCAAGAATCGATCAAACATACTTTTCTTTGGCAGTAAATCAAGAATTAGGGTTTTCTCTCGCATTTCTCATAAGAAACATAATTCTCAGAAATTCAATTAACTGTCACATGTTTTCACACTTTTTCAAGTTTGTTGAAAGGTTACTGATGGTTCTCAAGGTTTGTTTATCTTAAATAAGAACTGAGATGGTCATGTGGAATATTCAGGTTTTGTCTGATCCAGGTTAACAGATGATGTGCGTCTGTTAAGACATTTGCTTATTAATGGAATTCATGTTTGCTTGTTTGTTGGAATGCACAATGCATATTTTGATTGGAATGTTGTTGCAAGGTTACGAGATTGCAGAGTTATTGGATTACTTAAAGTTTAAGTTATCTGTATTAAAATTATTGGAATGCAGTTTCAGTTATTTTAAATCAGGGATCTTAAATAATAAATGAAGACTTGAAGGAAGAATTGCAAGATATTTGACAGTAGAAGAGTTTTATTGGATAAAGACTTTTTCATTCGTTTCAAATGTTGTTACAAAAAATAATTTATTATTTCATGTGCTTTAAGTTTTACAGCTTATAGTACTTGAAGAATAAATTATTACAATTAAATGAAAAAATCTAAGTCTAAGCCATTGCTCCATTGTTCCCGTGCTCGCCACAAAGTCTCCGGCTTCTTCTGCTTTGTCACCGTCCAATTTGTGCTCACATGAAAAGACAAAGGAAAAGGGATTAGTACAGTCAGTTGAATATGAAAAGAATTTTCAAACAGAAAAAGAAAGAAATTATTCATCATTAAAGTTTGCCGTCTGGAATCAGAAGTGCTATTGTTCATCACGTTTTTATTTTCCTCTTTGCAAATCACAAGAAGATTGCACTTCTTGGTTCACAAAGAGAAAAATAAAAAATGAAAAAGGAAAAATGCAAGCATACAAAAGCAATTGGTTCAAATGCAAACATTACTAAACATCAAGGCAAACTGTTAAGCTAAACAATGCAACAACTAAATGCAACAAGGCGCCAACTGTACTGCATTACAAACCAAAGGGAAACTGAATGCAAACAAACAGCAAACCAAACAACATTGTAAACAAAACATAACAACGTTACAAACCAAAGGCAAACTGGAACCTGCTGTAACAAACAACACAACCAAAAATCCCAAAACTGAGCTACAAAGCACAAGGCGCCAAACTGCATTTACAAAACATAAGCAAACTGAACAAAACAAATTGGATGCAAACTATACAAATGCAGTAAGTACAATGCAGCAGGATAGCAGTAAAATGCATGGGGTAAACCAAAATCACAAGTCAAAGACTTGTCATAGCTTTTCATCATATTCCAGTTAAAAGACAAACTTTTCAGAAAATAAGAGAAAAGAAAAAAGAATTGCTTTGTCATTGAAAGAGAAAGAGAGAAAAGGGAGCACATTTTTAGTATTTGTACAGTTGGCTAAAAAATGGATCAAGATATAATACCATAAAAACAGCAAGAAGAAAAGGCCCAACAGTTTCAAGCACAAACCATAAGTCCTAGCCTGCTAACCAAAGGTAGAGAGAACTGTTATAAGACAAAACTCCAAGCCAAGCCAAAAGACACACAAGTTAAAAACCTGTAAAACCTTTGAACAAGAAACCAAGCTGAAAAATATACCAAAGCAATTGCACAACTCTCCCAAAGCCAAAGACCTGTTAGCAGTTTCATCACCATCCCAAACCTGTTACCAAACTGTAAACCAAACTACCAATCACCAACAACCTGCATTTCTCAAACAGAACCAAGCCAACAAGCACAACCTGCTATCAAACAAACTCAAAGAAACTGCATAACATTTTCAACGAGCCGGCAAAGTTGTAACAAACAGAAAAAAAACCATAAACTGCAAACAAATTTCAAAAACAATCAATCACAAGCCTAACCAAACTGCACAGCCTGAAACCACAAAGTCCAAAACCTGTGAGCATTTCTAAGTTGGCCAAACTGTAAGCCAAAACTGTACATCAGTTCACAAACAAACCACAAATACCAAGCCTGAAACTACAATCACAAAAGCCCTGTGAATCACAAGCTGCAGAACACAGTCTAAACAACAAAAGCTAAAAACTATTATCCAACACATCAACAACAAGTTTCATAAATATAATCATCATCAACATTCAAACTCCAAGAAAAAGGAAAAGAGTTCCAGAAGCAACATCAACAAATCAGTTATAGAACAAATCATCATCAATATTCAACATTCAAGATAGAGGAAAAGAATGGTCATAATTTCAGAATCATCATCATTGTAAATCATTCACCAACAACAAACAAACAAGTTTCAGAATAGCTTCATCATAAACCAACATTCAAATTCAAGAGAGAGGAAGAAGTTTCAGATAAATCATCATCAACAAAAGGATTACGAATAAGTCAGAAGCTCTCCGTCTTCTCTTCCCCTCCGCCTCTAAGCCACCAAGGAGCGCCGCCAGCCCAACCTCTCTCTTTCATCATAGAGAAAATCCCACAGGTATACTTCTCAAACCTTTTGCTACGTGTTAAGGCATAAGCACAACAGATTAAAAAAACAAAACTGTAAAGTCAAGCAAGCAAATCAAACGAAACTGTAAAACTCAAATCAGAGAGATGAACCATACCTTTTTGCAACCAAGGCCTTTGAATGTTAGGAAGAGGATAGAGAGTGGGGGATGGCGCTCTGGCGGCTTAGGTTTAGAGGGAGATCAGAATCGTTGGGTGAGAGAGATGAAGAAGAGAAAACGAGAGAGCGGCGCCGCTGTAAAGCAAAAATATCACCAACTTTGCCTTGGGCCTGTCCAAACAACCCTAAGCCCACAACGAATTGGCCAGCGCCTCCCCCTCTTCCCTGTTTATTTTTTATTTCAATAAAATGTTACAAACATTGGGCCACCCAAATGCCATAAGCCCATAATAATCGCTAGTGTACCCCCCCCCCCCCCTCCACTCTGACTTTTTTGGTTCTCTTTCATTTTTATTTGGGCCTAACACAAACTCTTAAGCCCATCTCCATTTGTTTTAATCCACTTTTTTAAATAAGTTCATAAAAAAACTCAATACATTTTTTATATAGCAAATTAAATTAATATTTTGGTTAATTTTCTTTTTCTTCTTTTAAATTAATTTTTTTGTGTTAAAATAATATACTAACAATTATTTCTAAGACTTTATTTTTTGTAAATAAATTGGTTTTTTTAAATCATTTTATTTTTATTATCATACATTAATAAAATACATAAAGAATAATAATAGTATAAATAATTAATCTTTCCTTTTTTAGAATAGATTTTATTTATTTATTTTCAAGTAAATACATGCATTTTGAACATTATTGATTTCTTCATTTGTTATAACTTTGTATTGAATTGCAACGATTCGATTTGGTTGTAATACTTGATATTTGGACATTATTATTCTTGTGAGACTCATCCCCATTTGTAAATAATTGTACCCCCATCCCTGAATACTTCTGTAATAACTTAGATTTTTAATTCTCGCACTTTATGCTTTCAAATATGCCATGATTAGAGATTAGGGTTTGTATGCGAAAATCCAAAATCAATCGCTAGATGACCTAATACAAGACCTAAATGCATGAAAATGACAAACACAATTCACACGTGCACCTCTAGGGTAACCTCGCTTGTTGCCTCGGAAATGCAATCATGTCCCTCGAATATGAGACACTCTAGCAAATGCCCCTTCGATAAACAAATATCGTAGTCCCTCGATGACCCTTGATGTTGCCTTTGATAAAACGATCTCGTCCCTTACAAAATTGCTAGAGCGTCTCACAAGTTGCTTTCAATGATTGTATGCGATGACTCGCGCCTGTCCCGTTTAACATCCTAATACAAGGTTTTTTTACCAAATGCAATGGTAAAACAACACTGTCAAAAGGGTTAAAAACGTATAGAAATGATCTTTGAGTAAAATAGGGTAGATGACTCTTAGTTACTTGATCAAAACTTGCAAAACATCCTTGCTATTTTCAAACACACTTCACAACACAATTTCCCAAAAACAAACTTTCAAACATTGAAATATCTTTTAAAAAAGACAAACACCTTTGTATATATTCAAACAAGAATCATTACAAAGGTTGCCACAATGATGGCCTCTTTTTCAAAGCATTTTCAAAACCACACACACAAAGCACCATTTCCAAACAATTGAAAAGCAAAAGCAAGTGATCTAAACAAGTAACTAAGAGCCCATGGAAAACCATGGATGAAAAGGGTGCTTGCACCTTCCCTTTTCATAATCTACCCCACGAACCCAAGAAAACATCTCAAAGGTCTTTCCTGTGCTTTTTGACCTTTCCTTTGGATAAAATAAAAAGTCGGTGGTGACTCTTGCTAAACCGCACAATTGCGAACACAAACACAAAACCTCAAGTAAGTTCTCCCACCGTATCACAGAACTGGCGACTCTGTTGTGGATCATTCTAAAAGTGGGGTTACCTTAGGGTTTTAGATCACCTTTGCATGCTTATCTTGTTTGCCTTGATTGCTTTACATTTGGTTCTATTGTTTGGGTTTGAAATCCTCTACCCGGATTTGGTAAACATTCATAGGTAAATAGCAATACGTTGTGGAAACTGTGCAGGGTATACCGACATGGTTGAAGCAATAGCTATATTAGTGCGACATATTTGTGGGTACCGGTAGCCTTTGAGTTAATCAAAGAGAATACGGGGCCACTGAGTGATGTCATAAAGCACTAATGGACTTTTAGAACCTTTACTTGACCAACTTGGACTTTTTAGGGGTAGTGAGATGACCGACTTTGGTGCAGTCCGAAGTTGGTAGATACTCTACACTCATTGAGGGTTGTTTTCTTGGAATATTTCGGTTGCCAGTAAAGTGGATAAACTAAAACAATGAACACAGAAAATAATCCGGTGATATTGAGCTCCTTAGAACCCGGTTACTATTTATAGGACAGGTTGAGCCAATTAAACTTCAAGAGGGTACTTACCTATGAAACCCCATGCAAGCCTGAAACTAGGATCTTGTGTGATTTTCTTGTACATATACTTGTGCATACATCATGAACATCATGAAGCATCATTTGCTTCCACTAACCATTTCAAGGGTTTGGATCTTCATCTTTGTTCCTGTTTTGTAGGTCATGGAATCACTCCGCAAAAAAACTATTCAGGTCAACCTTGTGAAAATTCCTCCTCTACTCAAGGAGCTTACTTCCAAGATTCCAGAAAATTCTCCCTTAAGTGAAAGACATGGTAGACTTATCAACTTGGTCAACTACAACATTGAAGAAGACGTGGTGAAAGTTCTCTTCCAGTTCTTTAACCCCCTACACCATTGCTTTACATTTCCTGATTACCAACTAGTACCTACTTTGGAGGAATTTTCTCAACTTCTGAGGATTCCTATTCTCCATCAACTACCCTACAACAGTATGGAAAGAGAGCCAAAGCCTGAAGATGTTGCTCAAGCCTTACACTTGCAACCATCTGATATCAAAGGTCATTGGGAAACCAGAAGTGGTGTCAAGGGTTTCTTGGCAAAGTTTCTGTTTGAGAAGGCACGAGACTGCTGGAATTCTTTAGATCTACAAGCTTTTGAGGAGATTGTAGCACTTCTCATCTATGGGTTGGTCTTGTTCCCAAACCCTGATCAGCTTATAGATGTGAATGCTGTCAAGATTTTCATATCTCGGAATCTTGTGCCTATATTGCTTGGGGACATCCTACACTCATTTTACACACGAACAGTGAGGAAAAGAGGTGTTCTCATATGTTGTACTCCTCTTCTAGCAAGGTGGTTTATTTCTCACCTTCCCCAATCTATCTTGAAGAATGAACAAGGCTTGAGGTGGTCGCAACGATTGATAACTCTTACACATTCTGATGTTTATTGGTGTTCTCGGTCCAGAGAAAATGTCATCATCATTGATCGTTGTGGGGAATTCCCTAATGTCCCACTACTTGGCATTAGGGGAGGCATTACCTACAACCCCTGCTTAGCTCTAAGACAGTTTGGGTATGCCCGAAGGGATGACCCTCATGATATGCTGATTCCAGACTTGGTTTTTGACTTCGACAATGATGCTCAAGGACTTCGACAAAGGTTTATCCAAGCATGGAGGATGCCCAACAAAGTGGATAGTAAGACACTGGGGCACAAGAATTCCATCCCCCTTGAGCCCTACCTCAAGTGGGTACGAAACCGCGCCCAGAGTCTCATGATGCCTTACCCCTACATTCTCTCTGTGATCAAAGATCCTATTATGGAAGGAGAGGTTCCATACACCCTCCTACATCCTGACATGCCAACATCATTGGAAGATTTGCAAAAGAGTTGGATACAGGTCAAGGAAGAACGGAATACTTTTGAAGCCAACTTCTACGCCAGTGAGAAGAAGGTCTTGGAACTTACCCGTCAACTCCAAGAAGAGCAGACTCTCAACACTTACATCGCACCAAAGAGGATGTGCAATGTCTTTTTACATTAAGAACTTTGTAATATTTTTCACATAGGGCATTTATGTACTGACAAATTTCTTCTTATTAATATGACGTGTGTTCTTTTTTTGTCTGTAACAACTTTGAATTTCTGAATCCTTGGATGCATTACATGAATAAACATATCATTCATCATATGCATAAACAGGTCTTCACACCAGGTTTCCTTATCTTTCTGCTGTTTATTTCAGCAAGATGGATATAGAGTAGACGGTCAAAGATCTGCAAGCACAGAATTCGCAATTCCAACAACTCCTCATGACATTGGCAAAGGGTCAAGAGGACCTTAAAGAACTGTTAGAGAAGGAGAAAGAAAAAGAAAAGGAAAAAGGAAAAAAGAAAAAGAAAAGAGTCGGGGTGGCTACTCTGGGAAGAAGATTTGAGAACCAAGCTAGAAGAGTCCTGGATTTCCCCTCGACGTCTGATGAAGGGGTTGGCAAAGGAAAAGGAGTTGCAGTACCTTCTGAGTCTGAGGCTGAAGAGGAAGAAGTTGAAGAGGATGAAGATTACTCTGAGCAGCAATACCCTCCTGCGGACGACAGGTATAAGAATCTGGAAGAGCGGTTGGCAGCCATGGAGGTACAAAGGGTACCTGGGCTGGATTTTGAAGAGCTTGGATTGGTTGTCGGGATCTTCATTCCCCCTAAATTCAAAGTGCCTACATTTGCTAAATACAACGGTTTGTCTTGTCCAAAGATGCACCTGCGGTCTTATGTCAGAAAGATCCAACCTCACTCTTCTGATAAGGATCTGCGGGTCCACTTTTTTCAAGATAGTTTGTCGGGAACACAATTGGACTGGTTCTACCAGCTTGAAAGGGCTGATGTACACAACTGGGAGGACTTGGCTATTTCCTTCTACCGACAATATCAATATAACACAGATTTAGCACCTACTCGTACTCAACTACAAAGTATGAGTATGGTTTCTAATGAGGGCTTTAAGGAGTATGCCCAGAAGTGGAGGGACCTAGCTGGAAGGGTGCAGCCACCATTGTCTGAAAGAGAGCTTGTCGATATGTTTTTGGGGACACTGTCGGGTCCATTCCTTAATCACCTAATAGGGAGCTCATCTGCAGGGTTCACTGAATTAATTCTGACAGGGGAAAGGGTCGAAGCTGGTATTAAGAGCGGTAAAATTCAGAAGGACGCATCTGCTTCAGCCGCTATCAAGAAGACCTTCCCAGCCAAGAAGGAAATTTCTACTATTTACACCCAGAGAAATCGAGAAAGAGAGGAACACCGGCCAGCAGTGGGGGCCGTATTAATTCAGAAGTCCGCATCGGATCAGCCTAGAAATAGTCAACCAAGGAATGATCAACCCATAACCTACCAGCAAAGGGTAGAAAGGCCACAACGGCAATATACCCCGATAAACATGAAACCCGCCCAGGTCCTTCCCCATCTCCTGAAATTGAACCTTGCTAATTTGAGAGAGGCACCGAAGAATATAAATACCACTTCTCCACATTATCATCCCAATGCAAAATGTGCTTATCATTCAGATAGCATAGGGCATGACACCAACAATTGTTGGGCCCTCAAAAACAAGATCCAAGATTTAATAGATGCCAAGGAGGTAGAATTCGATGCGCCCGAAAAGCCGAATGTGATTTCTGCCCCAATGCCTAAGCATGGTCACAATGTCCATGCTATTGAAGAGGATTTGTATGTTGTTGTTGTTGATAACTTGATGACTCCGTTGCCAATGATCAAGATGAATCTGTTGAAAGCCTGGATCTTACCAGGCTGTGAAAAAGATTGTTACCTTTGTTTGACCTTGTAATCCGACTGTCCGCTATTGAAGTCAGGAATCCAACGCCTGATGGATAATCAAGAGATCCTCTTTCAGAAAACTCCTATTACTCTTGTTACTCCTGTTACCCCAATCAATGATGTTGCTATAATCACCATTTCTGACAATCTTCCCAAGGTCTACAAAAGACCTGTTAAGATTACACCCGATCCAAAGTTTGTACCACTGAAGATTACTATGCCAGGGCCTATCCCATATCCAACAAGATGATACTGTGGAATTATGGAGGAGAGATCTTCTACCACAGTGTTAAGCAGATCAAATCAGTTGAAGAAAGTTTCGATGAAGAAACTCCTGACATAGGAAATATTGCAGGGACAAGTAAGATCACTCGTAGCGGAAGAATCTTCTCTCCAGAGATTGCTCCTCCAAGGGAAATCTTAGGACCCTCAAGTGCTCCTATGCCAGTCAAGATATCTATGCGAAGTCCAGTAATTGAAGAAATTGTTACTCCCGAAGTTGTACCCTTTACTGTTACTGCTGATAAAGGTAAGGGGATCCAAGAAACGCCCGTCAGGACGAGGGATCAGCCTTTGGTTATCCCCGAGACCACCCAAAAGGAAATGGAGGAAATTTTAAAGATAATCAAGAAGAGCGACTATGATGTCGTAGAACAACTGGGGCAAACCCCTTCAAAAATCTCCATGCTGGCCCTATTGCTCTGTTCCGAGGCTCATGCCAAAGCCTTGATCAAATTCTTGAAGATGGTGCACGTACCTCAAGAAACTTCTGCGGATCAGTTTCAAGAGTGTGATGTCAGCCTAACCACCGACAATGATCTTGTTTTCTCTGATGCCGACCTAACATCTAAGGGAAGAAAGCATAATAATGTGCTGCATGTTTCGGTAGAGTGCAGAGGGACCACACTTGCTCACGTTCTGGTTGATACTGGGTCATCTTTAAATGTCCTGCCAAAGAAAGCATTGGACAGATTGGACTGTGAGGGTTTGACCTTAAAGCCCAGTTGTTGTACCCCAAAATTTTCCCTCTCATATTTCTCAAAACATTGCAAGAAAATTCTTCAAGTGTCTCAAGATTGCTCAAGAGTTGGACAGTCAATCTATCTCTTAAGGTAGTCAACCCCAACTTAGGGTTTTGAGTTGCATCAAGATCCTTGAGTCCAAATGAACTCAAGTGCTCCCAAATGTCCTAATATATTCTCAAGGTCATCCATGTCAAATTTCAAGCCTTGTAGAGGAAGTTTGCTCAGTCAATTTCGCAAAGGGTCCAAAAATCGACTGTGCTAGGGCAAAAGTCAACTGTGACCCACATACAGTCAAACTTCAAGATTTTTTGTCAACACTATCATTTTGAAGGATATTTCATCATTTGATTAAGGGTTGATCATGATTCATCAAGGATTGCTCAAAATTCATCAAGACTCAAAAGTTGCTAAATTAGCGTTTTGTAGGAAAAGTCAACTCAACTTTGACCAAACATAACTTTCACATACTGTTGTACCCCAAAATTTGCCCTCCCATATTCTTCAAGATTTGTCAAAAGTCAACCTCCAAATGGTTCAAAATTTCTCAAAGGTTGCACAGTCCAATTGCCTCCTAACACAGTCAAAATTAGGGTTTTGGTTCTTGCAAAGAAAATGAGGTTTCCAAGGGTCCAATCAAGTCCCACATGCCTACATATATTGTCAAGCATCCATATGTCAAGTTTCAAGACTCACAGCATCAAATTGCACAGTCAAAAACCCCAAATGTTCCATAGTCAACTGTAGGGGCAAAATAGTCATTTGACAGTCAAAAGTCAAAATTTTTGGTCAACATCTTATTTTGAACCACAAACATAATTTGATCAATTCTTGATCATGATTTCTCAAAGCATGGCTCAAAAAGTCTCAAGATGCAAAAGTTTCTATTTTTGGACAGTTGAAAAGTCAACTGCAAATTGACCAGGGCATAACTTCTTCATGGTTTATCAGAAAAATCACATCCAAAGCTAATTTTGAAGAGAATGACATTTCCTACAACTCATCTTCACACTTCAAGTCCAAGAAATGCTCTCACAAAAAGTTATCAATTTCAACATTATAGGTCATTTTCAAAAGTCAACAAAAAGGCACTTTAAGTCAAAGACCATAACTTGAGATTGGTGAATCAAAATGACATAGGACCAAAGGCATTGGTTAGAGGACTTCAAGACCTTTCCAAAATGTCTAAGAACATGATTATAGCTTCAAAATTGAGCAAGATATGCCTTGTAGAAGTTGGGAAATTTTTGGGAATTTTGAAAAGTCAACTTTGCTTCAAAAGCTTCAAAAATGCTAATGGGCCTCAATTTCTTTCATGAATCATTACCCAAAGGCTATGCACGACCCACTGACCTCAAAGGGATTTATTTTCTTATTTTTGATTAATTATTTGAATTTTTATTATTATTAATTCATTTAATTAGTTTTAAATATGAGAAAAATATCAAATCATGCCTTTTAAATCTTTTTTGTGCAGCAAATCAAACTAGGGCAAAGTGGCAAATCGTGCATCAATCAACAAGGCCAAATCTTCCATAATTGGCATGATTTTCATGGCAAAAAGATTGGAAAAGATATGGAGAAAATCAAATATTGGAATCATAAATTCATGGACATTGGGCTTGGTTTTTTAACCTAATTTCGTTCACTTACATATGCAAGACCTAATGGAATCAGGGGACACACGAAAAACTGCTCAAGAGGCCATAACCAAATTACAAAATTTCCACCAAAAGTTGAAATCTAAAATCACAGTTAGAGGATAATTCAAAGCTTCTAAGGGATTCCAACACGTTGCCTAAGCATCCAGGAAGCTTTTGCAATCAAGAATCAATCAAAACGAGCAAGGAAGTGAGGAACACAAGCTATACGGTTTACCAAAATTTCTTGAATTCCACATGATGATTCATGCATTTTTAATCATTTTTCTTGAGTGATTTATACTAATATTAACCTTCTGAAGCTAATGATATAATTCAATTGCATTATCAGGCCTTGTATCGTGATTCACCATTAACGTGTTCTAGGGTTTCAGGACTCAAAAATTGGGGCTTTCCTCATATGGAAAAATTAGCCCTTAAAACCTATGCCATTAGACTCGTTGCAACAAGACGAAGCTATTAATAACCTCGCGCTCAATTTATGTTAAAGCATGTGTTAATCGCTATTTTTTCATGGCTGTGTTTAGTGGGGGTTTAAAACCCCCGCTATTTATTTATATTACAGGCAGAAAGATGAAGAAGACGCTGAGGTGTCCAGACATGGTTGGGGCATTCAAAAAACTGGCGCGTTCTTTTTGTTGTGTATCATTAATTTTTGTTTTGTATTATATTATTTGTTTTCCATTCCATATACAAAGCGCGCAAACAGCTCAACTGGCAAGGCATTCGCTTGGTAAACGCTGGGACCTGGGTTCGATTCCCAGGTCCCCCACATATTTCATATTTTTCTTCCTAATGTGCTTCCATGCAGTGTTCATCAAAAGGTTCACCATACACGCATATGCTAAGGCCTGACAAGTGGCTTCAAGACCAATCTGAAGGCCAGAACGTGCAGTCCATGGTACACGCTAGTCAACCACTCCACACGCAAGCACAGAAAGTCAAAAAAGGCTTGGATTCTGATGGGCCAAATTGCTTCACAAAAACCTCCTAAATGGGCCTGATACCCCCCATGGTTTGCATTATTGTTTATTTTTATTGGATTTTCTTTTAATTCTTTTTAGTGTTTAGTTATTTCTTTTAATTCCATAAAATAACTTTTCATAATATAAAATACAGAAAAATCAAAAATGTTTATTTTATTAATATTAATTTCACCATTATTATTTTTGTAAATAAGCTTTAACAATTAATTTAGTTAATTTAGGTTTCAATTTCAACATTTTTTCTTAATAAATTAAAATAGGTAGAATTAGGGTTTTGATATTTTTTTCACCTTTTCTTTTTAATAAATAATCTTCTCTCATTATTATTATTATTATTAATTATTAAATATTTTTGTAAATAAATGTGTAAATAATTAATTAGCCTAAATTAGGTTAACTTTTAACATTTTCTCAAATAATTAAAAATGACTTAGAATTAGGGTTTCTTTAATTTTAATTTTAATTTTCTTTATTTTCATAAATACAAAAAACATAAAAACAATTTCTTTTCTTAATTAAATAACTAATTAGTCTTAATTTCAATTTAATTTCAAAAGGGTCAAAACCCTCGGACGTCCTAACTTTTATTCTTTTGCATTTATTCTTATTTTCTTTTCGAATATTATGTAACTGCTCAAGCCATGTAATAGTAATTAGGTCTATTTACTTTCTGCATTTTTATTAAAACGGGTCTTTGTAATTTGGCGATGTATAGACCCGCGCCTTGTAATAGCGTAGGATTTTACTTTCCGCATTTAAATTTCTGCACTTTTAAATTCTAATTGCATGAAAGAATGTATGGCCTAAATTAAAAACAAGCGTAGATCACCATGATACATGTACAAGATAAAACATAACATGAAAATAACACACAAATTCACACACCACTCTTAGGGTACGCCTCACTGTTGCCTTACCTTCGAAACGTGGTCGTCGAGTATAGGACGTTTTAGTAAGTCCTTATGTCCATGATCCAGTTGCCTCGAAACTGTTGCCTCGGATTAAAAAAAAGGATCAATGGCATAAGGGTAGCTTCTAAGGTTTCCTACTGTTGCTCTGGTGACCACACTGTCCCTACAAACGAATTGACCCGAACACCTCCAACGGTGGTGCTACCTACCTCTCAATGGTGGGATGGCACTACCTTAAGGATATTTACACAGCCCAATTCCTTAGGGTAGGTAGATGACTCATGGATACTTGCTCTATTCAAAACAAATCAAAACTCTTTTCACACTGACACTTTCAAAAAAAAGCTTTTAAAACAATTTTTCAAACACTCTTGAGGACTGATACAAGAGTCATTCTGAAATCTTTAAACGAAACTTTTTCAAACCCACTCACAATTAAAAAGCAAACATCTTTTGAAAACACAATGAGCAAGTATCTAAGAGCCCATGGATAACCATGGATAGAAAGGGTGCTAACACCTTCCCTTTCTATAAATCTACCTCCCGAACCGAGAAACTATCTCATAAGGAATTTTGCTGTGCTTTTGTCCTTTCCTTGTTGGAGAAAATAAAAGACGGTGGCGACTTTTGCTTCCGCGACATTTCGCGAACCAGCTTTAAACAGTCAGTTCTAAATCCACCGATCACAGAACTGGCGACTCTGCTGGGGACACTTATAAAGTGAGGTGTACCTTAGGACTAAGATCACTTGTGTTTTAAATTTTCTGAATTGCTTGCTTTATTATTGTGGGTACTGTCTTGGGAGTTCTATAGATCCTAACCCGGATCTGGGGATACCTTCTTAGAAAGTAGCAACAAGACTGTGAGGGAACTGTGCGGGGTATACCGACATGGTTGAAGCAGTCTGCTACGTTGATGTGGCACTTTGGTGTGTACCGGTAACCCTTGAGTCCAGTCAAGGAGAGTACGGGGCCGCCGCGTGGTGTCGTGAAGCATCAACTGACCTTAGGAACCTTAATTGAACCATCTTGGCCTCTTTAGGGTAGTGAGATAACTGACTTTGGTGCAGTCCGAGGTTGGTTGATACTCGATACTACACTCAATTGAGGGTTGTTTTCTTAGAATATTTCGGTCGCCAGTTCAGTGGCTAAATCGAAACGATGAACAATGGAAGCAATCCAATGATATTGGGACCCTTAAAACCCGGTTACTTCTGATAGGACAGGTTGAGCCCACCAACTTCAAGAGGGTAATACCCAGACCCCATGCTGGCCTAAACTCTAAGGGTTGTGGTATGACTTGTGTGCCTTACCATGTTTGCTTTTTGTGAATACTTGTCGTGTGTTTTATCATAGCATCATAACATCATACAGCATCATATGCATTGACTAACCATTTCAGGGGTTCGAATCTTCATCTTTGTTCTTGTTTTGTAGGACATGGAAACTGTTCGTAGAAAGACAATTCAGATCAGCCTTGTAAGGATCCCTCCTCAGCTTAAGGAACTTATATCCAGGATTCCCGAGAGCTCTTCTTTCAGTGAGAGGCATGGAAGACTCATCAGCCTGGTCAACACCAACATTGAGGAAGACATGATAAAAGTCCTCTTCCAGTTCTTTGACCCTCTGCACCACTGCTTTAATTTCCTGGATTATCAACTGGTGCCTACATTGGAAGAGTTCTCCCGGCTTCTGAAGATCCCTATCCTTAGTCAACTACCCTACAACGGTATATTGAGATGGACGGGGAGTTTATTGAAACTCCCTTTCAACATTTTGAAGAGGTACCTCCAACATTGGCGTCAGCTGAGACGGTAATTGAATAAGACTTTCCTTTGAAGATGGCCTCCTTGAAGGATGCCCGAGCTGTAATTGAGAAAGGTGAATGTGCTAACTGGGGCAGGCTCCCTGATTTTACTCCTAAGACTGACAAGTTTGGGCTGGGTTTTACTGCAGAGGCTCAGAGGGTTGTACGCAAAGCGAGGATCGAAAGACCTCCCGTGTTCATCACCAACCCGGGAGTGAATTCTATAGAAGGCGATGTGGAGGAATCAGAGTTCGATAGCTGGATCTACCCGACGACCGACGGTGGACTAAACAATTGGACTGCAAAAGACCACATACCTGTTACTTTTGTTACGCAGTAATGAATTCCTTTGTTTCTTTAATTTGTAATGAACAATAAATTGAAACTTTCTATCCCGGTGTCTTACCCGGGGCACCGTTGGTTTCATTTGTGAGGGCTTATTAACTGTCATTTCCATATATCATGAATAAAGACATTGGACGTTTTTCGCATTTCAAATCTTGTGCTCCCTTTCTTTCTTTCTTTCTTTCTTTATATATTGCAAAACAGCTATATTTACACACACTCACTCATACAGGTTCCAATCCACTCTGGATCTCACTGGTAACGACTCTGCTACTGCCAGTTATGACTTCGAAAATCCGATCAACTTAGCCGAAGACGAAGGTGAAGATGATTGCGAAGTGCCTGGTGAGCTTGCAAGACTGTTACTCCAGGAAGAGAAGGCCATTCAGCCACATGAAGAGCCAGTGGAAACGGTGAATCTGGGTACTGAGACAGATAGAAAGGAGGTTAAGATTGGTGCCAATCTAGAGCTCAGCGTAAAACAACGGTTGATTCAGATGTTGCATGATTATGTGGAGATCTTCGCCTGGTCTTATGAAGACATGCTTGGGTTGGACACCGACATTATGGTCCATCACTTGCCTACCAGGGAAGATTTCCCTCCGGTTAAACAGAAAGTCCGCCGTATGCGTCCAGAGATGTCCGAGAAGATCAAAGCTGAGGTTATGAAGCAATTTGATGCCGGGTTTCTAGCAGTGACTTCTTACCCTCAGTGGGTTTCCAACGTGGTTCCAGTGCCAAAGAAAGATGGTAAGGTCAGAATGTGTGTTGACTACAGGGATCTGAACAGGGCCAGCCACAAGGATGACTTCCCCTACCTCACATAGACGTTCTGGTTGACAATACTGCTCAGCACAAGGTGTTATCCTTCATGGACGGTTTCTCAGGTTATAACCATATCAAAATGGCTCCTGAAGACATGGAAAAGACTACCTTTGTTACTCAGTGGGGCACCTTCTGCTACAAGGTCATGCCATTCGGGTTGAAAAATGCTGAGGCAACCTACCAACGTGCCATGGTTGCTTTATTTCATGACATGATCCATCATGAGATTGAGGTATATGTCGACGACATGATTGCAAGTTCCCAAACTGAGGAGGAACACCTTGACCATCTGCAAAAGCTGTTTGACCGCCTGAAGTTGTACAAGCTGAGGTTGAACCCGAACAAGTGCACATTTGGGGTAAGATCTGGAAAGTTGCTAGGCTTCGTCGTAAGTGACAAGGGTATTCAAGTGGACCCTGCCAAGGTTAAAGCCATACAAGAGATGCCAGTTCCCAAAACAGAGAAAGAGGTCAGAGGCTTTCTAGGACGCCTGAATTACATTGCTCGATTCATCTCGCACCTAACTGCTACTTATGAACCAATCTTCAAGCTGCTGAAGAAAGATCAGGTAGTACGTTGGAATGATGAATGTCAGGCCTCTTTCGACAGAATCAAAGAGTATCTCCAAGAACCACCCATTCTTATGCCACCGGTTGAAGGGAGACCTCTAATATTATACCTGACAGTACTTGACAGCTCAATGGGGTGTGTGCTGGGGCAGCATGACGAGTCTGGCCGAAAAGAGCACGCCATTTATTACCTTAGAAAAAAGTTTACCGACTGTGAGACCCGATACTCACTGCTCGAGAAAACTTGCTGCGCTTTGGTATGGGCTGCTCGCCGGCTGAGACAGTATATGCTGACTCACACTACTCTGTTGATTTCCAAGATGGATCCAATAAAGTACATATTTGAAAAGCCTGCTCTGTCTGGAAGAATAGCAAGATGGCAAATGATCTTGACAGAATACGACATCCAGTATACAACTCAGAAAGCTATCAAGGGAAGTGTATTGGCAGACCACTTGGCACACCAGGCAGTGGACGACTACCAGTCAATGAACTTCGAGTTTCCAGACGAGAGCATCATGATAGTGACTGATTGTGAAGTACCTGGACCGGATGAAGGACCTGAGGAAGGATCCCGATGGTCTATGCACTTTGACGGAGCCTCCAACGCTTTGGGTAACGGTATCGGCGCTGTGATCATATCCCCTCAAGGCACTCATACTCCACTTACTGCCCGGCTATATTTCAACTGCACCAACAACATGGTGGAGTATGAGGCATGCATCATGGGTCTTCAAGCTACGATTGACTTAAGGATCAAGTTTCTGAGTGTCTTCGGAGATTCCGCTCTCGTGATCAATCAGATCAAAGGCGAGTGGGATACGAAACATCTGAATTTTATTCCTTACAGAGAATGTGTGTTGACATTGATCCCCCATTTCACAGAGATAACTTTTGAACACTTTCCAAGAGAGGAGAATCAGTTGGCGGACGCGTTGGCTACGATGTCTTCCATGTTCAAAGTCAAATGGGACAATGAGGCTCCCCGGATCATTATCTGGAAACTGGACGAACCTGCATACTGTTGTGATCTTGAGGCTGAGGTAGTAACTGAAAAACCCTGGTATCATGAAGTGAAAAGGTACTTCGAAGCCCAGGAATACCCTGAAGGTGCATCCATCAATGACAAGAAGTTTCTGAGAAGTTTCGCAGCGAAGTTCTTCCTCAGCAACGACATTCTATACAAGCGAAACCATGATTCGACCTTACTGCGTTGTGTGGATAAAGCTGAAGCAGAAAAGATCATGGCAGAGCTGCATGAAGGTACCTTCAGAACACATTCCAGTGGACATACCATGGCAAAGAAGATCCTTCGGGCAGGATATTTCTGGTCCACAATGGAAGCTGACTGTTACCAACATTCTCGGACATGTCATAAGTGCCAGATTTACGCAGACAAGGTGCACGTTCCTCCAGTCCCTCTGAATGTCTTGACTGCACCTTGGCCTTTTGCAATGTGGGGCATTGATATGATCGGCGAGATTAAACCTACGGCATCCAACGGGCATCGCTTCATTCTAGTGGCGATTGATTACTTTACAAAGTGGGTGGAAGCAGCTTCCTACGCTACAGTAACCAAGAATGTCGTGGCACGGTTCATTCGACACAATCTGATATGTCGATACGGTGTCCCGGAAAGGATCATTACAGATAACGGTACCAATATTAATAACAAGATGATCACTGAGCTCTGCGAGCAATTCAAGATACAGCACCACAACTCTTCTCCTTATCGGCCGAAGATGAATGGGGTTGTAGAAGCAGCGAATAAGAATATCAAGAAGATTGTGCAGAAGATCACAGTGACCTACAAAGATTGGCACGAGATGTTACCGTTCACTCTTCATGGGTACCGTACCTCAGCAAGGACGTCAACCGGGGCAACTCCTTTTTCCTTGGTCTACGGCATGGAGGCAGTCTTACCGATTGAAGTGCAGATACCCTCTCTTCGGATAATGAAGGATGCAGATCTGAGCGAAGATGATTGGATCCAGACACGACTTGATCAGTTAAACCTAATTGACGAAAAGAGACTCACTGCTATTTGTCATGGTCAGACGTACCAAAAACGGATGATCAGGGCCTTTAACAAGAAAGTCAAACCACAAGAGTATCAAGTTGGGGACCTGGTAATCAAGCGCATCATCCTTCCTCAAAGTGATCCCAGGGGCAAATGGACCCCTACGTGCGAAGGGCCATTTGTGGTTAAACATGTGTTCTCAGGAGGAGCCATGATTCTAACCACCATGGATGGTGACGACCTTCCTCACCCCGCCAATGCAGACATAGTAAAAAGATACTACGCGTGATAAAAGACCCGCTAGGTTGACATACCTAAGCAAAAAATTAGGGCTTCCCGGCGAACCAAAAGGGTTCGGGCAAAATGAGGGATGAAATAAAATAAAAAATCTGTACACCCGGCAAGTCGAAAACCTGAAAAGGCGGCTTGGGCAAAAATGGGTATCCCGATGGACTGAAAACCCGAAAGGGCGGTCCAGGAAAAAGTTAGGGATTAAAGCGTAATACTATGTCTCATTGGATCACCTTGCATCCAGAATCCGGTATCAACCATCAAGTTCAGACGGCATCGATCAATCGGCTTCATCGTCAACTGAGCAGCCAAGTGATGAGACGCTCGAAGATATAAAGGCGATAGCAGAGTTGGAACCCAGTGGGATTACTCTTTTCACATAGCTGTTTTGTTTTCCCTTTTCACAAATTGTATAAACTCTGTTGTTCGGTGGTGTTCTCTTACTAGGACGTCAGCCTCTTGTACATAAAACGCCTATTTACAGGCAAATTCAAAAATCAATACAAATTCACGTTTCAGCTAAATTGCCAATTGTCTTTTCCCTTTTTCTGTTTTGTTTTGTAAAAGAACGTCCAATGTTCAAATTGTGATATATGCATTTGACACTAATTGCTAACTCATAAATATTTGCATGCGAAACAAAGGATTAATTACAAGTAACATTAGAAACAGGGGCAATAATGAGTTGTCTAAGCGATCTAATTGCTCTGTCCACCAAGGTACCAAGGTAAGTTCGGCTGAAGAATGCAACCAAGATATCTTAATTCCCCAGAGAGTAAGCCAGCAAGCCAATATACTCTCCTCAAACAGAGTTAGCCTACTCTATCAGCCTTAAGGAAGTTGGGTATTCCCAGCAGATCTCAACATTCCTCAGCAGAGTATACAAACATTCTTAACAAGCATCCCCGGAAATCTTGATCTCAGATTGTTCCCCGGCGGTATACCAGACGTTCAGTGGAGCCACTTTCCCAGTACATCTCAAAATTTTCCCCAGGAGAGTCCAGTCCAAAAGTCTCCCCAGGAGAATTCAATCAATCCCCCCAGCAGGTCTGGAAGCTTATCCCCAGTAGATTCTGGAAGCTTATCCTCCGCAGAGTACGAACGCGTCTCCCGGCTTTATTCAAAGGTTATTTCCCTAACAGGATATAACTGGGTTATCCTCAGCCAATAACCACGAAAAGATCGTCCCCGACAAAGTCTTCCTATCCCCAGCGGAGTTCATCTTCTAACAAAACATCAATGGTATCCCCAGCGGAGTTATCATCAAATCTCAGCAAAGTACCTCTCTTCCCCCACAGAGCACTCCCTGCAGAGTAATCTATTCGCCAAGTTTATGCCCCAACGGAGTCATCTTCTCCTATCGGTATTCTTGCAACCATCATCCCCAGCAGAAACAACGAGGCTCCACCCCTCAACGTCAAGCCCAGGATTTAACATCCCGGCACCTGTCAAGGATTTATTTTTCCTAGACAAAAACATACATTCATAAACATCGCATCTTCATACATTATAGCATGCACATACGCATCATCAACATACAATCTCATCTATTCTGAGAACATCGCGCACGTCATACATCATGACATCGCATACAACTAACATTTTGTCTTTTCAGGACAAAAGTCAATACAAAGATAATTACTATCAACGGTCGTGATTCCAGATCCGATTCCTGTATCTTGCCAGGGTGTATCTGTTGACGACTATATTCCAGACTCGATTCCTGTATCTTGCCAGGGCACGTCTGAAGAGTTTGAAGATCCGATTCCTGTATCTTGCCAGGGTGTATCTGTTGACGACTAATTCCAGACTCGATTCCTGTATCCTGCCAGGGCACGTCTGAAGAGTTTGAAGATCCGATTCCTGTATCTTGCCAGGGTGTATCTGTTGACGACTAATTCCAGACTCGATTCCTGTATCCTGCCAGGGCACGTCTGAAGAGTTTGAAGATCCGATTCCTGTATCTTGCCAGGGTGTATCTGTTGACGACTACATTACCAGACTCGATTCCTGTATCTTGCCAGGGCACGTCTAAAGAGTTCGAAGATCCGATTCCTGTATCTTGCCAGGGTGTATCTGTTGACGACTAACATTACCAGACTCGATTCCTGTATCTCGCCAGGGCACGTCTGAAGAGTTCGAAGATCCGATTCCTGTATCTTGCCAGGGTGTATCTGTTGACGACTAATTCTCTGGACTCGACTCCTGTATCTTGCCAAGGCACGTCTGAAGAGTTTAAAGATTCGATTCCTGTATCCAGCCAGGGAACATCTACATAAAGAGTTTGAAGATCAACTCCTGTAACAGGCCAGGTAATTATTTTTCTTTCTCAGGTACGCAAGTTCTCGCTAAGGAATCTCTTACGCGATCGACAACCTTCCAAATGGCATCTATAAGCCCATCTCCACATACCAACAGTTTCCAAATGGCATCCATAAGCCCATTCCCGACAAGGTCCTGTCACAGCTCCAGATGGCATCTACAAGCCCATCCTCCTATCCATCATCTCTCCAAATGGCATCTGTAAGCCCATTCCCGCCACCACACTGCTGATACTCTACTATGTGAGTGCAAATTTCTGGGCACTCTAGTGTTCAATCATCTTCCACCTCCGGATTACGAAAGGCACGCCAGCCAATCTACATCCTCAGGTCTAAGAAGATTGAACAGGGGTAACTGTTGTACCCCAAAATTTGCCCTCCCATATTCTTCAAGATTTGTCAAAAGTCAACCTCCAAATGGTTCAAAATTTCTCAAAGGTTGCACAGTCCAATTGCCTCCTAACACAGTCAAAATTAGGGTTTTGGTTCTTGCAAAGAAATTGAGGTTTCCAAGGGTCCAATCAAGTCCCACATGCCTACATATATTGTCAAGCATCCATATGTCAAGTTTCAAGACTCACAGCATCAAATTGCACAGTCAAAAACCCCAAATGCTCCACAGTCAACTGCAGGGGCAAAATGGTCATTTGATAGTCAAAAGTCAAAAATTTTGGTCAACATCTTATTTTGAAGCCACAAACATCATTTGATCAATTCTTGATCATGATTTCTCAAAGCATGGCTCAAAAAGTCTCAAGATGCAAAAGTTTCTATTTTTGGACAGTTGAAAAGTCAACTGCAAATTGACCAGGGCATAACTTCTTCATGGTTTATCAGAAAAATCCCATCCAAAGCTCATTTTGAAGAGAATTACATTTCCTACAACTCATCTTCACACTTCAAGTCCAAGAAATGCTCTCACAAAAAGTTATCAATTTCAACATTATAGGTCATTTTCAAAAGTCAACAAAAAGGCACTTTAAGTCAAAGACCATAACTTGAGATTAGTGAATCAAAATGACATGGGACCAAAGGCATTGGTTAGAGGACTTCAAGACCTTTCCAAAATGTCTAAGAACATGATTATAGCTTCAAAATTGAGCAAGATATGCCTTGTAGAAGTTGGGAAATTTTTGGGAATTTTGAAAAGTCAACTTTGCTTCAAAAGCTTCAAAAATGCTAATGGGCCTCAATTTCTTTCATGAATCATTACCCAAAGGCTATTCACGACCCATTGACCTCAAAGGGATTTATTTTCTTATTTTTGATTAATTATTTGAATTTTTATTATTATTAATTCATTTAATTAGTTTTAAATATGAGAAAAATATCAAATCATGCCTTTTAAATCTTTTTTGTGCAGCAAATCAAACTAGGGCAAAGTGGCAAATCGTGCATCAATCAACAAGGCCAAATCTTCCATAATTGGCATGATTTTCATGGCAAAAAGATTGGAAAAGATATGGAGAAAATCAAATATTGGAATCATAAATTCATGGACATTGGGCTTGGTTTTTTAACCTAATTTCGTTCACTTACATATGCAAGACCTAATGGAATCAGGGGACACACGAAAAACTGCTCAAGAGGCCATAACCAAATTGCAAAATTTCCACCAAAAGTTGAAATCTGAAATCACAGTTAGAGGATAATTCAAAGCTTCTAAGGGATTCAAACACGTTGCCTAAGCATCCAGGAAGCTTTTGCAATCAAGAATCAATCAAAACGAGCAAGGAAGTGAGGAACACAGGCTATACAGTTTACCAAAATTTCTTGAATTCCACATGATGATTCATGCATTTTTAATCATTTTTCTTGAGTGATTTATACTAATATTAACCTTCTGAAGCTAATGATATAATTCAATTGCATTATCAGGCCTTGTATCGTGATTCACCATTAACGTGTTCTAGGGTTTCAGGACTCAAAAATTGGGGCTTTCCTCATATGAAAAAATTAGCCCTTAAAACCTATGCCATTAGACTCGTTGCAACAAGACAAAGCTATTAATAACCTCGCGCTCAATTTATGTTAAAGCATGTGCTAATCGCTATTTTTTTCATGGCTGTGTTTAGTGGGGGTTTAAAACCCCCGCTATTTATTTATATTACAGGCAGAAAGATGAAGAAAACGCTGAGGTGTCCAGACATGGTTGGGGCATTCAAAAAACTGGCACGTTCTTTTTGTTGTGTATCATTAATTTTTGTTTTGTATTATATTATTTGTTTTCCATTCCATATACAAAGCGCGCAAACAGCTCAACTGGCAAGGCACTCGCTTGGTAAACGCTGGGACCTGGGTTCGATTCCCAGGTCCCCCACATATTTCATATTTTTCTTCCTAATGTGCTTCCATGCAGTGTTCATCAAAAGGTTCACCATACACGCATATGCTAAGGCCTGACAAGTGGCTTCAAGACCAATCTGAAGGCCAGAACGTGCAGTCCATGGTACACGCTAGTCAACCACTCCACACGCAAGCACAGAAAGTCAAAAAAGGCTTGGATTCTGATGGGCCAAATTGCTTCACAAAAACCTCCTAAATGGGCCTGATACCCCCCATGGTTTGCATTATTGTTTATTTTTATTGGATTTTCTTTTAATTCTTTTTAGTGTTTAATTATTTCTTTTAATTCCATAAAATAACTTTTCATAATATAAAATACAGAAAAATCAAAAATGTTTATTTTATTAATATTAATTTCACCATTATTATTTTTGTAAATAAGCTTTAACAATTAATTTAGTTAATTTAGGTTTCAATTTCAACATTTTTTCTTAATAAATTAAAATAGGTAGAATTAGAGTTTTGATATTTTTTCACCTTTTGTTTTTAATAAATAATCTTCTCTCATTATTATAATTATTATTAATTATTAAATATTTTTGTAAATAAATGTGTAAATAATTAATTAGCCTAAATTAGGTTAACTTTTAACATTTTCTCAAATAATTAAAAATGACTTAGAATTAGGGTTTCTTTTAATTTTAATTTTAATTTTCTTTATTTTCATAAATACAAAAAACATAAAAACAATTTATTTTCTTAATTAAATAACTAATTAGTCTTAATTTCAATTTAATTTCAAAAGGGTTAAAACCCTCGGACGTCCTAACTTTTATTCTTTTGCATTTATTCTTATTTTCTTTTCGAATATTATGTAACTGCTCAAGCCATGTAATAGTAATTAGGTCTATTTACTTTCCGCATTTTTATTAAAACGGGTCTTTGTAATTTGGCGATGTATAGACCCGCGCCTTGTAATAGCGTAGGATTTTACTTTTCGCATTTAAATTTCCGCACTTTTAAATTCTAATTGCATGAAAGAATGTATGGCCTAAATTAAAAACAAGCGTAGATCACCATGATACATGTACAAGATAAAACATAACATGAAAATAACACACAAATTCACACACCACTCTTAGGGTACGCCTCACTGTTGCCTTACCTTCAAAACGTGGTCGTCGAGTATAGGACATTTTAGTAAGTCCTTATGTCCATGATCCAGTTACCTCGAAATGGTTGCCTCGGATTAAAAAAAAAGATCAATGGCATAAGGGTAGCTTCTAAGGTGTCCTACTGTTGCTCTGGTGACCACACTGTCCCTACAAACGAATTGACCCGAACACCTCCAACGATGGTGCTACCTACCTCTCAATGGTGGGATGGCACTACCTTAAGGACATTTCACAGCCCAATTCCTTAGGGTAGGTAGATGACTCATGGATACTTGCTCTATTCAAAACAAATCAAAACTCTTTTCACACTGACACTTTAAAAAAAGCTTTAAAAACAATTTTTCAAACACTCTTGAGGACTGATACAAGAGTCATTCTGAAATCTTTAAACGAAACTTTTACAAACCCACTCACAATTGAAAAGCAAACATCTTTTGAAAACACAATGAGCAAGTATCTAAGAGCCCATGGATAACCATGGATAGAAAGGGTGCTAACACCTTCCCTTTCTATAAATCTACCTCCCGAACCGAGAAACTATCTCATAAGGAATTTTGCTGTGCTTTTGTCCTTTCCTTGTTGGAGAAAATAAAAGACGGTGGCGACTCTTGCTTCCGCAACATTTCGCGAACCAGCGTTAAACAGTCAGTTCTAAATCCACCGATCACACATACTTTATGAGAAATGACCCATCCAAAGCTCATTTTTAAGAAGATGAAATTTCCTACAATCCATATTCATACCCAAAGATTAGAAAATGCATTCACAAGAAGTTATAAATTTGGACATTATATGTCATTTTTGAAAGTCAACAAAAACACATTTTTTGTCAAAGCTTATAACTTGAACATGGTATATCAAAATGAGATGCTACCAAAAGGGATGGTTAGAGGACATCTCAAGCTTTCTAAAAAGTCTAAGGACACCTCCAAAAGTGCAAAATTGAAGAAGTTATGCATTGTTGAAGTTGGGCATTTTTGCAAAATTGCCAAAAATCAACTATCCCCAAAACATCAAATTTTGTCAAATGGGCCCATTCTTTTCCACTTGATTTGAGCTTTCATCATTGTCCACGTGTCCTAGCTTCAGCCATGAGCCCATATCTTATTTTTATTATTTAATTTAATTTTTAATTGAATTTATTCATTTTAAATCAAATAAAATCAAATCAAATCATATAAAATCAAAAGTATTTATAACTCATGATTTTTTGGTTGCTTTAGGCTTTGAATACAGCTATTATGTGAATCAAATTCGCATCAAGTGCATTGGTTACAAGAAGATATGATTTAGGCCAAATTTGGAAGGTTGTAATGGTGGAATCAAATCCAATTCATGAGCATTGATATGGAGAGATTTGTACCAAGTTTCTTACCCTAATGCAATATACATTACATAAGGAAGGCAAAGGCATGCAAATAGAGGTTGTGGCTGCAAGAAGAGGTAGAACAAAGTTTGAAAAAGTCACCAAAAAGCTTGAATTCGAAACCATAGCAAGAGGCAATTTCAGAAGCTTAGACCGGTCTCAAACGATTCCTGGGTGTTCACTCAGTCTACCTGGATTAAGAACAAACATTCTCAGACCACCTAGCACGCTGTAAGTATCACGTTATCTCGCTCTGTATTTGAAATCATAACTCACTATTCTTGCATCATTTGAACAAATCATTGATATATTTGTGATCTTCATAATATTTCCAAGCTTTTGGCATCAGTTAATTTTGTTTATCTGACCTGTAAAGCCAAATACCATAGTTAGGGTTTCATGGTTTTTTTTGGGTGTTTCTCTTTCAGGAAAAATTGGCCATCAAGAAGGGTATGGTTGTGACCGGGATGATGAGACGAGCACAACCATGCCCTTAGAATTCATTTTCATGGCTTACAGAGATTTTTGGAATGTGCATGACTTATAGCAACGGTCTGTGTCCGTTGGTATAAGTCTAGAATGTTTTAGCCACGAACGTGAGGTAGAAGACGAAGACGTGTCACACCACCAATGGCCAAATTCAAAACCACGCGCGTTTTTATTGTTTGCTGGCACTAAGTTTTGTTTTCATATAATATATAATATTTATAATGTATTAACAAAGAGAACAAAGTGGCTTAGTGGTAAGCGTGCATGCCAATATCCATCAGGACCTGGGTTCGAATCCCAGGTCCCCCAAATTCCATTTGGTTTTTCTTTTCAGGCAATTATGTACACATCCAAGCATGCAGCGCACCATACACCATCATTCAATCAATTGCCAGATGGCCATTGGCCAGATCTGGTGGCCAAGATCTGAAGGACCACCATAGGCAAAGTCAGCGCGCATACACCTGATCTCAAAAGTCAACAAAGGGCCAACACAATTGGGCCTCAACATTGCTATATACACCACAAAATTCAGGCCCAAACCTCTTTTCTCTCTTATTTATTTATTTTGTTTTAATTAATTGTTTTTATTGTTTTATGTAATTAACTAACCAATCAAAAATTCTTTTCATTATAAAATTAAAACCACAAAAATATTCTCTTCATTTAATCAAATTTCAATTCTTATTTTATTAATAAATACTAATTAAATTGATTTAGAGTTTTAATTAGAATAACTTTAACATTTTTGTAAATAATTAAAATTAACTAGACATAATTAGGTTTTAATTACTAACTTAATTATTTTATTTTCTTTCTTTAAATAACAAAAACCCAAAATAATTTATTTTCATTAATTAGTTTATTTAATTTAATTTAGTAATTAACTTAGATTAATTTCTTTCATAAAATAATAAAAACAACAAAAAATCTTTTCTTTAACAAAAAGGGTCAAAACCCTAAACTTTGCGCTCAATTTAATTTCCCGCACACGATTTATTTATTTTATCCAATAATGTACTTGCCTCCGGTTTGTAATAGATTAATAGGATTTTTATTTATTTATCACTTTATTTAGTTTCAAAGGGTTTGTCTTTGACGATGTAAATACCCGACGCCTTGTAATTTAATTTCTGCAATTTATTTTTCGCAAAATATAACTGTTAGATGTTTGATAATAGGGATGCATGACAAGATTGAATGTTTTTACCTAAAATCAATTTAGATCACCCTTAACATGTACAAAGATAAAAATAAACTGAAAACGACACACTCGCATATGCGCACTTTTAGGGTACACCCCAATTGGTTGCCTTCATACGCGGTCATTGAGTATAGGTCACTTTAGAAGTCCTCCTCTTGTCCAAAGATCATAGTTGCCTCGAAATGGTTGCCTCGGATATTGTTGCCTTAAAACAAATGATCTAAGACATTAGGGTTACCGCTAAGGCTTCCTAACATTGCTTTGGTGACCGTAAGTCCCTAAATTCGAATTGACCCTAAAACTCCAACGACGATGCTACCTACTCATCAATAGTGGGATAGCATTGTCTAAAGGAAATTAGCATAGAACGATTCCTTTTTCGAGTAGGTAGATGGTTCTTAAGTACTTGCTCTTTCAAAAAACAAAAACTTTTCACACTTACAATTTTTTTGAACAAAGTTTTCAAAAAACACCATACACTCTTGAGGACAGAAGCAAGAGTTAAATCGAAGTTTCAAACAAAAACTTTTTCAAACCCACAAGCACAAAGAAAACAATATTTTGAAAACAATTGAGCAAGTACCTAAGATCCCGTGGATAACCACGGATAGAAAGGGTGATAACACCTTCCCTTTCTATAATCTACCCCCCGAACCCGAGAAATATCTCGAAAAAGGAATTTTTCTGTGTTTTTTCCTTTCCTTGTTGGATAAAATAAAAGTCGGTGGCGACTCTTGCTTACCGCGACATTTTGCAAAAACAAACGCAAAACGCAAACTAGCATTCCAAAAAACAGTCAGTTCTATCCCACCGTATCACAGAACTGGCGACTCTGCTGGGGACGCTTAGTAAGTGGGGTGTACCTTAGGAATAGTTCATAATGTTTTCAATTGCTTGACTTGTATGCTTTATATTTGTGGGCTTGTATCGGAGTTACTATAGATCCTAACCTAGATCTGGGGGATACCCTTTAGGTAAGTAGCAGTAAACTGTGAGGGAACTGTACGGCGTAGACCGATACGGTTGAAGCAGTAGCTACGTTGGTGTGGCACTTTAGTATGTACCGATATCCCTTGTGGCGCAACGAGGAGAATATGGGTCTGCTAAGGGGTCATTAAGCACCAACTGACCTTAGAACCTTTAAATTGACCAACTTGGCCATAGAACAGTAGCAGTATGCTACACTCATTGAGACTAAACTCTCGCGATGATTCCGGCCGCAAGAAAAGGTTGATAAACTGGAATTATGACCGATCAAGGGTGGTCAGTGATATTGAGATCCTCTAGAACCCGGTTACTATTTCTAGGACAGGTTGAACCAACTAAACTGAAAGAGGGTAATACCTAAACTCCATGCCAGCCTAAACTTAAGGCTGTTTGTGTGACTTGTGTGCCTTCAAACTTGAACTGCTTACACATTCTTGTTATCTGACAACATGAGTTCCTTGCAGGTTTTGTTTACAGTGCTTATCCAATAATTTGGATTTATTGCAGGGTTTACTTACATCACTTCACACTTTTGCTTAAACGCATAGCATACACATCATAACATCATGCCTTAACATTTCCTTAACCATTTCAAGGATCTCGAGGGTTTGTGATGCAGGTTATGGTAAATCAAATGTCTAGCAAGGGGCAAAGGAGATTTATTTTCCTCTAGACAAGGTTGTCTAGAAATCAAAACACGATAACTTGAGTCAGGGGCTTTGACCCACTCGATATGGTGAGCTTGACTCTTGAAGAAGGACTCTTAACAACATGAAGTTTCTCCAATCAAAGCTGTAAAATTGAAATTCTAACAAGTTTCTTGTTTACCCCGTGGGATCCTTTAAAACATTGCATACATATATATCATTGCATAACAGGTCTCCCAGTACAGGTCTCTCATGTTCTCGCTGTTTATTTCAGCAATTGCTTTCCAACCAGACAACCAGGATCTTCAAACTCGAGAAGCTCAGTTCAGGGACGTATTCTTAAACCTATCCAAGGGGTAGGAAGAGTTGAAAACACTCCTTGTTGGGAACTTGGTCAAGGTCCTGAAGACAATAAGGACGAACGGCTGGAACAACTGCAAGCTGAGTTCAGTGCCATGAAAACCCAGATGCTGGGGCAAATGGCTCTTATCCAAGGCTTAGCTCGGGAACAAGAAGAGTTGAGAACCATTATCAACCAGCTTCATCAAGACAGATACAACAACATGAAGCAAACAGTCAAGGTCGGGGACCAAGTCATTAATCAACTTCCGAGAAGTCAAAGGTTTGGTTTGATGAAGAATAAACCTCTCTAAGTTGCTACTACCTCACGGGTCCAACAACAACCTTGCCATAAACAACGGGTTGATCAGAGTAAGCCAAATATGCCCAAGAGGCAATTTACCAAGCTCAACATGTCGCTGTCTCAGGCTTTACAACACCTGTTGAGATTGAATCTGGTGACGTTAAGGGACCCTCCTAAGAATCCCAACATAGCCTCCCCAAGGTACAATCCTGATGCAAGGTGTGCATATCATTCCAACAGCCTGGGGCATGATACTAACATCTGTTGGGCGTTGAGCAACAAAATTCAAGACCTGATTGATGAAGGAGCATTGGAACTCACACAAGACGGTCAGATTGAATTCTTTTTCCACCCCCCAAGGTTCACCATTTAAAGTGACAAGTACTGAGACGAGAAGACTTTTTGTTCATTAGAATTTTCAAGTTGTAATTTTCTTTTGATTGTTCGAACATTTATTCATGTCAAACTTTATTACTTTATCAATGCATTGCATATGTCTGTTTTGAATCAATCCATTCGTATTTCACTATATTCAAATTGCTTTCATTTTTTGTGATGATCAACTCTCGATTAAAAAATTCTAAGCCTTTAGAGGGAGGATGACGAAAATGATATCAAAATCTCTACAGTATGCTTTTGAACAGACCCCGCTGACGAGGTACAGGAATTGTTTCAAATCCTAAACAGTGGAGTTATAAGGAAGATAATCCCTAGTCAACCCCTTTGAGCCAAAGAAGTTGGAGTTTTTATTTTCACAAATTAAAACCCTTAATAATAACCTGGGGCAGGGTAGTTTTCTCAGTTGGTCCAGGTGCACAATGAATGGAATCAAAGAAGTCCTTCCGAAACAAAAGACGGTGATGGTTCCGTATAATCGTAAGGACAGACAGTCATTATCTCTCAAAAATAAAAGCCCATTAAGTCAAAACCTGTGAAGGAGACTTAAGAAAAACTGGGGCATCCCGCTGACTGTAGTCACAAAAACAAACAGTTCAGGCAAAAGACAGGGATAATAAAATCAAAAAGAAAGAGGTCCTGCAAACTCTCAACAAAAATGACTCCCTATTCAAAATAAATTGTCAGTATCTGAACCATCACTGGAGTATCAGAGCAAAGACTCAAACAAGATCTAATGCATGATTAGCTGAGTTTAGGATCGAAGAACATCACGAAGAACGGGTGGGTACAAATAAAATTTGAGCCTTTATCCTTTGTTTCTTAAACCGTGAACCAGGCCACGTTATAACCCTTAAAAGTCCTAGCTGAAGCATGGGTTAATCCGAAAGCATATTGTCACAAAAGGTATCCTGACTCCTGTAGGGCTTGCTGTAAATCCTGAGTTGACGTCACATTTTACAAAATTTTCCTATCTTACTGAAAAAATGAATTTTCAAAAACTTCAAGACAGACATAAGCTTTGCATTCTTAAAATAACATTGTTTGCATATGACTATTTGTTCAAACAGCAGAGAAATTCGTGCGACGAATATCTAGTGAACAAAAACCTTTTCAATAAAAAGGGTCACCTCAAGTGGAAAAAACACTTCCAACCAAGGGGCGCGGCATGAGCATTGTCCATCATCTGGGGCAGTTAAGTCAAGATTCAAGCAATCTCTCAAAATGCCAAATAGCCAGGGGCAAATCTCCATCTAAATCAATTGGGGCATTGGACATGAATTCCAGCAACAAATCTTGCATGATCAAACGAAGATCTTCTGGTAGTATGGCAACACAACACTACCGACAGTGACACCTCCCTACATCCTGAGAGCATGGACATAGTCAGAAAATACCGCGCATGAATAAAGACCAGCTAGGTTGACTGGCCTAGGCAAAAATAAGGGCTTCCCGGCGAACCAAAAGGGTTCGGGCAAAAATTAGGGATGAGAATGAAAAATTGTACACCCGACAAGTCGAAAACCTGAAAAGGCGGCTTGGGCAAAAAAAGGTATCCCGGTGGACTAAAAACCCGAAAGGGCGGTCCAGGCAAAAATTAGGGATCAAAGCGTACGACTATGTCTCGTCATCTCGTCACTGGCCTATCAGAAGAAGACTTGTCATTTTGACCGAAAGATACCAAGCACCTCATAGGTGGGGATAATACTCGATCCATAGGGACTCCGCAGGCACCTTCTCCCACAGAAACAGGGGCAAAAAAGTCTTGATGCAAGCCATCGTCATATCCTTAGCACGCGTCCCAGTAACATTCACTCCCTGCAGAGTAAGACAGTAAAGATAGCTCTCCCCAGCTGAGGCTTGCAACTGTGAATGAGTCGGTAATATTCTCCCCAAGCAGAGTTTATCTACCATCAACACTGAAAAGGCTTAATATCCCCGACAGTCTTACTTTTCCCCAGCGGAGTATAAGAATATTCCCCGGCAGAATACAAGATATCCCCAGTGGAGTTAAAATTTTCCCAGCGCAGTCTGAAAAAGCTTCCCCAATGGAGTTGAAGAATCATCCCCAGTAGACTCTGGAAGTTCGTCCCTGGCGGAGTATAAAAATAAATATCCCCAGCCGAGTTCAAAGGAAGATTTTCCCCAGCAAAGCTCAAAGGATTATCCCCATTAGAGCCTAAAAGGTTATCCCTAGTGAAGTCGCAACTGAAAGATCATCCCCGACGGAGTTCTTTCCTTTCACAAACAGAATTCAAAACCCCAACAGGATTCAATATCACCAGCAACGGTAATTCATCCCCAACGGAACTTATTGGTTGAATCCTCAGCAGAACATCTCTTCCCCACAGAGTAATCTCTTCCTCAGTTTATTCCCCAACGGAGTTATCCTCTCCTGCAGGTTTACTCTCACAATCATCTTCGTTCGCCATCCCCAGCGGAAACGAAAAATTCAACTTTATTCTCCAGTAGCTATCCAGGATTTATTTTCCCCAGCTAAAAGCATTACATTTCCATACATCATGACATATGCATATACACATCATACAACACAATCTCATTTACTTTGAGAACATCATTGCTTGATATATATATCATGCTTTGCATACGGCTGACCTTTACCTTTCAGGAAGGAGGCAGTTAAGTTCTCAGCTATGTCGAAGACCTGACCGGTTCTTAAATTTCAACTGAATTATCCTCGGTTGAATTTCAGATAAGATTCTCAATCTCGACAATTTTTCCTCCGTCGAAGTGTGGACGAGTTCTACAATCTCAACAGAATTATACTCCGTTGAAGACCAGACAGTTCCTAGATCTTGATGAAGATGTTTCCCTCCGTCATAGTGTGGACGAGTTCTACAATCTCAATGGTATACTACGTTGAAGACCAGACAGTTCCTAGATCTTGATGAAGATGTTTCCCTCCGTCATAGTTTGGACGAGTTCTATAATCTCAACGGTATACTACGTTGAAGACCAGACAGTTCCTAGATCTTGATGAAGATGTTTCCCTCCGTCATAGTGTGGACGAGTTCTACAATCTCAACAGTATACTACGTTGAAGACCAGACAGTTCCTAGATCTTGATGAAGATGTTTCCCTCCGTCATAGTATGGACGAGTTCTGCAATCTCAATGGTATACTATGTTGAAGACTAGACAATTCCTAGATCTTGATGAAGATGTTTCCCTCCGTCATAGTGTGGACGAGTTCTACAATCTCAACAGTATACTACGTTGAAGACCAAACAGTTCCTAGATCTTGATTAAGATGTTTTCCACCGTCATAGTGTGGACGAGTTCTACAATCTCAACAGTATACTATGTTGAAGACCAGACAGTTCCTAGATCTTGATGAAGATGTTTTCCTCCGTCATAGTGTGGATGAGTTCTAAAATCTCAACGGTATACTACGTTGAAGACCAGACAGTTACTAGATCTTGATGAAGATGTTTTCCGCCGTCATAGTGTGGACGAGTTCTACAATCTCAAAGGTATACTACGTTGAAGACCAGACAGCTCCTAGATCTTGATGAAGATGTTTTCCTCCGTCATAGTGTGGACGAGTTCTACAATCTCAACGGTATACTACGTTGAAGACCAGACAGTTACTAGATCTTGATGAATATGTTTTCCGCCGTCATAGTGTGGACGAGTTCTACAATCGCAACGGTATACTATGTTGAAGACCAGACAGTTCCTAGATCTTGATGAAGATGTTTTCCACCGTTATAGTGTGGACGAGTTCTACAATCTCAATGGTATACTACGTTGAATACCAGACAGTTCCTAGATCTTGATGAAGATGTTTTCCTCCGTCATAGTGTGGACGAGTTCTACAATCTCAACGGTATACTATGTTGAAGACCAGATAGTTCCTAGATCTTGATGAAGATGTTTCCCTCTGTCATAGTGTGGACAAGTTCTACAATCTCAACGGTATACTACGTTGAAGACCAGACAGTTCCTAGATCTTGATGAAGATGTTTCCCTCCGTCATAGTGTGGACGAGTTCTACAATCTCAACGGTATACTACGTTGAAGACCAGACAGTCCTAGATCTTGATGAATATGTTTCCCCCCAGTTGAATTATGGACAAGTTCTTAAAACTCAGCAGAGATGTTCTCTCAGCTGAGGTACAGGCAAGTTTCCTAAATCTCAATAAAAGTTAGACTTCCCCAGCGGAATCTTCTACAACAACAAATATGCAAGTTCTCGCTAAGGAATCTCTTATGCGATCGACGCTTCTCCAAATGGCATCTGTAAGCCCATTCCCGACATCACAAGGCTGATACCACTTCATGCGAGTGCAAATTTCTGGGCACTTTAGTGTTCAATCATCTTCCACCTTCGGATCACGAAAGGCACGAAAGCCAATCTACATCCTCAGGTTTAAGAAGATTGAACAAGGGCAGCTGTTGTACCCAAAAAATTTCCCTCTCATATTTCTCAAAACATTGCAAGAAAAGTCTTCAAGTGTCTCAAGATTGCTCAAGAGTTGGACAGTCAAGCTATCTCTTAAGGCAGTCAACCCCAATTTAGGGTTTTGTGTTGCATAAAGATCCTTGATTCCAAATGACCTCAAGTTCTCCCCAATGTCCTAATATATTCTCAAGGTCATCCATTTCAAATTTAAAGCCTTGCAGAGGAAGTTTGCTCAGACAATTGCTCAAAGGGTCCAAAAATCGACTGTGTTAGGGCAAAAGTCAACTGTGACCCACATACAGTCAAACTTCAAGGTTTTTTGTCAACATTCTCATTTTGAAGGATATTTCATCATTTTATCAAGGGTTGATCATGATTCATCAAGGATTTCTCAAAATTCATCAAGACTCAAAACTTGCTAAATTAGGGTTTTGCAGGAAAAGTCAACTCAACTTTGATCAAGCATAACTTTCTCATACTTTATGATAAATGACCCATACAAAGCTCATTTTTAAGAGGATTCAATTTCCTACAATCCATATTCATACCCAAAGATCATAAAATGCACTCATAAGAAGTTATAAATTTGGACATTATAGGTCATTTTTGAAAGTCAACAAAAACACCTTTTTTGTCAAAGCTTATAACTTGAGCATGGAATATCAAAATGAGATGAGACCAAAAGGGTTGGTTATAGGACATCTCAAGATTTCTAAAAAGTCCAATAACACCTCCAAAAGTTCAAAATTGAATAATTTATGCATTGTTGAAGTTGGGCATTTTTGCAAAATTGCCAAAAATCAACTATCCCTAAAACTTAAAATTTTATCAAATGGGCCCATTCTTTTCCACTTGATTTGAGCTTGCATCATTATCCACGTGTCCTAGCTTCATACATGAGCCCATATCTTATTTTTATTATTTAATTTGATTTTTAATTGAATTTATTCATTTTAAATCAAATAAAATCAAATAAAATCATATAAAATCAAAAGTATTTATAACTCATGATTTTTTGGTTGCTTTAGGCTTTGAATACAGCTATTATGTGAATCAAATTCGCATCAAGTGCATTGGTTACAAGAAGATATGATTTAGGCCAAATTTGGAAGGTTGTAATGGTGGAATCAAATCCAATTCATGAGCATTGATATAGAGAGATTTGTACCAAGTTTCTTACCCTAATGCAATATAAATTACATAAGGAAGGCAAAGGCATGAAAATAGAGGTTGGAGGCTGCAAGAAGAGGTAGAACAAAGTTTGAAAAAGTCACCAAAAAGCTTGAATTCGAAACCATAGCAAGAAGCAATTTCAGAAGCTTAGACCGGTCTCAAACGATTCCTGGGTGTTCACTCAGTCTACCTGGATCAAGAACAAACATTCTCAGAACACCTAGCACGCTGTAAGTATCATGTTATCTCGCTCTGTATTTGAAATCATAACTCACTATTCTTGCATCATTTGAACAAATCATTGATATATTTGTGATCTTCATAATATTTCCAAGCTTTTGGCATTAGTTAATTTATTTTATCTGACCTGTAAAGCCAAATACCATAGTTAGGGTTTCGTGGTTTTTTTTTTGGTGTTTCTCTTTCAGGAAAAATTGGCCATCAAGAAGGGTATGGTTGTGACCGGGATGATGAGACGAGCATAACCATACCCTTAGAATTCATTTTCATGGCTTACAGAGATTTTTGGAATGTGCATGACTTATAGCAACGGTCTGTGTCCGTTGGTATAAGTCTGGAATGTTTTAGCCACGGACGTGAGGTAGAAGACGAAGACGTGTCACACCACCAATGGCCAAATTCAAAACCACGCGCGTTTTTATTGTTTGCTGGCACTAACTTTTGTTTTCATATAATATATAATATTTCTAATGTATTAACAAAGAGAACAAAGTGGCTTAGTGGTAAGCGTGCATGCCAATATCCATCAGGACCTGGGTTCGAATCCCAGGTCCCCCAAATTCCATTTGTTTTTTATTTTCAGGCAATTGTGTACACATCTAAGCATGCAGCGCACCATACACCATCATTCAATCAATTGCCAGATGGCCATTGGCCAGATCTGGTGGCCAAGATCTGCAGGACCACCATAGGCAAAAGCGCGCATACACATGGTCTCAAAAGTCAACAAAGGGCCAACACAATTGGGCCTCAGCATTGCTATATACACCATAAAATTCAGGCCCAAACCTCTTTTCTCTCTTATTTATTTATTTTATTTTAATTAATTGTTTTTATTGTTTTATGTAATTAACTAACCAATCAAAAATTCTTTTCATTATAAAATTAAAACCACAAAAATATTCTCTTCATTTAATCAAATTTCAATTCTTATTTTATAAATAAATACTAATTAAATTGATTTAGAGTTTTAATTAGAATAACTTTAACATTTTTGTAAATAATTAAAGTTAATTAGTCATAATTAGGTTTTAATTACTAACTTAATTATTTTATTTTATTTCTTTAAATAACAAAAACCCAAAATAATTTATTTTCATTAATTAGTTTATTTAATTTAATTTAGTAATTAACTTAGATTAATTTCTTTCATAAAATAATAAAAACAACAAAAAATCTTTTCTTTAACAAAAAGGGTCACAACCCTAAACTTTGCGCTTGATTTAATTTCCCGCACATGATTTATTTATTTTATCCAATAATGTACTTGCCCCCGGTTTGTAATAGCTTAATAGGATTTTTATTTATTTATCGCTTTATTTATTTTCAAAGGGTTTGTCTTTGGTGATGTAAATACCCGACGCCTTGTAATTTAATTTCCGCAATTTATTTTCCGCAAAATATAACTGTTAGATGTTTGATAATAGGGATGCATGACAAGATTGAATATTTTAACCTAAAATCAATTTAGATCACCCTTAACATGTACAAAGATAAAAATAAACTGAAAATGACACACTCGCACATGCAAACTCTTAGGGTACACCCCACTTGGTTGCCTTCGTACGCGGTCATTGAGTATAGGTCACTTTAGAAGTCGCCCTCTTGTCCAAAAATCATAGTTGCCTCGAAATGGTTGCCTCGGATATTGTTGCCTCAAAACAAATGATCTAAGACATTAGGGTTACCGCTAAGGCGTCCTAACATTGCTTTGGTGACCGTAAGTCCCTAAATTCGAATTAACCCTAAAACTCCAACGACGATGCTACCTACTCATCAATAGTGGGATAGCATTGTCTAAAGGAAATTAGCATAGAATGATTCCTTTTTCGAGTAGGTAGATGGTTCTTAAGTACTTGCTCTTTCAAAAAACAAAAACTTTTCACACTTACACTTTTTTCGAACAAAGTTTTAAAAAAATACTTCATACGCTCTTGAGGACAAAAGCAAGAGTTAAATCGAAGTTTCAAACAAAAACTTTTTCAAACCCACAAGCACAAAGAAAACAATATTTTGAAAACAATTGAGCAAGTACCTAAGAGCCCGTGGATAACCACGGATAGAAAGGGTGCTAACACCTTCCCTTTCTATAATCTACCCCCCAAACCCGAGAAATATCTCGAAAAAGGAATTTTTCTGTGTTTTTTTCCTTTCCTTGTTGGATAAAATAAAAGTCGGTGGCGACTCTTGCTTACCGCGAAATTTTGCAAAAACAAACCCAAAACGCAAACCAGCATTCCAAAAAACAGTCAGTTCTATCCCACCGTATCACACCAGTAATATCATTGTTAGAGCCTTCGACGGTTCTAAGCGGATGGTTCACGGAGAAGTGGACATCCCAATTAAGGTGGGAACGAAAATTTTCAACTCTACATTTTATGTGATGGACATTCGTCCTTCATATTCATGCTTGTTGGGAAGACCATGGGTCCACAATGATGGGGCAGTCACTTCTTCTTTACACCAAATGCTCAAATACCCAGTCCAGGGTAAAAATCATAACAGTTCATGGTGAGGAGGAGTATATGATAAGCCACCTCAACTCTTTCCGCTATGTGGAGTTAGATGGTGAATTCATAGAAACACCTTTCCAACACTTTGAAGAGGTTTCTCCTGAAATTGCAATGGCCAAGACAATAACTTATGTGCCTGCAGTTACCAAGCCTGTGTCCCGAATGTCATCCCTTAAAGATGCGAAGGCTGTGATCGAGGAAGGAGGAAGTACAGTGTGGGGTCAACTACCAGATTTTCCTTTCAAGACAGATAAGTTCGGTTTGGGTTTCACTGCTGCTAGTCAAAAGGCTGTGCGTTGCTCCCATGCTGGAGGACCACCATTAAAGATCACTCATCACGGAGTTCATGCTTTGGAAGATTTTGAAGATGAGAGTAATTTTGAAGACTGGATCTTTCCAACCATTGAAGGAGGACTGAACAACTGAGAGGCAAAAGACTTTGTTCCCATTACTTTCATCAATCAGTAATTTATCTTTTGAACATTTTCCGTTGGTCTGTAATAATTATTAAACAATTCATACACTCTTTTTGCCTTGTGCCTTACCCGGGGCATATAGGTCCACTTGTAAGGGCTTGATTTCTTCATTTTCATATGCCATTTTTAATGAATCATGGATGTTTTCATCTATAAACTTTTGTGTTCATTTTCTTTCTTTTTACATTTTATTTTGTTTAAAGGTGGCTATCCCTTACACACCCACACTCACAAAATGCAGGTACCTATCCACTCTGGATTCCATGGGTAACAATTCTGCTATGGCCTTCAATGACTCTGAAGGTTTGGTCAATCATGCTGAATATGAAGGTGATGAAGACTGTGAAGTGCCTGGAGAGTTGGCTAGACTTCTACAATAGGAAGAGAGGGCTATTCTGCCCCATGAAGAGCTGTTAGAGACTATCAACTTGGGTACTTCCGAAGACAGGAGAGAGGTTAAAGTGGGTGCCAACCTAAAGCCAAATGTCAAAGAGCGCTTAGTTCAGCTGTTGAATGAATATGTTGAGATCTTCTCCTGGTCCTATGAAGACATGCCGGGACTCGATACAAATATTGTGGTTCACCGTCTCCTACAAGAGAAGACTGTCCACCAATAAAATAGAAAGTCCGCCGAATAAGGCCCGATATGTATGAAAAGATCAAAACCGAAGTGATGAAGCAATTCAATGTCGGGTTTCTTGCTGTTACTTCCTATCCACAATGGGTTTCTAACATTGTGCTCGTGCCTAAGAAGGACGGCAAAGTGAGAATGTGCGTGGATTACCGAGACTTAAACAGGGCTAGCCCTAAAGATGACTTTCCACTACCGCACATTGACATTTTGGTCGACAACACAGCTCAACATAAGGTATTTTCTTTCATGGATGGATTTTCATGATACAACCAGATCAAAATGGCACCCGAAGACATGGAGAAGACTACTTTTGTTACACAGTGGGGTACCTTCTGCTATAAAGTGATACCATTCGGACTAAAGAATGTTGGGGCAACCTATCAGCGAGCCATGGTAGCTTTGTTTCATGACATGATACATCATGAGATCGAAGTCTACGTAGATGACATGATAGCCCATTCACAAACAGAAGAAGAACACCTCGACCATCTGCAAAAGTTGTTTGTCAGGTTGAAGGAGTATAAGCTCAGACTGAATCCTAGCAAGTGCACTTTTGGAGTCAGGTATGGTAAACTCTTGGGATTCATCGTCAGCAACAAAGGCATTGAGGTTGACTCTGCTAAAGTCGAAGCTATACGAGAAATGCCTGCCCCCCACACTAAAAAGGAGGTCAGAGGTTTCTTAGGACGCCTAAACTACATTGCAAGGTTCATTTCTCACCTAACATCTACCTGTGAACCAATCTTCAAGTTGTTGAAGAAAGATCAGGTGGTTGAATGGAATAATGACTGCCAAGCTGCTTTTGATAAAATCAAGGAGTATTTGCTAGAACCTCCTATCTTAATGCCACCCGTCGAAGGAAGGCCGTTAATCATGTATTTGACTATTTTGGATAATTTAATGGGGTGTGTACTGGGCCAACATGACGAGTCTGGTCGAAAAGAGCATGCCATATATTACCTTAGCAAAAAGTTTACCGACTGTGAGACTCGCTATTCACTGCTCGAGAAAACTTGTTGCGCTTTGGTATGGGCTGCTCTCCGACTAAGGCAGTATATGTTGACTCATACCACTCTGCTGATATCTAAAATGGATCCGATCAAGTATATCTTCGAAAAGCCTGCTTTATCTGGAAGAATCGCTAGATGGAAAATGATCCTGACTGAGTATGATATCCAGTACACAACCCAAAAAGCTATAAATGGGAGTGTTCTAGCTGACCATCTATCTCATCAAGTTGTCGAAGATTACCAATCCATGAAATTCGACTTTCCCGACGAGGACATTATGACATTGGACAACATTGAAGGTAACAGACTGTATGACGGACCTGAACAAGGATCCCGATGGACCCTGTACTTTGATGGTGCTTCAAATGCACTTGGCAACGGTACCGGCGCGATACTTATCTCTCCAGAAGGTTGCCATACACCTTTCACTGCTAGACTCTGCTTCAGTTGGACCAACAACATGGCCGAGTATGAAGCTTGTATCTTTGGTCTCAAGGCTGCGATTGACTTAGGAATAAAATCTTTGGTTGTGTTTGGGGACTCAGCTTTAGTTATCAGTCAAATCAAAGGAGAGTGGGACACTAAACATCCTAACCTCATCCCATACAAAGAACATGTCCTGACATTGCTACCTCATTTCGAGCAGATTACCTTCGAGCACTTCCCGCGAGAAGAAAATCAGCTAGTGGATGCTCTAGCGACAATGTCTTCCATGTTTAAACTTAACTGGGATAATGAGGCTCCCTAAATTACCATCGAACGGATGGATGAACCTGCACATTGTCATGAGATTAATACCGAAGAAGTAGTGGAACAACCCTGGTTTCACGAAATCAAAAGGTATCTCGAGACTCAAGAATACCCTGAAGGAGCTTCAGTCAATGACAGAAAGTTCTTAAGGAGATTTGCTGCCAAGTTCTTCCTGAGCAATGGTATCCTATACAAGCGCAACCATGATTATGTTCTGCTTCGTTGTATGGACAAGGTTGAAGCTGAGCAGATCATGACTGAACTGCATAGTGGCACATTTGGCACCCACTTGAGCGGACATACGATGGCTAAGAAGATCCTAAGGGCAGGCTACTACTGGTCTACCATGGAAGCTGACTGTCATCAATACGCCCGCACTTGTCACAAATGCCAAGTCTATGCGGACAAGGTGCATATTCCTCCGGTTTCTCTCATTGTCCTAACAACTCCTTGTCCATTCGCAATGTGGGGTATCGACATGATTGGAGAGATCAAGCCTACAACATCCAATGGACACCGCTTCATCCTGGTGGCCATTGATTACTTTACCAAGTGGGTCGAAGCAGCTTCCTTCGCCTCTGTTACAAAGAATGTGGTTTCCCGCTTCATCAAGCAGAACCTCATCTGCCGGTACGGTATCCTTGACTGTATCATCACGGGAAACGGTACAAACCTAAATAACACTATGATCACCGCTCTGTGCGAGCAGTTCAAGATTCAACATCACAATTCATCTCCCTATCAGCCAAAGATGAACGGTGTTGTCGAAGCTGCAAACAAAAATATCAAGAAGATCATTCAAAAGATGACAGTCACCTACAAGGACTGGCATGAGATGTTACTGTTTGCTCTTCACGGGTACCGTACCATGGCGCGAACATCAACTGGGGCAACACCCTTTTCTTTGGTATACGGCATGGAAGTTGTTTTACCTATAGAAGTTCAGATTCCTTCCCTGAGAATCATGAAGGACGCTGGTTTGAGTGAAGACGATTGGGTTCAGACCCGGCTTGATCAACTTAACTTGATTGACGAGAAGCGACTTACTGCTGTTTGCCATGGTCAGACGTATCAAAAACGGATGATCAAGGCTTTCAACAAGAAAGTCAGACGTCGGGTATATCATGTCGGAGACCTTGTAATCAAGCATATCATCTTGCCGCAAAGTGATCCCACGGGCAAGTGGAATCCTACTTACGAAGGACCATTTGTGATCAAAAACATCTTTTCTGGTGGGGCTATGATTCTAACCACCATGGACGGCGACAACCTGCCACACCCTGCAAACGCAGACATAGTCAAAAGATACTACGCATAAACGACCCGACAAGTTGAAAACCCGAAAGGGCGACTTGGGCAAAAATGGGCATCCCGGTGAATCGAAAACCCGAAAGGACGGTTTAGGCAAAAGTTAGGGATAAACAAAAAAAATCGTACACCCGGCAAGTTGAAAACCCGAAAGGGCGACTTGGGCAAAAAAGGGTTTCCCGGTGGATCGAAAACCCGAAAGGGCGGTCCAGGTAAAAGTTAGGGAATTAAAGCATATGACTATGTCTCGTCGGATCACTTTAAGGACAATCCCTCCACGGACAAGCTCCAAGCTTCTGATCAATCCAATCATCTGCGGACAAAGCAACGAATGGACAAAATACTCAGAGTTGCAAAGGTTATAGCAGAATGGGAACCCCATGGAATTGTTACACATAGCCATCTTTGTATGTATAGATTTTTCCCAAATTTTATGGCAACATTCTCTTACCATGATGTCCGTTTCCTTTATACAAAATACTTACACAAAGTTAATACAAAGTTACTTCAAAGTACAAAAAATTGTTTGCCTTTTCTTTCTTTTTTACACTTGTGTTTTATTTGAAAATGTCCAATGATTTATTAAATGAGCATATGCATTTGAATATAACCACTTCTTACAAATAAAACGAAATGAGAAAGAATAATTACTGATAGGATGGAAGTGTAGGAAAGTGTCTTTAGGCTATTCCAGGAGAAATCCCCTGCAATACATCATCCAGATCCTAGGCGGAACTAAAGCTTTGAAATACATATCGCCAGCGGAGTTAAGAATCCCCACCAGAGTTGAGTTTCAAGTTCCCAATCCACAGTGGAGCAAAACTTTGAACTACAAACCCTCAGTAAGAATGAAGCTTTCTTCCCCAGCGGAGTCAAACCTTCGACCTTTGAACACCAGTGGAGACCATCCAGTTTCCTCCATTTTCCCCGGAGAGTCACTCTAAAAACAGATAATTCCTCAGAGAGTTATTGTTAAACTTTTTTTCCCCAGTGAAGTCGCCAATCAAATCAGCACGTCACTAAGACCCCCAGCGGAGAGGAAACTTTGAGCTACCATTCCCCAGCGGAAACCATTCAGTTTTCCCCTAATATTCTCAACAGAACGGAGTTTCTCAAATCCCCAGTAGATTGGCATACTCCCAACCTCCTGACCCAAACGCCCAAATGAAGATTCTCATTCTCGCTTCCCCGGAAGATTGGCATACAACCCGAGTTCCTTATATTCCCGACAGAATGAGGATTCTCATTCTCAAAGTGGCATATAACCTAAACTCCTGAATTTCTTCCAAACAGGAATAAGCTTTTCCCAGAATCCTGAGCTTACTCTCCAGCAGGATAGCTACTCCCCAACAGTATAGCTATTCCCCCACAGAGTTTTTTACTCCCCAACAAAATCAAGAGTCTCATCCTTGATTCTCCAATAAAGTTGTCAAAACCTTCTTTACTCTCAGCATAAATTTGTCAGAGTTTTTAATCCCCTGCAGATCGAAGATTCTCGTTCTTGACTCCTCATCACAAATTCCCCTAGCAGAATGAAGATTCTCATTCTCAATTCCCCACAGAGTTTTCAAATATTCCCCAGCGGAGTTCTCCTCAAACAACAAAACAGGAATCCCTAGTAGATTAGCATACAACCTGAACTCCTGATTTCCCCAGCAGTATAGCTTCTCCCCAGAGGTTGTCAAAAAGCTTGAAGACACACATACTCTTCAACAGTGGTCCAGGATTCATTTTCCCCGACAGCGGTCAAAGATTTTATTTATCTCCAACTATCCAGGATTTATTTTCCTCAGCAAGACAACTTATCAGCTTACATGCACATACATTACATTAAAAAATCACGAGCATTGACAAAACACATATTTTGCATCATAAATTTCATGCAACATAACTTTGTGTTTCAGCTAATATTTTACCCTTCTCAGGATAAGATTAGCAAGCTTCGAACTTTAGGATCATGAAAACAGTTTACGGGTGCTTCCAAACATGGATGTCAATCTATCGCTTGTTCAGATTCAGCTCATGAAAACAGTTTACGGATGCTTCCAAACATGGATGCTAATCTATTTCTTGTTCAAACTTCAGGATCATGAAAACAGTTTACGGGTGCTTCCAAACATGGATGTCAATCTATCGCTTGTTCAGATTCAGCTAATGAAAACAGTTTACGGATGTTTCCAAACACTGATGCTAATCTATTGCTTGTTCAAACTTCAGGATCATGAAAACAGTTTACGGGTGCTTCCAAACATGGATGTCAATCTATCGCTTGTTCAGATTCAGCTCATGAAAACAGTTTACGGATGCTTCCAAACACGGATGCTAATCTATTGCTTGTTCAAACTTCAGGATCATGAAAACAGTTTACGGGTGCTTCCAAACATGGATGTCAATCTATCGCTTGTTCAGATTCAACTTTTGAAAACAGTTTACAGATGCTCCAAACATGGATGTTAATCTATTGCTTATTCAACTTCAAGGATCATTGAAAACAGTTTACGAAGGCTCCAAACACGGATGATAATCTATTGCTTATTCAGACCCCCAGCTCAGAGACGTTCCAGATATGGATACCTTTCTGATACTCATTCTTTCACCTACAACATACAACTCAATAAACATTCTTGGATGGCATCTTTAAGCCCATCTCCGACAAGATTCTGTCGCATCTCCAAATGGCATCTGCAAGCCCATTCCCTCAACTATGCTTTGACGAGTGAAAATTTATGGGCACTCTAGTGTCCAATCGTCTTTTACCTTCGAGTCGCAAACGGAAAACTTGCCAGTCTAACTCTTCAGGTTCAAGAAGATTGAACAGGGGTAGCTGTTGTACCCCAAAATTTGCCCTCCCTTTTTCACAAGAAATCACAACCCTAGGGTTTTCTCAGATTTTCAAAGATTGGCTCAAGAATCGATCAAACAGACTTTTCTTTGGCAGTAAATCAAGAGTTAGGGTTTTCTCTCGCATTTCTCATAAGAAACATAATTCTCAGAAATTCAATTAACTGTCACATGTTTTCACACTTTTTCAAGTTTGTTGAATGGTTACTGATGGTTCTAAAGGTTTGTTTATCTGAAATAAGAACTGAGATGGTCATGTGGAATATTCAGGTTTTGTCTGATCCAGGTTAACCAGATGATGTGCGTCTGTTAAGACATTTGCTTATTAATGGAATTCATGTTTGCTTGTTTGTTGGAATGCACAATGCATATTTTGATTGGAATGTTGTTGTAAGGTTATGAGATTGCAGAGTTATTGGATTACTTAAAGTTTAAGTTATTTGTATTAAAATTATTGGAATTTAGTTTCAGTTATTTTAAATCAGGGATCTTAAATAATAAATGAAGACTTGAAGGAAGAATTGCAAGATATTTGACAGTAGAAGAGTTTTATTGGATAAAGACTTTTTCATTCATTTCAAATGTTGTTACAAAAAATAATTTATTATTTCATGTGCTTTAAGTTTTACAGCTTATAGTACTTGAAGAATAAATTATTACAATTAAATGAAAAAATCTAAGTCTAAGCCATTGCTCCATTGTTCCCGTGCTCGCCACAAAGTCTCCGGCTTCTTCTGCTTTATCACCGTCCAATTTGTGCTCACATGAAAAGACAAAGGAAAAGGGATTAGTACAGTCAGTTGAATATGAAAAGAATTTTCAAACAGAAAAAGAAAGAAATTGTTCATCATTAAAGTTTTCCGTCTGGAATCAGAAGTGCTATTGTTCATCACGTTTTTATTTTCCTCTTTGCAAATCACAAGAAGATTGCTCTTCTTGGTTCACAAAGAGAAAAATAAAAAAATGCAAAAGGAAAAATGCAAGCATACAAAAGCAATTGGTTTAAATGCAAACATTACCAAACAGCAAGGCAAACTGTTAAGCTAAACAATGCAACAACTAAATGCAACAAGGCGCCAACTGTACTGCATTACAAACCAAAGGCAAACTGAATGCAAACAAACAGCAAACCAAACAGCATTGTAAACGAAACATAACAACATTACAAACCAAAGGCAAGCTGGAACCTGCTGTAACAAACAGCACAACTAGAAATCCCAAAACTGAGCTATAAAGCACAAGGCGCCAAACTGCATTTACAAAACATAAGCAAACTGAACAAAACAAATTGGATGCAAACTGTACAAATGCAGCAAGTACAACGCAGCAGGATAGCAGTAAAATGCAGGGGGTAAACCAAAATCACAAGTCAAAGACTTGTCATAGCTTTTCATCATTTTCCAGTTAAAAGACAAACTTTTCAGAAAATAAGAGAAAAGCAAAAAGAATTGATTTGTCATTGAAAGAGAAAGAGAGAAAAGGGAGCACCTTTTTAGTATTTGTACAGTTGGCTAAAAAAATGGATCAAGATATAATACCATAAAAACAGCAAGAAGAAAAGGCCCAACGGTTTCAAGCACAAACCATAAGTCCCAGCCTGCTAACCAAAGGTAGAGAGAGTTATTATAAGACAAAACTCCAAGCCAAGCCAAAAGACACACAAGTTAAAAACCTGTAAAACCTTTGAACAAGAAACCAAGCTGAAAAATATACCAAAGCAATTGCACAACTCTCCCAAAGCCAAAGACCTGTTAGCAGTTTCATCACCATCCCAAACTTGTTACCAAACTGTAAACCAAACTACCAATCACTAACAACCTGCATTTCTCAAACAGAACCAAGCCAACAAGCACAACCTTCTATCAAACAAACTCAAAGAAACTGCATAACATTTTCAACGAGCCGACAAAGTTGTAACAAACAGAAAACAAACCATAAACTGCAAACCAGTTTCAAAAACAATCAATCACAAGCCTAACCAAACTGCACAGCCTAAAACCACAAAGTCCAAAACCTGTGAGCAGTTCTAAGTTGGCCAAACTGTAAGCCAAAACTGTACATCAGTTCACAAACAAACCACAAATACCAAGCCTGAAACTACAATCACAAAAACCCTGTAAATCACAAGCTGCAGAACACAGTCCAAACAACAAAAGCCAAAAACTATTATCCAACACATAAACAACAAGTTTCAGAAATATAATCATCATCAACATTCAAACTCCAAGAAAAAGGAAAAGAGTTCCAGAAGCAACATCAACAAATCAGTTTAAGAACAAATCATCATTAACATTCAACATTCAAGATAGAGGAAAAGAATTGTCATAGTTTCATAATCATCGTCATTGTAAATCATTCACCAACAACAAACAAACAAGTTTCAGAATAGCTTCATCATAAACCAACATTCAAATTCAAGAGAGAGGAAGAAGTTTCAGATAAATCATCATCAACGAAAGGATTACCAACAAGTCAGAAGCTCGTTGTCATCTCTTCCCCTCCGCCTCTAAGCCACCAAGGAGCGCCTCCAGCCAAACCTCTCTCTTTCATCATAGAGAAAATCCCACATGTTTACTTCTCAATCCTTTTGCTGCGTGTTAAGGCATAAGCACAATAGATTAAAAAAACGAAACTGTAAAGTCAAGCAAGCAAATCAAACGAAATTGTAAAACTCAAATCAGAGAGACGAACCATACCTTTTTGCAACCAAGGACTTTGAATGTTAGGAAGAGGATAGAGAGTGGGGGATGGCGCTCCGGCGGCTTAGGTTTAGAGGGAGATCAGAATCGTTGGGTGAGAGAGATGAAGAAGAGAAAATGAGAGAGCGGCGCCTCTGTAAAGCAAAACACACGAACCCTAATTTCTTGAAGACCCTACCAAAAATATCACCACCTTTTCCTTGGGCATGTCCAAACAACCCTAAGCCCACAACGAATTGGCCAGCGCCTCCCCCTCTTCCCTATTTATTTTTTGTTTCAGCAAAATGTTACAAACATTGGGCCACCCAAATGCCATAAACCCATAATAATCGCTAGTGTACCCCCCCTCCACTCTGACTTTTTTGGTTCTCTTTCATTTTTATTTGGGCCTAACACAAACTCTTAAGCCCATCTCCATTTGTTTTAATCCACTTTTTAAAATAAGTTCATAAAAAAACTCAATACATTTTTTATATAGCAAATTAAATTAATATTTTGGTTAATTTTCTTTTTCTTCTTTTAAATTATTTTTTTTGTGTTAAAATAATATACTAACAATTATTTCTAAGACTTTATTTTTTGTATATAAATTGGTTTTTTTAAATCATTTTCTTTTTATTATCATACATTAATAAAATACAAAAAGAATAATAATAGTATAAATATTTAATCTTTCCTTTTTTAGAATAGATTTTATTTATTTATTTTCAAGTAAATACATGCATTTTGAACATTATTGATTTCTTCATTTGTTATAACTTTGTATTAAATTGCGACGATTCGATTTGGTTGTAATACTTGATATTTGGATATTATTATTCTTGTGAGACTCATCCCCATTTGTAAATAATTGTACCCCCATCCCCAGATACTTTTGTAATAGCTTAGATTTTTAATTCTCGCACTTTATGCTTTCAAATATGTCATGATTAGAGATTAGGGTTTGTATGCGAAAATCCAAAATCAATCGCTAGATGACCTAATACAAGACCTAAATGCATGAAAATGACAAACACAATTCACACGTGCACCTCTAGGGTAACCTCGCTTGTTGCCTCGGAAATGCAATCATGTCCCTCGAATATGAGACACTCTAGCAAATGCCCCTTCGATAAACAAATATCGTAGTCCCTCGATGACCCTTGATGTTGCCTTTGATAAAACGATCTCATCCCTTACAAAATTGCTAGAGCGTCTCACAAGTTGCTTTCAATGATTGTATGCGATGACTCGCGCCTGTCCCGTTTAACATCCTAATACAAGGTTTTTTACCAAATGCAATGGTAAAATAACACTGTCAAAAGGGTTAAAAACGTATAGAAATGATCTTTGAGTAAAATAGGGTAGACGACTCTTAGTTACTTGATCAAAACTTGCAAAACATCCTTGCTATTTTCAAACACACTTCACAACACAATTTCCCAAAAACAAACTTTCAAACATTTCAATATCTTTTCAAAAAGACAAACACCTTTGTATATATTCAAACAAGAATCATTACAAAGGTTGCCACAATGATGGCCTCTTTTTCAAAGCATTTTCAAAACCTCACATACAAAGCACCATTTCCAAACAATTGAAAAGCAAAAGCAAGTGATCTAAACAAGTAACTAAGAGCCCATGGAAAACCATGGATGAAAAGGGTGCTCGCACCTTCCCTTTTCATAATCTATCCCCCAAACCCAAGAAAACATCTCAAAGGTCTTTCCTGTGCTTTTTGACCTTTCCTTTGGATAATATAAAAAGTCAGTGGCGACTCTTGCTAAACCGCACAATTGCGAACACAAACGCAAAACCTCAAGTCAGTTCTCCCACCGTATCACAGTAACAAAAGAAATTGGGATGAAGTCTTTCGCTGTCCAGTTGCTTAGTCCACCATCAGTAGTAGGATAGATCCAAATGTCGAACTCAGACTCTTCAACATCATCTTCAATGGCATTTACTCCTGAATTACTGATAAACAGGGGAGGTCTTCCGATTCGTGCGCTCCGAACAGCCCTTTGAGCTTCTGCAATGAAACCCAAACCAAACTTGTTAGTCTTATGTGCAAAATCATGGAGTTGGCCCCAATTTGCACACCCACCTTTCTCAACAACATCCTGGGCATCCTTAAAGGAAGCCATCTTCATAGGAGGATCTTCAACAATAGTCTCAGTTGATGCCAGTGTCTGGGGAACCTCTTCAAAATGTTGAAACAGAGTCTCAATGAACTCCCCATCCATCTCTACGTATCAGAAAGAGTTGAGGTGGCTCACCATGTACTCCTCCTCTCCTCGTACCGTAACAATTTTCCCCTTGACTGGGTACTTCAGCATCTGGTGGAGCGTTGAAGTGACTGCTCCAGCTTTGTGGATCCATGGGAGACCTAGCAAACAATAATAGGATGGCCGAATGTCCATCACATAAAAAGTAGACGCAAAGATCTGAGAACAAACCTTCACTGGAATATCCATTTCTCCATGTACCATTCTCTTTGACCCATCAAAGACCCTAAAAATAATGTTACTTGGCTTCAACTCTAAACCTTCACAGTCCAACCGGTCTAGAGCTTTCTTAGGTAAAATGTTCAATGAGGAACCAGTATCCACCAATACATGAGCAAGAGTAGTGCCCCTGCATTCAATGGAGACATGCAGGGCGTCATTGTGATTCCTCCCCTTAGCAGGAAGGTCGGCGTCGGAGAAACCCAACCCATTATCAGCAGTCAAACTAGCCATGCAATCTTTGAACTGATCAGCTGATGTTTCTTGCGGTACGTGTGAAGTGTTCAGGAAAGCAATCAGAGCCTTGGCATGGGCTTCTGAGCAAAGTAACAGAGACAACATAGAGATTTTAGACGGGGTTTTCCCCAGCTGCTCGACTACATTGTAGTCGCTCTTTTTGATGATCTTCAGAATTTCCTCCATCTCTTGTCTAGAGGCTTCAACTGTAATTGTCTTCGGTGCCTCCGTCCGGGCAGGCTCATCAGTGGTCCCTTTACCCCGAGTATCAGATGACTCAGCAACAGGGGTAAGAATGGGAACTTGAACAGGAATAGTATCAGGTACACTGGCAGGTGTAATAACAACAGGTTTCTGAATAGTTGGTGGAGAGATCTCAGGGGAGAAAAGCCTTTCGCTGCGGGTGACTTTGGCAGGTCCAACAATATTGCTGACACCAGTATCAGCCTCTTCATCATTCAAATCTTGCTTAACTCCGTGATAATATACGTCAGCCCCATAATGCCACGGGACAACTTTATTGGATGTATAGGGGATAGGCCCAGGAACAGTGATGATCAATGGTGCGATTCTTGGAACGGATGTAATTCTAACAGGCTTTCTCGAGGAAGCCTTGGAAGAATTGTCGAAAATGGTGATTATAGCAACTTCTTCAGTAGGAACCAAAGGAACAAAAGTCTTCTCAAACATAATTTCTTTATTATCCATCAGGCGTTGGACACCCGACTTCAAAAGACGGCAACCGGTAGGTAGGACAGAATACATACGGCAACCTTCGTCACAACCCGGAAATAAACCAGCTAACAAAAGGTTCTTCTTCACAGTCATTAATGGAGTAGCAATATCTTTCACAGAAACCACAAACGAGTCTTCATCTATAGCATTCACTCCATTCTTGGGCATAGGAGCAGTCACAACATTAGGTCTTTCAGGTGCTTCGAATTCAATCTCCTTCGCATCAATCAAGTCTTGTACCTTGTTCTTCAAGACCCAGCAATTATCCGTATCATGCCCCGGGCTACCATAATGAAAAGCACAACGAGCATTCGGATCGTACATGGGTGATGTAGTGTTGGGAGTCTTTGAGGCCTCCTTTAGAATCACCAAGTTGGTTTTCAATAACTGCGGCAGAATTTGGGATAAAGTCATGTTGAGCTGAGTGAACTATCTTCGAGGTCTCTCGGCCCTCGGCTGATCGTTGCGCTGAGGAGCAACAACAGGTCTTGATATAACCACTGCATTAATAGCTTGGCGGTGTTCAGTTCTATTGTGGCTTTCTGAACTGTAAATAACACTGAACTCCTTCTTAAAAGGCTTCTTCTCGGTGCCTGATGAAGCACCCTTCTGTATTTTGCCAGATTTGATACCAGCTTCAATTCTCTCCCCGGTCATAATCAGCTCTGTAAACCCGGACGATGAACTTCCAATCAGATGGTTGAAATACGGACCAGACAAGGTCCCCAGAAACATATCCACTAGCTCCCTATCAGCCAAGGGAGGTTGCACTCTTCCAGCAAGGTCCCTCCACTTCTGAGCATAATCTTTGAAACCTTCTCCCGCACCCATAGACATACCCTGGAGTTGGGTACGTGTAGGAGCGAGGTCGGCATTGTATTGGTACTACTTGTAGAAAGCAGCAGCCAAGTCTTCCCAATTGCGGATACTAGCTCCTTCTAACTGGTAAAACCATTCAAGCTGAGTCCCTGAGAGACTGTCTTGAATGAAGTGGATCCATAGGTTCTTGTCAGCAGTGTACGGGTGAATCTTCCTAACATACAAACGGGGGTGCATCTTTGGGCAAGAAACTCCGTCGTATTTAGCAAAGATTGGTGCTTTAAACTTGTGGGGAATCACCACCCCAGACGACAGACCCGGATCACCAAAGTCCAAACCAGGCACTTTCTGAATTTCTATCGTGCTCAACCGATCTTCCAGTTGCTTATATCTATCCTCCGCCGGAGGATACTGGTGTTCGTCAAAGTCAGTCTCGTTGTCTGAAACCACAGGGCTAAGAACCCTCCTTTCTTTCTGATTATCTCCCTCTCCAGATGAGTGGGTCAAATCAACCTCTTCTCGCAAATCATTTTCAAATATGCGACCCATATTAAATAGGACCGTCTTCTTCTTCTTCTTCTTCTTCTTCTTCTCTTTCAAGATAAGGGCCTTCAGATCTTGCTGATCCTTAGCCAGATTCATGAACAATTCCTGGAACTGGGCGTTTTGAGCCTGCAGAGCCTTGATTGCTTGTTCAGTTGATGGTTCAGAAGACATGATGCTGAAGTAAACAACGAAGAAGATGAGAAAACCTGTAACGGGTACCTGTTATGAGGTGCATGGAATGAAGTGCGTATGATATGATTTCAAAGACGTCGAGAGATTCAAATTCGTAAACAAAAAATGAAATGCACTTTTATTAGATAAACTTTGAATTCAATTGTTCAACAGATGCCTTTAAGGCGTTACAAGAAAGGAAAATTGAAAAGTAAATTAAAACTAGAAATAATCAAAAGACAATCAGTGCTCCCATGGTCGCTTCTTGTCGGTGCAGACATAATCATTGAGGATCCGCTCGTTCTCCAGCTGCCTTATCAACTTCTGAGTCTTCTGCTCTTACTCGTGATACTTTTCTCTATAAGTATCCCATTCTTCCCTCAGCTGCATCCAGGACCTTTTCAATTCCCCAATTTCAGTGGGCATGTAAGGGTGTATGATGGTAGGAGGAACCCCCTCTTCATCAACAACTTTAAGAGTTATAGGAAAGACAGCTTCGTAGGGCATTCCCAGCTTTTGGGCACGTATGCGAACCCATCGGAGATATGGTTCCATTGGTAGAGAAGTCTTCGTACCCAGCTCGTGTGGATCAGACCTGTGTACCCTATCCCAAGCTCTTATGAATCTGCGGCGTTGCTCGTCACTATCCCCTTGGAAATCAAAGACAATACTCGGCATTAGAAACTCGTGAGGTCCTTCCCTTCTAGCTCGCCCAAATTGACGTAAGGCCAAGCACGGATTATAAGTGATCCCTCCATTGGTTCCTATCAGTGGGACGTTGGGGTATTCCCCACAGTGATCAATAATAGCCACATCTTCCATGCCTTTAACAGTCCAAATGATGTCATTATGAGAGAGAGACATAATCCTATAGGCCTAGCCCATGCCTTCCTTGTTCTTCAACACTGATTTGGAGAGGTGAGAAATAAACCACCTCGCCAACAATGGTGCACAACTCATAAGGGTTCCCCGCTTCCGAGCAGTACGGGCATACAGAGAATGAAGAATGTCACCCAAGATAGTAGGCATAGGATTACCGGAAATGAAGATCTTTACCGCATTCACGTCAACAAAGGAATCAGAGTTAGGAAATAGCACCAAACCATATATGAGCAGATCCAAAATGTCTTCAAATGCCTGGAAGTCTAGACTGTCCCAGAACTGATTAGCCTTTCCAACCAAGAATTTAGTCAAGAAGCCCTTTGCTCCACTACGAGTTTCCCAGTTAGACATTACCTCAGCCTTTGTCAGATGGAGGGCTGAAGCAATCTCTTCTGGCCTAAGGATCTTCTCCCACCCTGTGAACAGGGTCTGCTCAAGAATAGAGATACCAAGCAGATCAGAGAACTCTTCCAAGGTATGGACCAACTGGTAGTCCGGAAAAGTAAAGCAATGGTACAGTGGATCAAAGAACTGAACTAAGACACTCATCATCTATTCGTCCAATTTGGAAGTGACCAAACCCAGGAGGTGACCATGTCTTCTGATAAAGGAGGTAGTATTTGAAACCTTTGCAACCAATTCCTTAAGCTAAGTGGGAACCTGGACAAAGTTGATCCGAATTGTGTTTCTACGCATGGGTGCCATGACCTACAAAACAGGACAAATATGAATCCCTCCTGTCTTTGAAATAGGTTAGTCCAATACAAGATGCATGCAATGTCATGATGTCATGATGTCATGATAGAAAACACCATAAGTATCCACAAATAGCAAACATGGTAAAGGCACACAAGTCACACAGAGAGCCCTTAGATTTCAGGCTGGTAAGGAGTCTAGGTACTACCCTATTTTAGTTCAGTTGGTTCAAACCTGTCCTAAAAATAGTAACCGGGTTCTAGAGGATCTCAATATCACTGACTACCCTCGATCGGTCATAATTCTAGTGTAGAAACCTTTTCTTGCGGCCGGAATCATCACGAGAGTTTAGTCTCAATGAGTGTAGCATGTTGCTACTGTTCTATGGCCAAGTTGGTCAATTTAAAGGTTCTAAGGTCAGTTGGTGCTTAATGACCCCTTAGCAGACCCATATTATCCTCGTTGTGCCACAAGGGATATCAGTACATACTAAAGTGCCACACCAACGTAGCTACTGCTTCAACTGTATCGGTCTATACCGTACAGTTCCCTCACAGTTTATTGCTACTTACTTAAAGGGTATCCCCTAGATCCGGGTTAGGATCTATAGTAACTCCGATACAAGCCCACAAATATAAAGCATACAAGTCAAGCAATTGAAAACATTATGATGAACTATTCCTAAGGTACACCCCACTTATATATCCCCAGCAGAGTCGCCAGTTCTGTGATACGGTGGGAAGAACTGACTGTTTTTCGGAATGCTGGTTTGTGTTTTACGTTTGTTTTTGCAAAATGTCGCGGTAAGCAAGAGTCGCCACCGACTTTTATTTTATCCAACAAGGAAAGGAAAAAAGCACAGAAAAATTCCTTTTTCGAGATATTTCTCGGGTTCGGGGGGGTAGATTATAGAAAGGGAAGGTGTTATCACCCTTTCTATCCGTGGTTATCCACGGACTCTTAGGTACTTGCTCAATTGTTTTCAAAATTGCTTTCTTTGTGCTTGTGGGTTTGAAAAAAAGTTTTTGTTTTGAAAACTTCGATTTAACTCTTGCTTCTGTCCTCAAGAGCGTATGAAGTGTTTTTGGAAACTTTGTTCGAAAAGTGTAAGTGTGAAAAAGATTTTTTTTTTGAAAGAGCAAGTACTTAAGAACCATCTACCTACTCTAAAAAGGAATCATTCTAAGCTAATGTCCTTTAGACAATGTTATCCTATTATGAATGAGTGGGTAGCACCGTCGTTGGAATTTAAGGGTCAATTCGAATGCGGGACTTAGGGTCACTAAAGAAAAGTTAGGAGGCCTTAGCGGTAACCCTAATGTCTTAGATCATTTGTTTTGAGGCAACAATATCTGAGGCAACCGTTTCGAGGCGACTATGATCTTTAGACAAGAGGACGACCTCTAAAGTAACCTATACTCAATAACCGCGTACGAAGGCAACCAAGTGGGGTGTACCCTAAGAGTACGCATGTGCGAGTGTGTCGTTTTCAGTTAATTTTATCTTTGTACATGTTAATGGTGATCTAAGTTGATTTTAGGTTAGAACATTCAGTCTTGTCATGCCATCCTATTATCACACATCTAACAGTTATAATTTGCGGAAATAAAATGCGGAATTTGAATTACAAGGCGTCGGGTATTTACATCGCCAAAGACAAACCCTTAAAGAATAAATAAAGCGATAAAAAATAAATAAAAGTCCTATTAATTATTACAATCTGGAATCAAGTACATTATTGGATAAAAAAAGTAAATCGCGTGCGTGAAATTAAATCGAGTGCGAATGATTAGGGTTTTGACCCTTTTGATTTAAAGAAAATATCTTTTTTTTTTGTTTTTTTTATTTTAATAAATAAATTAACCTAAATTAATTACTAAATTAATAAATTAATTAATTAGTTAAATGAAAAAATTATTTTTGGGTTTTTTGTTATTTTAAGAAAGAAAATAAAATTAATTGAATTAGTAAAAATCTAATTAAATCTAATTTAATTTTAATTATTTACAAAAATATGTTAAAGTTATTCTAATTAAAACCTAAGTTAGTTTAATTAGTGTTTATTAATAAAATTAAAATTAAAATTTGACTTGATAAAGAAAATATTTTTTGTGATTTTATTTTATAAAAAGGCTGAATTTTAATTGGTTAGAAATTAAATAGAAATAATAAAACAAATAATTAAAACTAAATAAATAAAATAGAAAAGAAAGGGGTTTGGGCCTGATTTTGGTGGTGTAGATAACAATCTAAAGCCCAATTGTGTTGGCCCTTCGTTGACTTTTTTGGATTTGGTGTGCACGCGCTGACTTGGCTCCATGGTGGACCTTCAGATCCTGGCCACCAAATCTGGCCAATGGCCATCTGGCTACTGCATGGGCTATGGTGCACGGTAGGCTGCAGGTTTGAATATGCACTTGATCACCTGAAGGACAAAATCAAATAGAAATTGGGGGACCTGGGATTCGAACCCAGGTCCTGTAGGATATTGAACGTGCACGCTTACCACTAGGCCACTTTGATCTATTTGTTAATATATTAGAAATAATATATATTATATGAAAACAAAAATTATTGCCAACAAAAAAATAAAAAGCGCGCGTGGTTTGAAAGGGCCAATGACGGCATGACACGCCTTCATCTTCTTTGTTGAACCGTTGCTAAAGGTTCCAGGACTTATACCTACGGACAGAGGTTTGTCACTACAAGCCAGGCATCTCTAGAATCCTATAGGCGCCATGGAAATGCATTCTAAATCCATGGTTGAGTTTGTCTCGGCCAGCTAGTCACAACCATAACCATTATTATGGCCAATTGTACCTGAAAATAAAAGCCCCAAAAACAAGGACGAAACCCTAGCAATGGCAGATCTTCATATTGGTCATATAAATGAAATTGGTTAATGTCAAAAGCTTGCAAATGGCATGGTGATTACAAATATGCAATTATTTCATTGTAACAATGCATAATTTCTGAGATACGAAACCAAATACAGAGGGAAATCGCGTGACACTTACAGTGCGTTTGGGTGTATGAACGAGCTTGCTTTGGATTGGTTTAGCTTCAGTGAGCGTCCAGGAAGCGATTGGGATGCTTGCCAAGCCCTGAAAATGTCTCTAGCTATGAATTCGATTCCAAGCTTTTTTGTATATTTTTCAAGTTTTGTCTTGCCTCTGCCTGAAGCCTCTAACCCTTATTTCGATCTGTTTTGCTTGCTTATGTACTATGGAGTGTATTAGGGTAAGAATTATGGCTTGAATCTTCCCATATCAATGCATTGGGATTTGATTTGATCTCCTCTTTACAACTTGCCAAATTTGCCCAAATCTCAATCTTTTTGCACATGAATTTCTTGATTCGATTTTGATGATGTTAATGATGATAATTACAACCTGAAACAGCCAAAAAATCTTATGTAATCAAAGCTTTGGATTTTAAATGATTTAATTTGATTTAAAATGAATAAATTCAATAAAAAATCAAATAAAATAATTAAAATGAAATATGAGCTCATGGATGAAGCTAGGACACGTGGGCAATGATTCAAGCTCAAATCAAGTGGAAAAGAATGGGCCCATTTGACAAAATTTGAAGTTTTGGGGATAGTTGACTTTTGGCAATTTTGCAAAAATATCCAACTTCAACAATGCATAACTTCTTCAATTTTGACCTTTTGGAGGTGTTCTTGGACTTTTTAGAAAGATTGAGATGTCCTATAACCAACCCTTTTGGTCTCATCTCATTTTGATATTCCATTCTCAAGTTATAAGCTTTGGCAAAAAAGGTATTTTTGTTGACTTTCAAAAATGACCTATAATGTCCAAATTCATAACTTCTTGTGAGTGAAATTCTTGATCTTGGAGTATGAAGATGGATTGTAGGTAGTTTCATCCTCTTCAAAATTAGCTTTGGATGGGTCATTTCTCATAAAGTATGAGAAAGTTATGCTTGGTCAAAGTTGAGTTGACTTTTCCTATAAAACCCTAATTTAGCAACTTTTGAGCCTTGATGAATTTTGAGCAATCTTTGATGAATCATGATCAATCCTTGATCAAATGATGAAATATCCTTCAAAATGAGAATGTTGACAAAAAATCTTGAAGTTTGATTATTTATAGGTCATAGTTGACTTTTTCCCTAGCACAGTCGATTTTTGGACCCTTTGAGCAATTGACTGAGCAAACTTCCTCTGCAAGGCTTGAAATTTTACATGGATGATCTTGATAACATATTAGGAAATTTGGGAGCACATGAGGTCATTTGGACTCAAAGATCTTGATGCAACACAAAACCCTAATTTGGGGTTGACTGCCTTAGGAGATGACTTGTCTGACCCACTCATGAGCAACCTTGAGCCACTTGGAGATTTTTCTTGAAATGTTTCGAGGAATATGAGAGGGAAAATTTTGGGGTACGACAGACATAGGTAAAGTTCTAAAGACATAAGGACGAGTCACACTCTATGTTCTCTACTTTCTGTAACAAAGCTCAAAATTAAAAAGAGTTTAGAATTGTAAAAGTCAGAAGTGATCATGGTGGGGAATTCAAAAACAAAATTTTTGAAAATGGCATTTCTCATGATTTCTCTTGTCCTAGAACTCCTCAACAAAATGGAGTTTTAGAATGAAAGAATAGAACTTTACAAGAAATGGCTAGAACCATGATCAACGAGACTAACATTGCTAAACACTTTTGGGCAGAAGCAATTAACACAACATGTTATATTCATAATAGAATCTCAATAAGACCTATTCTAGAAAAGACTCCATATGAACTGTGGAAGAACATAAAGCCTGACATTTCTTATTTCCATCCATTTGGATGTAATTGTTTTACATTGAACATGAAAGATCATCTGAACAAGTTTGATTCTAAGGCACAAAAGTGTTTCATGTTAGGATACTCTGAATGTTCAAAAGGTTATAGAGTATATAACACAGAAACACGAATTGTGTAAGAATCTATTAGTGTCAGATTTGATGATAAGCTTGGCTCTCAAAAGCAAAGCAGGGTGAATTTTTTGTAGGTATATAAGTTCAAATTACAGGTACTGAAGACAAATCTTCAGAAAATAAAATTTCAGAACTTCAGCCAAATGCAGAAGAAGACATCACAAATATTACCGCAACTTCTGAAGAATCCATCCAGAAAAGACAATCCAGAAGAAGCTTAGCACATCTTAAAAACATGATTCTGGGAAAGAAAGATGATCCAATCAGAATAAGATCTATATTTAGAAATATTTAAGAGTCTCTGATGGGATTAGTGTCTCTGATTGAACCTACTTTCATAGATGAAGCACTTATAGACAATGATTGGATACTTGCAATGCAGGAAGAACTAAATCAATTTACCAGAAAGATGTATGGGATCTAGTTCCTAAACCAAAAGGCTTCAACATCATTGGAACTAAATGGGTCTTTAGAAACAAGATAAGTGAACAAGGAGAAGTGGTGAGAAAAAACAGCACAACTGGTTTCACAAGGTTATAGCCAGCAAGAAGGGATAGAGTATATAGATACCTTTGCTCCATTCGCCAGAATTTGAAATGAGCTTGATGGGTGAACTCAAGTTCTTTCTGGGAATTTAAATCAATCAAACTCCAGAAGGAACCTATATACGTCAAAGAAAGTATGTTAAAAAACTTTTGAAGAAATTTGATATGTCAGGAAGTAAGCCATCCAAAACTCATATGCATCCTACATGCATTCTGGAAAAGGAAGAGGTAAGTAAGAAAGTAGAACATAAGCTCTATAGAGGTATGGTTGGTTCTATCCTATATTTAACAGCTTCAAGACCTAATATTCTATATATCATTTGTCTTTGTGCGAGATTCCAATTAGATCCTAGAGATTCTCACTTAGCAGTAGTTAAGTGAATTTTCAAGTATCTGAAAGGTACTACTAATCTTGGTCTTTGTTATAGAAAATCCAGAGAGTATAAATTAGTAGGGTATTGTGATGTTGACTTTGCTGGAGATAAAATAGAAAGAAAAAATACTTCTGGAAGCTGCCAGATTCTGGGAGATAACTTAATCTCATGGTCCAACAAAAGACAATCCACTATTGCACTATCAACTGCTGAAGCTGAATATATAGCTGCAGCTGGATGCAGTACTCAAATGCTCTGGATGAAGAATGAGCTTAAACATTTTCATATTCATGAGAGTAACATTACTATCCTCTGTGATAATACTTCTTCTATCTGTATTTCTAAAAATCCTATTCTACATTCTAGGGCTAAACATATAGAAATTAAACATCATTTCATTAGGGACTATACTCAGAAGGGAATTCTCTGTTTAATGTTTATAGACACAGACCATCAATGGACTGATGTTTTCACAAAACCCCTTACTGAAGATAGATTTAATTTCATTATGAAACACCTCAGTATGGAATTATGCCCATAATGAAAATGTAGTTTATGTATATTTAATCCTCATAATTTTTTATTTGTTTTTGTGAATGTCTGAACAATAGTTCTTCAGAAGTAAGAAGGAAAATTGTCTTAGAAACTATCTAGAAGATCTGAACATTTTCTGGAAATGCTTCATTTCAAAGATAGACGTAAGCAGTTCACCACATCAACATTTGTCAAACCTAAACGCTAATTCACTCTTTGAGGCTGAACACATGTTCAAAATCTGAAGGGCTGAAACGTTTGAGTTGATGCATTTAGGCGAGTCACATCAGTAACTGTTCTCAAAATCTTCACGCCACCTCCTTGTCAGAAATCATTATTGCTGCTAATCATTTTTGCTATTTTATTAATTGCAATTAATTTCATGTTTTCTCTCCGTTGGCTATTTATACCTCATTTTCACTGCAGGTCACTTTCACACCTTCACTCTCATTCACCCTGTTTTCTATGAACTTGTATTTTTCCCCTTTTATGTGATCTAAAACCCTAAGTCTGTGAACAATGTCTTCTTCTTCTCAACAAAAACGAAAGTCTCAAGATCCTGCTCCTCAAATCAACATCATTGGTTCATCCTCTACTCCAAACAAAGAAAGATATGTTGAACCTACGAGAACTCTCCTCACTCCGGTCGATACTCTTGAAGTTCTCTGTGAACTTATAGTTGATTTTGTAAGCATGCAAGAAAATGGGCATGATCTTACTCCTAATATTGAGTTTGAAGGATGGGCAAAATTCTTTGATCGGTTAATTGGTCCAGTTTTTCCCAAACTGGTTAAAGAAATATGGATTCATGCTACTGCATCAAATCATCAAGTAACTTCATATGTAATGGGAAAGAAGATTGTCATCACCGAAGATCTCACGGGAAAGCTCATTGGTCATGATGGAAGCAGAATTAGGTGCAGTGAAATGGCGGAAAGAGGTTCCGACCTAACCATTGTATCTAAAGAAATTTTCACTCCTGGATAACCCTCCTACAAGATCAAAGATCTGAAAGACTATCTCAGAATTTGGTCTAGAATAATTCTAGGATGTATCAACCATAGAAAACCAACAAGTTCTCCATACTATATCAACATTGTTCAAAAATACATGATGTACTTCATCATAACCAAGGCCAAATTCCACCTCCCTCATATTTTATTCAATCATCTGAAGACCAATGTCAAGGAAATAAGAGAATAAGAAAGAACCAAAAGAGACTGGATTCTGCTGGGAAGGCTGATCTCAGATATTCTGACAGAGAACAAGCTGATAGAACATCTGAGTGAAGCTCAACAAGCTAGTGTTCTGAAACCTTGTGCTGGAAAGCTTCTAAATTCCAATAACCTCATAAAGATGATGATTATATAAACCATTAAGAAAGATCCTACGCTTACTGCAAAGGAAGTCATCACCACAAGAAGAGTCCCTCTAAAGGATTTTCCTCTCTTCACTCAAGCAGACTCATCTCCATAAATTATCCTCAGATACCTGGAAGCTTGCAAAAGTGATGGAACAATTCCAGATGTCAATATCCTAAATCTTAGGCAACAACCTCTAGAAGTTGCTACCATAAAGTCAAGGAAAAGGAAAGTTGCTGGAGAAGGAACTTCTTAGAGAACTCTTAAAGCTGCTAAAAAGAAAGGTAACTATTCTTTCATTTCTATTTCTGAATCTGTATTCTTATCAACATCGGAACCTTCCTCATCTCCAAAACCTACTGAAAAACCCTCACCACAAACTCTTGATGACTTTGACATAGAAATTGACACCACCATACCCATTAATCTTCCTCTGATTAATCCCTCATCTACCTAATTTGCTTAAACTCATCCAAAACTTGCACAAGTTCTATATGATATTGATCAATTTGATTCATTCTTTGAAGCTTCCCAAACAGAAAATATAAATATTTCCTCTGAAAAATTCCAGAAATCACACCAGTTATTCCAGGCATCACTTGCCCTCTCAACACCTCACAACCACCAAATATCTCCACCAAACCTTCACAATACTTTTCCCTTCCAGATATTACCTCTGCATATGATTTAACACCATATAATACTCCTACAATCATTTCTGACTCTTTAACTCCCACTGACTCCTCAGTAGATCCTCTCAGAACCATAATTGATCTAGAAGCCTGGGATAAACTTATCACATCTTATTAGAAAATAGCCATTCCAAAACCAACACCAAAACCATCCAAATCAGATGTTGGTAAATCTCTGCTAGTTTTCAAGACAGAATTACATGAATGGGTTAACTCTTTGAAGAAAGCTTGCATGGATAATCTTAATCCAGTTGCTTCTGATTTTCTCTAGACTTAGTTCAGAAAATGGTTTATTTTAAAAATCTCTGAAGATGAAGGAACTTAGTTATGAAATTGCTCAATACAACTTATGCGATCATCTGAATATCTTCAAGGATCAAGTTCTATGTCGCCGGGGTCAGGAAACCCCTTCGTCATCTGAACAACACTCCCTGGGAAGCTCCACAGGAATCAGAATTTCAGGAACCATCTCCTGAACTTCAACCTCAACCTCTGGTTGTTTGTAAAGACAAATGAAAGTCAGTTAAAGAATCTCCTGAGAAAGAATCTGTCATAGTAACTTCTAAGAATACGACTTCTACTATTGAAACTGCTTCATCTTCTCTAGTGTTGAAAACTCTGGATGAGTTGAAGAAAGTGAATGAAGTTGTTAGGGAAAGGCTGGATAAACATGATGAAACCAATAAAGGGATTAAGGGAATTTTAGGCAAGCAAGAAGAATTAAGCAATCAGATCAAAAGTCTCCTGGAAGTATTGTTCACATGACCTCCACCTACTTCACAATCTTAGATCTAGTCTGTTGCTTGTTTTTTCTATGCTTTATGTTTTCACTTCCGTTTGTATGCTTATGTTTGTATTAATCTTTGTTCTTGAATTCATAACCTTTTTATTCTCTTTACGTGTTTTTACTGTTTTTTTTATTAATGACAACAAGGGGGGACGTAAGATATTTTGAATATAACAGTGCCAGGACTAAGTCTCAAACATTTTTTGATGACATAACCTTTGTTTCACTTTTTGAAAAGCAAACAAGAAAAGTGTCTCTTGAAAGTAACTTCTTCCACATGTACTTATCAAACTTCCATCAAAAGCTCTGATCAAACATCTTCTAGGAAGTATCTACTTTCCTTATCTGAGTATTTAACTCAGGGGAGACCCTAATGCTTTATCTTCTTAGTTGCTCATCAAAATATACAAGTTTTTGTCATCATAAAAAAGGGGGAGATTGTTAGAACATAGTTTGGTTCTATATCTTAGTAATAGTTTTGATGATAACAAATACATGATATATATATATATATATATATATATATATATATATATATATATATATATATATATATATATATATATATATATATATATATATATATATATATATATATATATATATATATATATATATATATATATATATATATATATATATATATATAAAGAACAAGTATGTTGTCTAATAAATTATTTAAATATGCAGAGAAGTTCTGATAAAGAAGCATATAAGTTGGCGAACAAACTACACTAAGAAGATCTGATAAGAATATTTGTACAAACTAAATTAAAGTATCACACTCAATAGAAGAAGTTATTATGTTATAACTTCTGTAGCACCAAAGCTGTAAGCTAAAATCTGATGAAGCAATACTCTGATGATCTAAAGTCCCAATGTTATTATTCTTATTCTGATGAGATTTCAAAGAAAAAAAATCCTGATACGTTACATTTATTCATTACAAATCAAGGAGTAACGGCTGGAACCAGAAAAGATATGTATTTTTGGAAAGTGCATTAACAACATTTGTCAACCTTCCAAAAACATCCTCTCATGTCTAAAACGGATCTAAAGAGCCTCGCCTATATAAAGGAGTTCTTGAAGGGTGATCAAACATATACTTGCGCATACAATAGAAATATTTATAAGTATCTTTTATCTATTATATTGTTCATTGTGCTTTAACATTGTGTAAACATCACAATTGTATATAGTTTATTAGAAACATTCTTGTACACATTTTTTATTCACATTTTATAATTCCTTGAGAAACCAAGTTGTGGTTTAGTCTTAAGAAGACATTGATTGTAGTCTTTGTGAATTGTAATCAAAGTTTTGATTAGTGGATTAAGACCTCAATTTGGAGTGGCAAAATCACCTTGGCGGATGGACTGAAGTAGTTTGAGTTCAAACGAACCCAAATAACCAAACGTGTCATACTGTTCTTAATTTTTGTAAACCCTAATTCAAACCCCTTTCTTGTATTTTTTATACTTCATGTGTTTATTTGCTTTTCATTGAGTACAGTGGGTCTTGCTCTGATATGTAACATCAGGAATATGGTCGTTTCAATTGCGAACTTATGTTCTTTGTTTTGTTTCTAAGATGTTGGGTTACCTTTCACGGTACTCAAGTTGTTTTGAATTCTAATTATGAATCATGAAGCATGATGAAGTCTTATGAAGTATTATAACTAGACGTATTTAAGCTATGAATTCCGCTGCGAGAAGTATGAAAATGTCTATTAATTTGCTATCCATGAAGGATTTGTCCTAGATAATTTTGAAACCCGTGTTACGGAGCAGGACTATATTTGGTATGACTTTTACATGAAGATGTGACGCCCTGTTTTGGTTTTAATTGATTTATTTTCATAAAAATACATGTGAAATATATGTAGGTTTAAAAGGGTGCTACATTAATAGTATTAGAGAAGGTATGTCTGTCATGTTGAGTCTATAGTGTATGACAGTGGAATACGGTCGAGATAGTTTCTAACTATTGTGACTATTATTGATGTGAAGAAGATAAATGGCTGGAAGGAATGATGTTGCACTTGTTGTTGCTTTGTAGGCTATCCCTCAGGTTGTGCAACATCAGCCTAATGATAGATCTCGTCTTTTGGAGATGTTCCAGAGGAATAATCCTCCTATTTTCAAGGGTAGGTTCGATCCTAATGGAGCACAAGTTTGGATCAAGGAGATTGAAATAATCTTTCGAGTCACAGATTGCTCAGAGGTGTAGAAGGTGCAGTTTGGTACGCATCAACTGGCAGAGGAAGCTGATGAATGGTGGGTTGGTACCTTTCAGAGACTGGAAACATTAGGTGAAGCTATTACCTGGGCTGTGTTTAGCAGTGAGTTTTTGAGGAAGTACTTTCCTGAGCATGTGTGCTGGAAGAAAGAGATTGAGTTTCAGGAATTGAAATAAGGGAATTTGATTGTGACTGAGTATGCTTCGAAGTTTATGGAACTGGAGAAGTATTATCCATATTACAGTGAAGCGATTGCTGAGTTCTCAAAGTGAATCACATTTAAGAATACTTTGTGTCCAGAGATCAAGTAGGAGGTTGGATATCAGCAGATCCGTGTGTTTTTAGAGTTGGTGGACAACTGTAGGATCTATGAAGAAGACATCAAATCTCATTCATCTCACTACAAGAGCTTGAACAAGAAAATAGGAAAGAAGTATCAAGACCGTAAGAAGCTTTATGATGCCCCAGCTAATAAAGGGAAATAAAAGGCTTATGATAGGAAGAAGACAAGTGAGGGAGGAGCTCCCGCTTCTGTTAAGTGCTATAGGTGTGGTAAACAAGGCCACCAATCTAATGAGTGTGAGAATAAGGTACTAAGGTGTTACAAGTGTGGTAAGGTGGGTCATCGTGCTCCTGAATACAAGAACGATGGTCCACCTTGTTTCAATTGAAGAGAGCAAGGTCATATCAGTACCCAGTGTCAGAAACCAAGGAAGGATGCTACTACCCAGACCAATGGGTCAAAGTGTGAGTTTTGGTTGAAGAAAGTAAGTTTCCTTGGTCATGTGATTTATAGTGGTGAAATTGATGTGGATCCTTCTAAAGTTGATGCAGTGTTGCAATGGGAGACTCTGAAGTCAGCGAATGAGATTCGAAGTTTTCTTGGTTTAGTAGGTTATTAACGAATGTTCATTGAAGGATTCTCTAATTTAGCATTACCATTAACTCAGTTGACTCAAAAGGGTAAAGCTTATACGTGGGATGTTGCATGTGAAGAAAGTTTCATAGAATTGAAAAAGAAGTTGACGACTGCTCCAGTATTGGTTTTTCCTAATCCGAATGAGTCTTTTGTGGTGTATTGCAATGCGTCTAAGATGGGTCTTGGTGATGTGCTGATGCAAAATGGGCAATTTGTTGCTTATTCTTCTAGACAACTCAGACTTCATGAAAGGAATTATCCTACGCATGACTTAGAGTTAGCATTGGTGGTGTTTGTATTGAAGATTTGGAGACATTACCTTTTTGGTTCTAAATTCAAAGTGTTTAGTAATCACAAAAGTTTGAAGTATTTGTTCGACCAGAAGGAATTAAATATGAGACTGAGAAGGTGGCTTGAATTGTTGAAAGATTATAACTTTGATTTGAGTTACCATCCTGGTAAAGCAAATGTAGTTGTTGATGCATTGAGTAGGAAGTCGCTGCATATCTCAATGCTTATGGTTTGAGAGTTAGAAATGATTGAACAGTTCATAGATATGAGCTTGGTGTGTGAAGAGACTCCTAATAGTGTAAGGTTAGGAATGTTGAAGCTGACTAGTGATATTATAGAAGAAATCCGTGAAGGTCATAAGTTTGATTTGAGGTTAGTTGACCAATTGAATTTGATTAACCAAGGTAAAGGAGATAAGTTCAGAATTTATGAGAATGATGTAATGAGGTTTGGCGATAGAGTGTGTGTTCTAGATGTTCTAGAACTTAAGAAGAGTATTCTTGAGGAAGCACATAGAAGTGGGTTAAGTATTTATCCCGATGCTACAAAGATGTATCAGGACTTGAAGAAATTATTCTGGTGGCCTGGTATAATAACAGTCTCCATTCTAGTATTGGATGGCACCATATGAAGCTTTGTACGGTAGGAGGTATAGAACTCTATTATGTTGGTATGAGTCGGGCGAGAGTGTTATACTCGGGCCTGAGGTTATACAAGAGACAACCGAAAAGATAAAGATGATCAAGCTTCTTATAATCGTCAGAAGAGTTATCATGTTAAGAGGAGGAAATATCTTGAGTTTCAAAAAGATTATCATGTGTTTTTGAGAGTTACTCCGATAACCGATGTTGGTAGAGCTTTAAAGTCGAGAAAACTTACGCCACATTTTGTTGGTCCATATCAGATATCAGAGAAGATATGTGAGGTGGCTTATCGGGTTATTTGCTTCCATCACTCACAAATCTACATGACATGTTTCATGTGTCTCAATTGAGAAAATATATTCTGGATCCTTCACATGTGATTCAAATAGATGATGTACATGTGAGAGATAACCTGGCTGTTGAAGCATTACCATTGCTAATAGAAGGTCGGGAAGTGAAGAAATTATGAGGAAATGGCATTGCCTTAGTGAAGGTATTATGGGGGGACAGGATGGTGAAAGTTGGACTTGGGAACGCGAGGATCAGATGAAAGAGTCTTATTCGATGTTGTTTTTGTAAGGTGATTTTTTAGGGTGAAAATTC